>JASVER010000018.1:6653702-6946576 GCA_030449065.1 Oceanodroma leucorhoa | reverse complement strand
CCCCTTATTATTTTTTGCCTTTTTTGTTTGTTTGTTTTCCCGCTGCACCCACCCCGTCCCCGCACAGAGCAGCCCTGGCACAGCCCGGGTGGTCGGGGCACGATGCCTGCATCACCCCGCAGGGTCCCCAGCACACGCCGCAGCTCCCGGGACAGCAGTGCATCAGACCCCCACCTGCGGAGCCATGCTTACAGCCTGCAGAAATATTTCTTTGCCCTTAGCAAGCCGCAGGCACYAGCCCTTGCAGGCGTTACATGCTGCCTTCCCAGCCTGGGATCCACTGATTCTCCTTTAATCCATCCCTGTAAACATGATTACTTCTGCACTGGGGAGCTGATGTTCTGCACCGGCGGTGAAATGTGTGTGAGGCACTTGCGAGCTAAAAAAGCCGAATCCTGGAAGGTCTGGTTAGCTTCAAGCACCAAAGCCCGCCTGTCACTGGCCTGCTCCTTAGCTGCGAAGCCGAGTCGGGGACATGTCCAACAGCAGTGCATCCTTCCAGAAAGATAACCCAGGAGGGCCTGACCCAGGAGCCTGCCCTGGCAGCGGCAGCCCTGCCAGGAACACACTCTTACATGGGGTGGGTTGTTTTCTCCAAAAAGTTGAACAGGCACCTCCTGCCCCCTCTCTCTGCAGCTGAGCTCAATACACGGCTCAGCTGAGAAKAAAGATGTCAACTTTCCCAGCGCGAGGAAAATCTGCAGAAGGGAAGACTGGGGTCTATCAAGGGTGGAGAGGGACCAGAGGAGACCCTTTCAAAGCTCACCGTGCCTGCCAGCACATGGCTGCACGCCCAAAGGGCTCCTACTCGCCATGCTTTTCACTGGGACATCCGCAAGCATTTTTGAAGTGTTGCTGGTTGCCTGCTTCCCCACCTCTCCCCTCCCTGTCATTTATTCAGCCTCTAGAAACAGGTGAATAATTTGCAAATCTGTTTTGGTTTAATGACACTCTTGAAAGAGTATGTTTGTGAATCATTTACTTCAGCAATTGCTTGGGCCCATCAACTGCTCACCATGTCTTAATTGACTTTTACCCTAGGCTATCAAAGCACTTTACACATGTTCATAAATTGAGTCCTATTCAATACGTGCTCTAGTTAATAGCAGGAAAACAAGGGCAGTGAAGTTATGCGATGAATCCAAGGTCAGGGGAGAAGACTGCAGGAGAGCCCAGAACCAAGTACAGGTTTCCCAGTGCCCTGGTTTCGTAGGGCGCTGGGAGTAATCGTCATTGACCTGCTTTTCTACAGACATCTCCTTTTGTCTTCCAGCAGTGAGGCTCTGAGCCTGCAGCCACTGACACACGAAGTATCCACCAAGAGCGATGCCACCGGTGGCAGGGGGACCTCCAGCAGCACCCCATGCAGGCACCTTACACCCTGTCCCTGCAGGGTACCTGTGGAGTTCTCCATGGGTTTGCTGACTGGGAACCCCCCATATTTTCCCATGGTAAAGCCTTGTAGCTGACACAGTAAATCAGTAGAAAGTTTAGGTTTTGTCACAGAGCCGCTTCTTGTGGGTGTGACGATAGCATGGGTTTTCATCAAGGAAGCCACGCTGGCACAAGTTACGGTTTATTATTTAAATATCCTGACTCTGACAGGCAAATTGGGAGTTGTGGGTTTTTTAAATACCCATCTCTACGGTTTTGTTTGAAAAAAATTCCAGGATGATTTTCTCATCTGCATGGCTGCAGCTCAGAACTGTTTGCTCTCCTTGGTTATACGAGACAGTCATGTTTACATCCCTCCTTCCCGAGCCAAAAAGCTTTTGCTCCCCGTTACGAGACACCGCACAGAGCAGGTCCTTGCTGCCGGAGCTCTTGGCTCTCCGTTGGGAAAGCTGCTGCAGCTCTGGCTTTAGGGGATGGGAAGAGCGGGGGCACAGGCTGGAGCTGCCACTCTGGTGAAGGAAATCTGGATCATTTACTGAAAAATGTCAAGGTGAAAGGAAGGGACATCTTTTTGTCTTCAGGAGGTCACAGCCTGCAGAGAGTGAGATAAAAGCGCAGAGGACAGCACAGCTCAGAGCTGCCTCTCTGCACCTCGGGGTATTTTTTCTTACACCTCTTCTGAGAATACTTTGTGGGCTGCGAAGGGAGGCACAGCCCTTGGAAGGAGGCACTTTTGCAGATTTGTTTGGAGTCCTGCAGTCACTGAAGATTTCCCTCAAGTAAAGTCAAAGGGCCTTGAGTTGAGAAACAGAGCTTTCCTCCTAAAAAAAGAAAGCAGCCGCCCGTGCTTCTAGCTCTGCTGTTACAGAGAAAAGCCTGAAAACCTGAGCTGAACATAGCTCCACAGTCAGATTCCAGAAAGCAAATTGCATGATTTTTGAGACAATCTGAGGGATGTCTTGGGCTAGATTCACAAATAACGACCGATGACAGCTGGCAGCCCCAAGTCCTGTCCAAGCAGGATTGCCCAGAGGGCTGGTGTAACGCATGAGGCCATTAGTCTCTGGTTTGGGAAGTCTAAGTGCTGCGACGGGCTGTGCTCCTCGGCTCCTCGGCGGCAGCGCAGCTTTCGGAGACTCCCATTGCTCCTTCTTCATCTTGCCCTCTGCCTGTTAGAGAGCAAATTCTTTGGGCAGATGTTGGGTCTGGTTTTGCCTTAGCTCAGTGCCCAGATCAATGGGGTTGTGGTCTCAGGTGGCTACTGCAATGCAGACTGTGACTGCCAGGAGAAGGGCAAGGATGAAGAAAAGCAGAGGAGGCAGGAAAGCAATTCTGCTTTTTGATGGTCACGGTAAATGTGCACAACTGATGGAGCACTGCTCCCCTGCAAAGCCCACGGTCCTGCAGCCACCTGGGAAGATCTCCCTCTCCTGGCTCTTTCTGGAGAAGGGGACCGCAGTCGGACATTCTTCAGTTTAGAGCTTCAGCCTCGAAAATGGCTGTGAGAGAAGCATAAAAACGGAGTTTGCGGAAGAGAAAAGAGCCCTAAAGCCTCTGCCCTGCTACTGAGGACTCATGAGATGGGTGAAAATCAGTGTGATGGGGCTGGGTGGCACAATGAGGCAACAGAGGAGAGAGCTGTTATTGCCCCTCTGCTTTGCGTGGCTTGCAGGGGGCAAGGAGAAGAGCAAAGAAACCATGAATGAAACGCCGGCGGTGGCTGTGTGCGGCAAAGGCAGGTATCTGGAGCATGGAGGGGCTACACGAACCCAAGCAAGCGGTAAAGCCATCCCCTCTGTCACAGCGGTCAGGTTCAGATCACCGTCCCGCGGGACATGGTAGAGCGGGTCCACGTGCCTGGGTGGGCAGGGAACGCCAGGGCTCGGCTCCTCGGGAGACGAAGAGCAGCGCCTGCAAGTCTGAGTGAGTGGCCGTTATGGACAGAAATCGTGGAAAACAGAAACACACAAACACGAGAGAGACAGGCCAGATGGGGGAAATACAGATGAATTAATGCACAGGGAAGGGAAAAGGAAAAACACACAGGCATGCTGCACGGCCGCCAGCTCTTCAGCAACAGCACTGCTGCGTGCCATTGCTGCGTGATGAGTGAATGGGAAGTCCTGCTCTGCTCAGTACAAGTTACTGCTGCTTTATGCCTTTATAATTCTCTCTGGCCTCAAAACCTCCCTGATTGGGAGTCCTCTGTTTATGTTTTATGTCCCATCATCAGCGTTGCTGCTCGGGGCCAGAGCTTTCCTGCCATTCCTACCGAGCTTGTTGCAGGCTTGGAGCCTCATTTCTGGAGGTGATCCTGCGTTAGTGGTTTTTACATTGAAATCAAGCAGATTTCTTCATAATTTGGTGTGGTTTGAAGTGACTAGGTGCGTTAATTATCCCCTGAAAGACTGTAACAGTTTTTGTCTTAGATCCAGTTGCCGGGAATGTATTTAGGAATATAGGCTGAAATCACCACATACCTGAAGTTTACCATAACTAACTAGCCACAGATGTGCTATTAAACCCGTGCTTATTTTTTCCTCTTGTCCATCCTATATGGCCTGTTACAGCCATGATATATTAAACTTTCTTAGAACAGCTGCTAGTCATAAACAAAACAGCTATTACCCTCTTGCAAGAAAACATGTCACATTACCCATCCCGCCAGTAATCACCTGTTTATAGAATTGGCACCTCTTTTTAGTTTGAAATAGAGGAGCTTCAGATATTTTATAGCTACATCAAGGGAAACACTAAGCATTGCCATGGAGAGGGGATGTTTTCATTTGCCAGTTGGTGCTTCTTTAGCTGTATTTTGAGCTGGTATTTGGGGATGCAGTTCTTGAACTACTTTATCACTTCCTAAGCACCCCAAAGAAGCAGATGGGATAGGTGTGGGTCTGTATTGAATAGAGGGAAATAGTTCACGATGCCGGGTGGTGACCATTCTGCAAGGACGATTTAATGCACAGCAGTGTCTGTGTGAGGAGTTGGGCCACAGGCTGCTGGGGAGGAGTAATAGTTCAGTGCAATAATGGAGCATATTTTCCTTTAATGTAAGGACTCAGCTATCATCTCTGTTAGATGTGCCTCAGAGTGCTAAAGTATGACACACAAATGTGTGCTGGAGGGAGGAAATAATGGGGGAAAAAAGCTAAAAAAATAAAAGAATAGTTAGCAGGGAGGAAGTATACACTCATACTGCCTGTATGAAGACACCTGAACATTGTGAACACTGCCGAAAAAGCTGAGGTGTGGCACACAAATTACCCTTCAGAATTTAGCTGGTTTACATTTGGGAAAATTAGGTAGTGCTCCCAAAACTTTTGAAGTTTGCTTTGCACTTTTTGAAGTGTTAAGTATTGTTAAAATAATCCTTACAGCTTTTCATTCAAGGACTTGGCTCAGGGTACTCAGCAAATATTAATGAGTTTCTCATCATAACACCCAGGAGAGATGGGAAATTATCACAGTAATTACCCCCGTCACATTTCAGGAGAGTTTCCTGACCAAAATATTTGTACAGTTGTTCAGCTGAAAAGCTCTCAAGAAGGGTTAGGAGCTCCAGCTGGGCACCCAGCAAGGTGTTGGGGCTGGGGATGGAAAGGGTCGTCCCTAAAGGTAGGGGAAGATGAAAGGGGAATAGTTACACAGTAGCAAAGCATATTGGTGCTGGATCTGTCCTATTTTTCCTATTTTAAAATTTGGATGCTTACTACTCTGGAGAAGGCTAATCCCTGCATTCGCTTAATAAAGTAATATAGATTTGATGCATTATGTACAAGGGTACATGAATGGTACAATACAGATGTTATCACAGCTCCGTCGATCTCCACAAAGGTATGGATGGAGGCCAAGCTGTGATGGCCACATAGTCATTTCTGCTAGTGATGTGAGCTTCACTCGTTAAGGAGTGAAGTCTCACAGACACTGGGAAGTGAGGTCATGGCTAAAATGGGTGCAGCCAGGAAGTGGTCTTCTTCCAAGCACAGGCAAGGTTTTAGCTTGATTTCTCTAGTCAAAAAGAAGGGGTTAGCCAGAGTTGTGGATCCCATTAACATCACTGTGTGGACTAGTGCTGATGGAAAACACACTTCAAATAAGGTAAAAGAAAAGCAGACCCTGGTCAGATCTCATGAGTGATCAGATCATCAACCACAAGATGTTGATGATCTCCAGGGAAAATGCCCACTTCACTGTTACTTGTGAGTGGTCAGCAGCTACCAGCCAACACTCAGCAGCCCGTCGGGTCGTGCTCAGTATCCAGTGTAGGTCTAATCAAACAGTAGGATGCACCCCGTCCTTTCACCGAATTTCAAACTACACCTCAGCACCGTCCAACAGCGACTCCAGATTTACTGTGGCGAGAGCAGATACTGACCTGTTAGAGTTACAGCAAAGGATGAGAGCAAACTCAGGTTGCCCACAGGCATTAGCTAAAAATTCTTGACCTTCTTCATGAAGCTAACTGTAAATCTACTTTGAAAAAAAGCAACTTCCTCTTCAAAACAGCTGCAAACATATTCTTAGCAATATAGAGAATTTAACTGGCAAACACAGTGTGTGTGCTGAGCAGCTCTTTATCTGGGAGAATAGAGTCTGAAATAGTGGGGCACCTGGGGGGGGAGGAGATGCACAAGGGGCAGGGTGATAAAGGTATGTGAAGTAATGTAGAAACAGGAGAGGTGGTTTGGGAATGTTTCCTCCCTTTCCTGAACATATATGTATAAACAATTACCTGGAAGATGGCAAATACAGTACTGATAGAAGGATTCTTATTTATTTCCACTGATATAGTTATGTGTGAGATACAACTGAAGCCCTGAGGTTTATAAGGAACAAACAAAAACATACACTGATGGTAAAAGAACCTATAGTTCTTTTACTATTTGCTATTTACAGCAATAAATATCAAYACATAGAGTCTGGAGGGGTTGCACCCTTCAAAAGCTTTGGCCAGGCTCTAATTATTGGCAAAATGAAGGAAACCTGCCCTGGAGCAGGTTACCCCCTTCCCCTAGCCCGGGTCACTGCCCCTTAGAGAGGCACGGAGGTGCTGAGGGCCCTGTGTGCAGCCAGGCAGGGGCATGCAGGAGGGCGGGGAGTCGGACCGGCGGCTCTAGGCTGTGGGCCAGCTGTTGGCATGATAGTGCTCCTGCTTGCCTGTAGAAGGCAGGAGGTAAACGCAGCTTCAAAATTGAGAGACCATCCTTCTCACAGCACTTGCCGTGGTTTGAGCAGCGTGGCTTTGGGTTCGGCTCGTGCTGGAGCCCCTGCAGCAAGCCCTTCCCCAGGGAGCACAGGGTCGCGCTGGGGAGGGGGGAGCATCGCTGAAATGGTGCGTTTTAGGACAAAACCACAGCACACAATAAAAAGGCTCTTTTTATAAATGCTCTGTGGCATAGTTCCTATTAGTTCCATAAGGACTTAAGTAATAGCTATTTAACTTTAACTCACCAATTTTAGATCTACATGAGCCGGTTTTTGAGAGATCAAGGGGAGAAAACTATCTATAGTAAGTTGTTTGGGTTTTTTCATAAGAGAAGTTGAGCACGGTAGCAAGGGCAGAGCATGAAGAAAGGCTTGTCTGTAACGGCAGTACTCAAAAAGTTCAACAAGAGTTTGCAAGACCCCTTCATGCCAGTGCATTCCCACAAAAAGCCTCAACCAAAAAGCTGAAATTACAGTCCTTCTCCGTTAAAGAGAAAAAATGTGAGAATGGCTTGTAATTTTTGAACCAGAAAAGCTATGTTTATCTTCCAAAGAACAGCCCCTTGAAGATGTGACTGTCATCCAGGGTTAAAGAGCAGCCGGAAAGCCCGCAGAGGGACGGGCCCTCGGCAGCTCAACACCCAGCACCAGGCATTTGTCTCCTCAGGAGGGGGGATGCTCCTGTTATCTGGCTGATATATAGCAGAGTGTCACAGCTTTCCGTATCCAAACACATCTTGACACTGGAGATTACACAGATCCCAGAGCTCCGGAGTGAGGCCAGGGACGTGCACCCGCCCCGGAGCAGCTCACCGCCAYGTGAGCAGGCAGAGGCAGCGCGGAGAATCGTTATCAGAGAGCAATGACATGTCATGGCCATCTCGAACAGGCCAGGGGGTCAAAGGATTATGCCTCAAATCCATTCTTCATAGAAAAATCTTTTCCAAATGCCTGACTTAAAGCTATGAAATCACACAGGGAGTGTGCTGTTATCTGTGGGGGTGGTATAGACCCACCTCTGCTTCAAGTGGGAATCAAAAAAAAGAAAAATATAGCTGCACAGACATCCCTGTTGCAGAGAGTCATGCTCACCAAGCTGCTTTCCTTCCCCCTCACACCCACGGGTGGACAGGTTTAGAGGAGCGAGTGGGGATGTGTCTTTCGACCCACAGTAATAAACTTGCCTGGAGCATGTATATTCTAGTCTTGAATTTAACTCTTGTTTGCTCTAATATTATTTTACTTATCTTTAATGCACTTCTGCAGATACTGCATTTCTTACCTGCTCTCTACTGGAATTGCTTTTGGAGGGACTGGAGAGGAGACACATTTTTGGAAAAGTACTTTTGCCAAGAACTTATCTGAGCAGCACTACGGAAACATGGTTTTGCTCGATAACCTTTAAGTTACAGCAACTGTGCAAAGGATTGCAGCACCGACAACAGAATGTCAGCCTGCACCATAAAGGTTGGCAGGTCTGTAGGGATTGTACTTGGGTTTGAAAGCCATTGAAATCTATTAATTATCTGCTAGAAGTTGATACTGATATTACAAAGAAATCTTGCTTGGAAGGTAGAGAAATCCGAGCTCTTACACCAAAATGCTTTTCTTGTCAAGCTGAATTCTTCCATTTCCCTCTTTCTATGCAGGACCAGAGGGAAAATGGAACCAAGTGCCAAAATCATAGAAGATTTTTATTAGGCAAAGCCTCATTCAGATTAATCAGAAGGTGTCTGTGTGCATTTTACTAGGTTATTTTGGTCTGAGGCCACSTTCTGACCAATTTATGCAGCCCCTTGATTCACCAGAGGGCTTTCAGACTCATCAGTGGAAATTACACCTCTACTTACACCATATTTTCTGTGCTTTGGATCAGAAATAGCCACCATGGAAGCCTTAATTTATCACATCCTTTCTTACGCTGGCTCAAGCTTCACCCCTGATATTTGGGCATATTGCAGTGCTGTGATACAGAAGCGTGACACAGGCTCTCATTAGGAGGCAGGCAGTTTAAAGACCAGGGTGCTGCGGGATATTTATATCGCTCACATTCTTTAATCGCATCGCCACCCTGCCCAAACCCAGTCATCCTCACAGGCAAGTCCCTACTCTGGGGGGTCCCACATCTCCCTGCCCAGATTGGGGGGRACCTCCCAAGACCTCCCTTCCCCTCACAAAGACCTGAACCTAGAAGGAGATCCTTCATTCAAGCTTTTTTAGAGCACCTTGTCCTCAGGAAAGTTCTGGGAGAAAAGCAGCCAGCCAGCCTCTGAATGAACTGCTGTTTGAAAGGAGATTAAACCTTCCCCTGCATGTGCAACTTACAGTCAGGCAGACACCACCAGAGAAGCCAAGCTGTATCTACTCCAAAGAGAAAGATAAATTAGAAATGAGTCTTCTTACTTCAGCTCTGCCTTTTGTTGTGCCCTGCAGGCAGCGTGCACCTGTGACCGTGTATCCTCCAAAGTCAGAGTACGCTTGCCCAAAGTGAAAAACAGCACATGCAGCCTTACATTTAATTTCCGTCATTTCTAGAAGAGTCTCTGTTCTTCTTCTATTGAACATGAACTTAGTGGCCATGAGCAGCACCACAAACCATGTAAGTACTTGACACACCTCAGAAGGGAAGCTGAAGAGCAAGTTGTGAAGCTCAGAGCGTAGTTCAGGTCCTTACAAGTGGCCACTCCATATTTAAGGAAAGCAGCAAACAGTCACTACAGAAATAACAATACTACTGTAAGATGCTGTCCTCCTCTACCCGCCAGGAGGTACCTTCCTCCCTACCAGGGTCAGAGGCAAGGATGGTGGGAGCTGCAAATCCATTTCAACATCGTCAGCAGTAGTAGCCTGGCTAGTTTTCTGGAGTGCACTAGGCTGATGGTTTTGCAGTAAAGCCAGTGAGGAAAGCTCTGCTGAAGGGTGTTTCCTTGTAGAAGTGATGAAGGAAACAGCTTGGGGCAATGATACCATAACCCAGTACAGCTGTTTCTGCAGTGATCATTTGTTCACATCCTAGGMTGCATTAAAAAAGCAGCTTGGAGCATTTCTGTTGCTGCTTATCCTCTGACTGGGCTGTTGTTAATGCAACACTCACTCAATGAAGTGTTTGGGATGAGGTCCAAAAAAGCACTTAGGTGCCTAAATCCAAGACAGCAATTCACAGCTGCCCAGGGACTTAGGTTCCCCCCTTTGTATACTCCTTCCCAGAACCTCTTTAAAAACTTGAATTCTGCAATGGGGGTGACTTTGGGTGCTGCCATCTTAGCTGGGCTCGGCCACCAGAGCCTGCCTCCTGCCTCCCTGCCATCCAGCCCTGCAGACGAGGTGGCCACGTTCGGGGTCGCTCAGATGCTCTGCGGCTGTGCCCTGGGCTCTGAATTCAGCAGCTGGAGGTGCTCTTGCTCAAACCATGGCTGGTGCTGCTCTTCCCCATCAGTATAGCCACCATGGGGGGTGGTGCTGGCTGGCTCTTTGCAACTGGAGAGTCATGACGAGCGTAGCACAAGGGTGACCAGGGAAGAGGCTATCACTAGCCTGGCTTCTGTACGTTTTCTCCCATGTAGCACTCCCCTTCTCCCACTTCCTAAAAGGGGTCCAGGATAGAAATTATGAGCATACCCATCACAGAAAACAGATATTCCCTCTTCCATTGCCCTTGCTACTGATGGCCTGATAGAGAACGGTGGAGCCAGGTGGACTCCGCAGTCTGGTGGCTGCYGCGTGTTTGGAAGCTGGATGGGTCATGGGGTGCCAGGCTCAAAGCCACTTATACTGCCACCCGTCAATAAAGCTGTACAAGAACAGCTTAAAGTCATTCCTAACACGGTATAAAATTCCTCCATTAACCAACTCTTCTACTACATATGTCTGTCCATGTGCCTCTTTCCTCAAGATAGAGCTCAAAATAGTTACAGAAATCTGGTTATCAAACTCCTGTGACTGACAGGGAATGAGAGAGAGCGTAGTTGCTCTTCTACTACAGCTTATTCACCCTGCTCCTGAAAAAGCTGACTGCCTCCCAGGAAATTCTCTGGGTAGACAATGAGCTGAGACGCGTGTGCTGGGAACGCTTTAGCTGGGATGGCAGCACCCCTTCCTGAGTATCTGTTTCGGTGATCTGACAGACATCTTTCAACCACGTTCACATGTCTTGCCATGAGATTGTTAAGCTTTGCCAGGTTTCTCCTCTCGTCTGATAAAGCAGTTAGGGGTCCATGTAACAGACACTTGCACTTTTCAAATATACGTCTCAGGTAGGCCTCTACACGCACAGGCTGCTTTTCTCATTAAGCTCTTCAGTTACTGCAGTTTACCTAAATCCATGCTGGACTGTAAAAGGCTTAATCGATGTAACACATTCACTCCTGATGATGTCAGGGAGCCACTATACCAATCTAACAGACGAGCTGGTCTGATAGCCAGTAAATTTGGGATGACAAGCAAGGTTTATCATATTAAACCAGATGCYGTCAGCACCCTTCAGTCCTGCAAAAATGCTCTAATTCTTCATAAAGTTATTACTGAGACATGTAAAGAAAACATGAGATCTGAGCTCCTTCCTGCTCCGGCCTTCTGCCACTGGCTGCTCTTCCTACAATCAGGAGGAGAGCCTGATGTGGAGGCATGTTTCTGAAATGATTTCAAAGATCAGATTTGGTGTCTTCTCTGCCCACATGTGTCCTCAGCAGGAAAACTGCAGGGCAGCAGAAGAGGGAAGATGAGGGCTACTGTGGGATAGAAAAGGAATCATCTGTAGATCTGTCCATGCATATGTATCTGGCTGGGCCCCGTACTCTAGCCATGCTGCGATCTGTATTTCAAAGGGACCATCATTCCTTCTAAAATTACTGGTGCTGGCAGAGCAGCAGAGCTGGCAAGTGAGCTTTCAGGAATGTCTTTATCCTTCACAATCCWTATGAAATAGGTCCAAGTAGTAATATTCTTGGAGAGCCAGATACACAGATTTTGCAAAGGTYGGGAGCAGCAAAGCACACTATTAATAAAACAGTCACAGTGCTCTTGGTTTTGTTCCGATTGTGATAATTATAAACAGAAGTTTTCTTTTGTCTAGGTCAAAGTCTCTGTTGCTTCAATTTTAGAACTRTCAGAGACAGCTGAGTAAGAGGGCTTCATTCAATGGACAGCAGTATCCAATCCAGCAAGTGCCATCAGTCTACTTTGGTAAGTTCAGTGGAAGAGTGAAGAGGAGAGCTTGTCTGAGGACCCACTGTCCCATCCACTGTTAACACTATTGCAGCTCAGAGTAGCTTATCAAAGGTGTCTAGGCTTAGAGAAAAAAATGGGTTTTCCTGGACGTGTTCAAGCATATCCATGACCGTATAAAATGGTAAAAGCTAGTATTACATCAATTGTCATATTTATTATTCTATTAATGCTGACTTATTTTAACAGAGTACCTTCAACAGGGAGAAATAAGGGACATACATACTCTCAAAATACGGGGAACCAGAAACAAAAAAGAAGCTGATCATAAGTGTCTTTTTTCTCCTCAGCCAAATGTTATGAAACAAAGTCGATGCCTTCTGGCAGTAGAGCCTGCTTAGGACGGGAGGGTTTGTTCTGATAGTAAATGGACATGGTGGTGTTGGGTTGAYGGTTGGACTTGATGATCTTAGAGGTCTTTTTCAACCTTAATGATTCTATGATTCTATGATTCTATAAATAAATTTTCCCTACAYGTTTTCAACAGGTAAGTCTCAATAGTTACCATTAAGAATCAAAGTCTTTATTCTCCAGAGGCCAAAGCACCCACCATTTCACCTCATTTGCAATTTAACAGGTTTATCATTTACACTATGGTGTCTCTTCTAAAAGAAATCCCAGTGGAATTAACCAATATTAGATTTCAGGTGCAGCAGGAAAATGTGCAGCGAAGCACATTTATGCTAGAGACAGACTTTTGTGCCTAGGTATGCTGCAGTGGATGTTGCTGAAAAGGGCAGCTTTTCTGCAAAGTTCTGTTAGATCCCCTCAGCAGGAAACAATTATCTGTAATACCAATTTCCCRCAGAATTTCGTAAATCCTTCCCTACAGGGATTTCACCTTTCATTGTTTCCCCTGCACAGGACAGAAAATCTAACTGCAGTGGTACAAAATCAGCTCTGAGTCATGTTTTTTTCAGCCTCTGGCAGCTGAAGGGAATAATCTGATCTTTGACTAGAAGGAGACGGGCAAACAGGGTAAGGGCTGGTGACCTGAGTCCCAAGATGACCTCTGGAGGTCCCTTCCCACTGCACCCATTTTGTGGTGTGATGCCCAAAAGGAGAGGGGTGGAGTGTGCAGTGGTGGTCCCTGCTCTGGGGGCACTCATGCCTTCGCAGCAGAAGGGGTCCAAATCCAGGCATGCCGGGGCCCCAAAACATTCATGGGAAGGAGCGCTGCCGTAACCGGTGCCTGCCGGGAGGAGCCCCTCACAACACCTGCTGTCCCCCATGTGTCCTCTGAAGGCCACGGCATCCCCATGGGAGAGCCCCTGGCTGCCTTGAACCACCTTCTCTTTTTCTTTCAGCTGCGGCAGTGGGGGCTTAGGAGGAGGATTACAGCCATGGCAACCGGGAGTCACATTTTCAGCACGTTTTTTGCATTTTTCGCCTTTGTCCCTGTTCCCTCTTCCAAAGCGAGGTATCTCACCGCATGGCTTCCTGACGGCGTGGGCAGAGCCCTGCCTGGGCAGGCAGTCCCAGAAACAACCCACGGCGTGTGTGGGGGTCTGCTTTCTTCTCCCGCATTGGAAAGAAACTCTAGGCTCAATGTGGGGGTGCTCAGACCCCGTACTGGGCACCACGTGCCCAGGGAAGGAGGACGTCTGGGATGCTCCAGGGAGGTGAGCGTAGAGCCAGAGCAGGGAGTTCTCTCTACAAGCAGTTCAGCATATTCGGAGCTACCATATACCAGGGTTTTCTTGCAGCACCTTTTTCCACCTCTACAGACACTTTGGRGTGGGGGGCGGAACAAGGGCTTTGGCTATGTGGTTAGGGATGCAGGTAAGACAACGCTGGGAAYACAGGACAGTCTGTTTTGGTGTCCCCAGTACCTGGCAGCCCAGCAGCAGCGGGACCTGCCCTGCTGGGTGACAGCTACAAATAACCAGTTAGATCTTTTAGCTGCATTTCCCACCAGGAGGAGGCTTGTGAGGTTGCGCTGTCTGTCCATCTGCCCATGCCAGCGTGTGGCTCTGCCAGCCACTTTCACCCAGTCCTGATGGGGGAGGCATTTCAAGGCCATGAATTCCTGACAGATTTGGGACATGCAATGAGCTGCGTCCATCCTCAGCACCAGCTGCCCTTTGCCCAGGCAAGCCCTGGCCACCGGGGAGGGCAGCGGGAGCCATAAGGCAGCAGCCAAGGCAGTGTGAAGGGCCTTGCAGGCTCCTATGAGCCACTCCATCACTCTTTGTTCTCGTCCATCCCGAGCTGTTTATTAACTCCAGCCCAGATGACCTGACATTCAGGTAAGTTGAATCTGATTTTCCAGCTGAGGGAGCCCTCAGATCTTTACCGTTTCCAACCAGATTTCATCACGGAAAGCACATTGCCCTCTGAGGCCAGATCTTCAATGCCAGCAGCAGAAAGCACCGAGCACGCCCAGCTGCCGGCTAAAGGAAACTCAGACCTTTGCTAAGCCCCGGCTGCAAAACGGGGAGGAGAAGGAGCGCTGGAGCAGCCCCTAGACACAGCACCCGACCGGGGGTCTGCCCTGGGGTGTCCCATGGGTGCCCGAGCGTGTCGTGGGGCGCAGCTCCTCCCCTGCACGGCTGGCACGCAGGGGCTGCTGGCCCCCCACCAGAACGCAGGCTGTGCCAGGGGGACACGGGGCGGCGAGGTGCTGGTGCCACTCCGGTGAACTGATTTGGCAAGGTACGCGGGAAAGGTGGGAGGCACCCGGGCAGCTGCGGAGGATTTAAGGGTAAAAGAGAGAGGGATAAAAAACGGGGGAAAAACAAACAGAAAGAACCCTCTGATATTTTTTGAATTGTTAGGCCTGGTACCAGAGATGGAAAAACGAAATTCAAATTTCTCAAGGTATTTTGTTTTTCAAAAAGTAGAAACTTAAACTACAAGTGTCATATTTTAAATCCACTAGAAAAATCTTGCTCAAAAGCAACATTTTCCTACAACAAGGGACTTAAAAACCGATGATAAAACCCCTTCTTTTGGGAGGAACCTTTTTAAGTCACAAAAGTCTGAGTAGCTCTGTTCCCCACTGTGGATACTTTCAGACATGCCCAAAGCATGTCCATGTGTATATGGAGCTGATTTTCTCTTCTTTGGGATGTCTTTGTGGTTGGCCTTGAAGCTGCAGGAGAGCTGCCTTGTCTCCTCCTCAGCAGAAGGGGATACAAAGTACGATGCTACCGTCCAGGAAATGTGAGTACAACTGTGGAGGCACACAGACCCACAACACTGAAATTTAAAGCTATGGAGCAATTCTGCAGTGCTGTTAATACTGTTTGATATTCATCCCTGATCATCCATTTTGTATTCATGGTCTTTTTACTTGCTAGAATCCTCTAGCAATCTTTAATCCAAAAAGAATTCATTTCCCACTTGAGATCTCAGAGGCACGGGGTAAAAATATAATTTGCATGATAATCAAGGTCTCCTTCAAGGAAAGCGTAGGATCTGGATAAATTAGCCACAACCCAGCAAGAGCAGGAATATCCATCAAAAGTTTGTTCCCTTAATGCCAAAGTCCAGGTGACCACAAAATGTTGTTCTGTAGAAGCCAGGAGAGCAACAACCAAAGGGAGAAGGTTTGTTCCGGTGGGCTCTGCATACCGGAAAGCCCTGCTGAAGTGGTCACAGGGGAAAAACGAGAATAATCACAGGCTGCCCTCCCTGCCCGTGGGAGGCAGGGGGTGAAGTGCAGCGATGAGGCAGTCGAGGGGGGCGGTGGGACAGGCTGCCAGTGAGGAGGTTGCGAACATGTTTGACAAGCACTGGGTGGGCCACGTGGGGCTGAGCCTGCCTGGGAGGGGGGGAGAAGCTGGTGAGCCTCCCTGGGAGCTGGTGAGCCTCCCCGGGATGCAGCTCTCCAAGCAGACATGCTTAAGCTTGCCCATGCCCTCACCCCGACGAAGACTGGGAAGGGGGCTTGGGGCACCAGGTCTCAGCACCTTTATAGAGGATTTCTATTTTTCAGCCTCAGTGTCTAGTTCTTATTTCAAGTTGGACAGTTTTGATTCAGTTGCAGCGTAGCCGTCATGTCCCATGACATGCCACAACATTTACAAAAATCAACAACAGTCCAAGTCCTTCATTGACTAGGGGCACTCCTGGTTATTTCCGAGTGCAATGGGAAAAGCAGAGATCCTGGCCTTCCTCAGCAATATGTCCTTGAGGAGGATGTAATTACTGAATTGGGTTTTGTAGTCTTTCTGCTGGGTGCACTCTGACTAACAGCCTGGGCCAACCCGCACTTCTCTCCTTCAAAATAGTGGAAGCTTATCTGCCTGCAGTGCCAATAAAAATAAATCATCTGGTTGCCTTATGCTCTGTGCGGATGAAAACAGAGTCATCAGTGGTCTATGTACTTCTGTGCTAACTTTACGCCCACAGCATTCTTTTTTTTTTAAATCAAATTGCAGGATTTTGAAGAGGCTACTATGTACTGGAGAAGAACGGAGGGCTGAGGCTCAGTGTGTGYGAATGATGAGGTTACAATACATTCATTGTTCAGTTTAAATAATGTTTTTTCAAATTAGGTTTGCATGTATGAGTGTAATGTTCTCATTGACTAGAGAGATGCACAGTAGACCACCCACAATTTAGGAGAGTGCTATGAGTTTGTCCCTCTGTAGGCAGGCATCACTTAGTTTTCCATCCCTATTCTGTCAATATATCCTCAGCCTGGCCTTAATCGTTCCTTCTAGATGAGCTGGAAGCGTATCTGGATCACATAATTTTCCATGGTGGTCTCATATGCAGTTAAAAGATGATTTCAAGTTGAGAGTCCTCAAAGTCTGGGGAGTTGAGACCTGTACCACTGATCCAAAATACAACTTCAGCATTTTCCACTCATTCAGTGTGGGAGTAAATCAGGATTTATTCTTCTGAAGTCAGAAATTTACATGACTTTAAAGCAGGAATAAGTGAACATGCCTCATCTGTCGAGGGGGAACCACGTAGCAGGTTAATTTTTTTTAACATATACTGGGAGTCTCAGCTGCTTTGCAGTAGTTTTGTCATCTTCCCTATTACCAACCAGTCCCCCTACTTTCATAAAAAAGTAAGTGTGCAAGCAGCCAAATACGATGCAGTTTGTGGAGGAACCACTCCCACTCAGGTCGCATTGAGATAAAATTATATAACTTGAAGCCACTGAGGGCACAACCCCCGGTTGTATTTCCATCTGGAACATATGTCCTCCCCCCTTCCCCCAGCACTTGTAGGGGAGATGCTTGGACAGGTTGTTATTTATGTCAGCTCAAACTGGTGGTACCAGGCATGTCTCCGCGGTAGTGAAGGAAAATGTTAGCGCCGGCATCTTTGCGCAGCATATGTATGTGATGAGATAATAGACATCTGGCTCTGAGCAGCTACTGGGGCTCTGTAAATCCCTTGTTTTGTAGTTTTGTGCAGAAAAGCTACCTCCAGCACAGTATATGACTGTCTAGTCTGGAGTAATAAATTAAAGATTTTGTTATTTATTATCCCTAAAAAGCACTGAGCTGTGTAACGCTGCTTTTGTGTCCCCAGCTTAGCACTTGTGCCCGGATGCCCCCAAGGACGTTGGTGCCTGAAGAGGGACTCAGGGAGCTCTCAGGTGTCTGTGGGCTTCTTTGTAAATCCCTAAGGTTTGCTTTGCTTCCTCACATCCCAGCATTTTGGCTGGRCCAAGCAGCTCAGCATCTGCCCTCGGGCTGGATGTCTCCCACCTGAGACCCCCCACACGACACAGGCTGCCTGGCTGAGTCTTCCCACACGAGCGCCCGCAGTCACAGCCCAGGCACCCCACGCCACCTCCCCGTCCCACATCGCTGCTGGCAACTCGCTGTCCAGGATGCAGGGTGTGCTCACCATTTTCTGGGCCTGAACAGACGTGAATGCCACATCTCCCACTTCTGGGACAGCAGAGATGAATGTTCATGTTCCTGCTCCAGGTGCAGGCTGTGCATTGCACCCAACTGCTGTTTAGGATACACACCCTAAAAACCTGTGTTATTAACTCAAGGTTAACATACAGTTAATCTTCTTCCAAATTGAGGAGATTACAAATGCCATTAATATTCACCACTGTTGAGAAGCACGAGAGTAAACAACTCATTAGAGAGTGCTGTGACTATGACGAACCCGCTGCAGAACATACAGCACGTTCAACTCTGTCACGGGGCATTGCCAGCGCAAAATCCCTCGGGATGGGTACGGGACCAAACTCAACTCTCTCTTGCACTGCCCTACAGCTAAACTGACTTCAGTTTGCATCCCTGTGGCTTTATGTGGTAAACTGGTGGGATATTTGATCTCCCGTACCAAGAATAGGAATGAAGTGTCTGATTCCAGTGCATGATATTCTGCAAATATCTATTTGAGTCGCCAGGTCTGAGTAAAAAAAGAAATCAAATAGAGGGATGTGGAAAAATCTCTTTATGCCTATAAAAGGATCACTTCAAAACCACAAGATTTTGTATAGGAACCTTTTTCCTTAAATAGTAGAAACAGTCTCCGGGTGCATTCCATCAGTGTAAAAAATGGGGGTTAGAGGAGAGCTGCTGTGTCCGGCTGCAGTTTCCTCTCCTCCCGTCTCTCCCTTTCCTCCCCTCGCCACACGTGTACCTTGTSTTAGCCCCAGAAACCTACAAGTCCATGCTTGTAGGAAGCATGAAAACAGTATAATTGCAATATATATATTTATACACATAGATATAATCAAACCCATATATATACATGCTGTGGAGTTAAAGAGGAACTGGATGGTGGGATTTTTCTGCATTCTTCAGGAAACACCTTTCTGTCCCGTTTTCCCACTGAGATAAACAAAACTTGGCAGTGAATTTTGCTGGGTGGCTAAAAGCCCAGCGCAGGCTCCTACTGCAGGCTCACACCTGCAGCYTCCTCCTGCCCGCCACTGGCCAGGAGGCAGGGGAATAAAACCCAAAGCTCTTTGGCAGTGCCCATACGAGGGCGGTGGGCCAAATCCTGCCACGCAAAACCCTGCTGACATCACGGGGATTAGACGGGCTGCTAATCAGGACAGCGGGATTTGTGTCAATCTTTTACTTAGGATGCCATGCCGAGTCCCCCAGTGGTCAGCGTATGGGTGGCTGGGGCTGCGAAGGGACCGCACGTCCCCAGGGGCGAGCAGCCATGGGGGGTGGCGCTGGGCTTTGGGGTGCCCTGCGTGTGCTCTGGGGTGCCCTGTGTGTGCTGCTGCRGGGAGGAGCAGGGATGTGGGACTGGCTCTCCCAGGGCATGGGACCCCGGTGCCTCTCAGGGCAAGGGTCCTGCCGCTGCCCTTTCCAGTTTGGGGCTCCCAGGCCAGCAGAGGACAGGAGGGGGGAGAAGATTTCTGTGACTTTGGGGTTCAGTGGCCCCTTTGCAGCAGGTTTGGCTGACGGTTGGATAGGGAAAGGAGTCAAAAAGTTTCCATCTTCAAACTAGAGACGGGCTCAATCTCGGTTGTTTTTAGTACTTTATAAGAGGATTTTCATGTGTTCACATTAATATGATGAAAATGTCATGCAGAAGGGTCCCTGGGGACTCAGGCTGGCTCCAGTCCATCGCTCCACCCCATGCCTAGGTCAGTCCTTACAGATGTCTGGATAACCTGTTCTTAAAAACCTCCACAGTCTCCTGAGACAAAGTATTTCAGCATTTTACTACTCTTACTATTAGGAACGTTTCTTAAATCTGTCTTAAATCTTTCTTAACTCCCTCCCAGCCAGACCCAGTACACACCCTCATTGAAATTTTAGCACATGGCTGCTATATACAGCAGCGACAGAGAGCAGTTTACTTACTTTCTTTTTGCTCAGCCCCTTATGTCCCTGAAAGCCATTATTTCTGCCTTCGGACATCTGTTCTTTAATCAAACCCAGTTTCTTTAGCCTACCTTCCTGCACATACTTGTATACACCTTTATTGAGGAATAGCATCCTCATCCATAAAAAAATCTCTAGGTGAAGTCTCACACTGACAGGGGGAGCTGAACAGAGGGAAGGGAGATGTCTTGCATGCTGTATTTCTATTTATGTACTCCACAATGGAGTTTGGGGGTTGTTTTTTGCAACAGAATGACATTATAGGCACTCAGTCAGCCTGTGACCGATCACAACCTGCAGGTTCTCGGAGCCGACCAGCAGCCCAGGCAGTCAGCCCCAGCCTGGCTCAGGGACACTGGGGAGAGGTGTGCATTCATCCCTCCCAAACTGCATCTTAGGGCTTTTCAACCCCTATCTCCAGTTTGTCATTCCTGCAACCTACAGCCCTCATAACACCCACCGTAGCTGCAACAAGCACATTGCTCTATTTTTCCATTGCCCAAACTGTCAATGAAAATGTTCGTTAGTTCTGGGATGAAGGGAGACCCCCAGGGTCCCATTCAAGGCACTCCCCTAGTCAACAGGGAAGTATTGACACCTTCCACATACAACTTTGTAATGGCTTCACCCTTCCCATAACAGTTTCACTCCAACCCCATTTCTGCTGCTTGCTCGTGAAAGGGATCACACTGTCAGGGTTGGTAGGAACCAGGAGGAAAGGGTGCTGGGGTGGCAGTGCACCCACTTACTTACATAAAGCCTGGGGTGGCACAGCAGGTAGCACCCGCAGGGTGGGGGCTGTGGGAGCTGCAGGCTGCGCCACACCAAGCAGAGAGAGTGGGGAGAAGCCACTCAGAGCAGGGGCTCTGCTGTGGGAAAGCTTTGTAGACCCCAATCTTGGGGTCTCACAAGGTCATGCATGGGCTGGCACAGACAGGGCTTCAAACGGGGCAGGGGCTCTGCTGTGGCAGGGCAACACACGTGAGGGGCTGGGAAGCACGGGTTAGAGGCTGGGAAGCACGGCTTAGGAGCAAGGCGCCTCCCTTTCGGTGCATGCAACTCAGTTTTGCTACTGTAATAAATATTAGCAACCTCACAGTGGTAAGAGCTGTGCAAATGGCTGGCTACCTCCAGAATGGCTATGTTTCTACTTCATGGACCCTTGCACCTTTTGCCAAGTCCTACCCTCTGCAGAGGGCACAGGCCTTGTGCTGCACATGCACAAGTTTCTAGTAAAGTTGTTAGTGCAATTAGAAAAGGATAAAAAGTACCTCTGATGCAATTCCTCAATCTCCTTTTCAAAGAGCAACTCGTCATACAGCTGGAGACACACTGCTGGAGAAAGCGTGCTCCACGTACTGGTCTAGCAAACACCTCCTGAACATTTTTTAATGTGACCTGGCAGCAGACCAGGGTAAATGGCATGTTCTTTTTCCAGTGCTTTGGCCCAAAATGTGTATTTCAGAGGCTTAAAAGAACAGTCAGTCAATTAAACATGATAAACGAGGCCATTTGTCACCAGCATTTTAGCTTTTCTTTTAAAGTATAAAACGAGATAATGAGCAGGGCTTGAAGAAATCCTTTGTGGTGTTGGGAGCCAAGGGCACATGATATACAGAACGGATTTTCTGCCTCTCCCATCATGAGAATGCGATCTGACAATACTCCCCCTCATGACAGAGAAATCAGAGACAATGTTAAGACGGGAAAAAAAAATCACTAATGGATGAAAAACCAGTGACGTTGCAACGAAGATAAGAAAAGAAATGCACTTAGTTAAGGGCAAATCTACCCCCATTGCGAACTTCCCATTATAGGTGCTGGTCAATAGGAACACTAACACAGAGACAGCTGCATAGTACCTTTAGCTTACAAAAAAGCCTCAAGTAGCATAGTTACCGACACATCACCTACTCAGAAAGAAGCCAGCAGTGTATGCATCCAGGGACAGGCAGTGGTTGATGGAAAAGATGGATCACCCCTTCCCCCAGCATGGGAGAGGGGACATGACTGTGACGGGCTGCGAGTTGTGGGGTCCTGCATGGTATGGGAGTCCCGGGGCTTTGAGGCTCCAGGTTGTGGGAGGATACTCCTCCTGTAACGTCCACAGGTACATACAGCACACTGGGACGCCCCATTCACTGACAGCCACTAGGCAATGCAGTACAGCTAGGTATGTAGCCCATAAGAGTCGTGGCACTTAGGTGGTGTCCGCATTAGTGCAGGTTAGTATCCGTGGCTGGAGGCTAGAGCTGGATCTGGATCCAGAGCTGGAGTGTTTCCAGCTCTCTTTTAAAAAAAAGCACTTTTCTTTCTGGCAGTTTCCCTGAATATGTTTCCTTCTGTGTGCTGTCCTTTCCCATCATGTATGTCTAGGAATTAGGAAACATTTACTCCAATGTGTGAAACCTCTCCGCACCTGTGGGACATGAACATATTGACTGTTTGACTGCATTTCACATTGGCGTGAGCACCACCRGGTCAATGTTACCTCT
Source organism: Oceanodroma leucorhoa (assembly GCA_030449065.1). Classification (NCBI taxonomy): domain Eukaryota; kingdom Metazoa; phylum Chordata; class Aves; order Procellariiformes; genus Oceanodroma; species Oceanodroma leucorhoa. Next base: position 6,924,474 of record JASVER010000018.1, on the reverse strand, counting down.
TTTCCAATCTCCTCTCTGCATCTACCCACTTGTGCTACCACAGTAAGAAATGACTCTTTTTTTTTTTAACTTGTTTTCTCAATCAATCATCAGTTTATACTGGATATTGAGGCAGGAGTGTCAGTAGGTATGGTTGTGCACAAACACTAACAGAAATTTAAGGAGATGAGAACCACTGACAGTTTGTCTCTACAACCTGTGTTTTATTTATGTCTGTACTGTGTTGTCTTGGCAGCATTTGATTTAGTCCTGGGATGAAAACCCTGCCTTCCTGCAAACATGGACAGCCTCACACATACCTCTGACATTAAATAAGTAGGACACATAGTGCATGGAAACATATATTTTAAGAAAACTACCCCGTTGCACTAGCAACAGGAGGTATCGAAGTAACTCAAAAGACAAAGAATTAAAATCTTATTAAAGGAATTGCATGAAAGGAGGTCCCAGTCAGGTACCAAATGAGTAAACGCCAAACGCGCAGTTGAGCCAATGACTCAGCATCAGGTTAGCCTCAAGTCAGTGAGTTTTTAGCTGACAACGAACTTTGTGCGTGGCCTTCGATGGGGCTCTGCGTGGAGCGCTGCCCTCCTCAGCACCCCAGCGGCAGCAGCGTGCAGCCAGCTGCACCCACACAAAGGTTTCCAGCACTCATGGTGGCTACCACATTAGTGAGGTCTGCGCCCGAGGGTATTTTTCAGATGAGGTTTTCAAACAACAGGACCAGCTCCTGCGCTGTATAACACTGCTAGTAAGAGTGGTCTGTCTGTCCCTGCCTCCCCTGGAAGCAGGCTCAGCCCCAGCCCACGGGTTGCCCCAGCTGTGGCTTGCTGAAGGGTGGGATAATCCTGCCGAAGCCCTTGGTGGGCTGCCCATTTCCTCTCCTTCCGACTCGCTTGCTTCCAAAACAAATTCCCGTTGCAAAGGCTCAGGCCCTTTCAACTCCGCATTCCTGCCTGTAACACGATTCCTTTTGAAAAGGAGGTGAACTGGTACAACTCAGTGAACTCGAAAGGAAAAAGATCCCAAATAATTGTTGCAAATGATTGGAAAGAAATATCTCATAAAACAACATCCTAAACCAAACAGAGAGCTGAATGTTTCAGAAGCAGTTAGCTGTGAAATRGTGTGTTTTCAAAAGCACAGTGACTTACCACGGGCAGGCAATGGAGGCGTGGGAGTTGATACCAACGCTTTTCCCCTCCTCACATGCAAAGCCCATGGGACTGTTGCCTGCACTGTGAGGTGGTTGTGTAAAGGTGCTACCACCATCCATTTCACCAACAGTGTGAGAGACCCACCACTGCGGTCTCTAGCTATGGCCCAAGGAGTGAATGCTCCATCCTTTCTGCAGCAGAGGTTTGCTGGCATCCACCTTGTTTGTCTGGGTTAAGTGAGGAACACGTGGAGAAGGAGGGGGAGGCTGTGACTCCCAAAAGTTCAAATTTACAGCTTCAGGAAGATAGTTTCTTTGCAAACCCTTTCCATGGTTTTCTTCCTCCTGTTACCTCTACAGAAAGTTGAGCATCTTTAAAACTGCATTAGCCTCCCTCAGGGAGGCTTGTTTTCAGATCCCTTCTCAACCCGATTTGGACCAGGGACATCAAAGGCAAGGCAAATCTGGTCCCTTGTTAACTTGGATCCATTTGGAGCTGGTCTGGGCAGTTGGAGCTTGCCATGGTGTTCACAGTCTTTCGAAATATTTACTTATCTGACTGACAAGAGAGTTATTTAATAAGTTATGATGTCTGCAGTTTTGTGTAAACAATTTACAGTGCCATGATTGATGCTGGGTGCTGTTTGGAGAGAGGCAAGACTGATTGTATATACTGGGCTACGGTTTGGAGAGTTCAGCCCCAGGACTGGGCAGTATTATACCTAATAAATAACAACACTTAATCATTTGGACTCACTTTGTTTCAGTGCTCATAAAGCCACACAAACATGGCCAAATTAAACCAATGCTTCTTTGAGCAGACCTTGGACACGCAAACATCAGGGACCTCTGCAGGGGTGCCCGGTACAACGGTCACAGTGCCCGGCTCTTGCCCCGGGCCTATGCTGTCCACAGCCCTCCAGCACTTAATGGGCAGAAGGAAATGGCTGGTTTTGTGGGTAGACAGCCAGCGTGGATGCGGGGCATCGCACTTCAAGCCCATTCTCCACACCTAGGAGGGTGGATGTTGGGAAGTGAGTCTCATCATGTCCAGGAGGCAGCTCCAGCCCCTGCAAGAGTATGGTGAAATGAGTGGGCTTGCTTCTTCTGGCACAGCTTCAGGTCATGGTACATGGATGGGTTTGCTTCTTCTGGCAGAGCTTCAGGTCATGGTACATGGGTAGGTTTCCTCAGTCTTGCATTTTTCAGTGCCTTACCTCAGGTCTCCAAGGGCTTCCAGGATAAGATGGGATTTCTGCTGCAGTGCTTTGGGTCACATCATTGAAGTCCTTTCTGGGTGAATACCTTCCATTACAGATGTGCAGGATCACAAGAAAAGCCTATTCCTTGGTGGAAGAGGTGTTCCCATCTCCAGTGGAGCAACACAGGAGTGTTATTGCTGTGGCTCTGGGTGCGTGCAGCCCAGCTGGTGAGCCGTAGCTACTGTAGATAAGCACAAGCACCCCTGAGACACCAGAGCAGAAAAAAGAGGGCATGGACTAATGTCAAACTGAGAGGAAGTTAGAGGTTTTGGTTCAGTTCAAACTGGAAACAAGTTGTTTCAGTTCTAAACCATCAGAATGTTTTGTTTCTGGAATTAAGTGACCTGGACATATCTGAAACAACATTTTTAGGACCATGCAGCTCCCTCAAATTTTCTGCAGTTTGACTTTCTGACCTGATTGTGTACAAAGACAAGGGTATGACTCTCAGAAGTTCCCATGAAATGGAAACGCGGGGCCCAGTGCAACCATGTGCACTACAGGAGCTATGCAAGAGCTACTGCTGAAAGGCAAAGGTTTGGAAGGAGAGGAAGAAAGAGCCCTTTCTTGCTATCAAGCAGCTGTTCAGATTGACTAGTAGAAGCAAGAAATTAAAAAGAAACTATTTAAGAACTTTATTTTGGAAATACTCTTTCAAACACATTCACTGTCAAAGGTCTACGCCAGATGCTGTGAATAAAGAAAGGGAGGAAATTAAAAGGAGGGAATTGACCCTAACACTGACACAAGATGGCTGGGTGGATGTGAGCTGGATAAAGGCTCCACATACCCATGCAGAGAAAAATGTGCTTCCTCTGAACAGAGCAAAGTAATGAAGTATTGATTTGAAATTACTGAACTGTGATACTACATCCACGTTGCTGACGATGGCCTCGTCTGATGGAGAGAAAAGTACAAGGAGGTCTTTCCAGTTCAGACTGGAAAAAGGAAAAGGATGTCTGAAGGCAGACTTTCCACATATTGCATTCACCGTGGGAGGAAAGTAATACTCAATGCCCTCCTGATGTTCAAAACTGTTTCTGCAATCATCCTCAGCCACCAGAAAAGGCTAATTGATCCCCCAGCTTCACCAATAGTATTCGCTCTCGAAAGGATATATCTTTTCATTTAGTCTGTTGAAATTTGCACTCAGAGCAAGAAGGATCTTGAGCAAAATGTAGCCTGCCTCTTCCTCCTAAGAGACCCTCCGGAGACACGCTGCCCTTAGCAAAGCAAGCGAAGGTTTCAGGGGGACCTGAGGGACAGCAGGCTGATGGCACCACTCTCAGTCTCCAAGGAAATATGCCTTGATGTAATTAATGATAAAGAACTGGGACAAGAATAAAAATGATTCAGAGAAGCTCTGGTACTTCTCCCCTGTTTAAACCCACACAGAGCCTAGAATGGGGATTATATAATGGGAATTATAGCTAAGGAACAGCATAATAAATTATCTGCTTTGCACTTACTTTGGCTGATGAGTAATCCAATTTCTACCCAAACCCATGTTGACTATGGAGATTTTGCCAATATCTGATTCATGAAGATGCTGGAAGAATGTGGAATTAGAAATGCAGAAGAAGGACTGTAGCTCTCCACCCCCTATTCTTAAACACTGATAATTTTGGGCAAACTTTTTAACAGGTAACATTAATACAATCAATACTTTGGTGAAAGTCCACCTTTAGCTAAAGTTCAACACAAACAAATGGCCTGCTAAGTGAAGAGTTTGAATCCTCTCTTTTATATACAATATAAAAATCTCTTTATTTTGGATGGTGAGTCCCTCTTAGATTTGCRGACTCCAACTGAATAGTACAGAGCGTGTTTTATGTGTCTTGAAGGTCTTTTGCTCAGAAAATGCCCAGAACTGCAGGTTCTGAAGTTATAATTTAAATACTATTGAAAGGTATCAGCAGCCTCAGCTTCACCTCCCTGGCTGGCGAGAGCCGCAGAGGGTTGGCATCCCTGTGTTTCCAGCCTCAGCCRCTGTGTGCAGGTACCAGCAGGAAGGGATGGCTCTCAGAGCAGCTTTCCTGCGTCTGAAAGGAGCCTATTCCTGGAAGTTACAGGGATGTTGATGTCCTGGTTCAGAAACAATATGACTGCTGAAACTCTGTCCTGCATCTCTGGGAGCTGCTGGCACGATTTGAGGGCTGGCTCCGGAAGCCCTGTGGAGCAGGCACCGCTTTCCGAGCTGCGGGATCTGCAGCCCTGGCAGAAGGAGGTGCTGGCCCACAGCACGGCAGTGAGGCAAGAAAGCAGTTCAAATAAATTTAAAAAAAAAGGTTGGGGTCTTTTATGAAAGGCAGTCTTGTACAGCAATTTATAAAGAGCTCAAGGGATGTTATTGTTTAAATAAATATTTAAGGGAGATTCCTCTCAATTTAAACACAGCGAGCTGTAGCATGTGGAAAGCAGCAGCGTTTGATTACATATATGCAAGAGGCCAAAGCAAACCGTTTTGTGAACAAAGGCGGTGGAGGAGGAGAAAGCAATTTCATTTGATTCTGTTTCTCCGAGATAGGTTATTGACAACACCATTTCTGCCCAGTGCCGAAGTGCAGCAGGGGTACAAACCCTGGCAGTCCCAGCAGTGAATGCACCATGCAAGAAAGCCATTCTGCAAGCCCCGTTGGTGTTTTGTCCGATGAGGTGGCTGGGGATAGAAGTAAATGCAGGGTTTAGCTCTGCAGGTGATCCCCTGCCTGGCGGCAAGCGACCCGACACGCAGCAGCAGGACTGTGTGCCCGAGGAGAAGGGGACAAAGGTGGATAAGGCTGATCATGCATGACCCATCATGTGTGTTGGCTGGTCTTTGACAGACATACAATCGCAGCCTTGGTACTAGAGGGCTGCACACTGCAACACCGGTTCACTTTAAAACCCTGCTTGATTTGGTTGAGGCTCAGGGATGGCAACTCGGGTGAGAGCTTGTTCTGCTCTGTGGCAACAGAGCTGGAGTCACCTTGTGCAGTGAGCTTGGCACAGCCAAAGCTCAACGCCGTGCGCTGTCAGAGGTTTGGTACAAGGAGGTGCTTTCTGCCCTGCAGGGAGAAGATGCCAAGAGCATAAACATCCAACTGGTAGTAGCAGAAAAGAAGAGAAAACAAGAGAAATTCACTGCTGAGGGACAAGACATCTAAATAAAAGTGAAAACATGCTAAAAGGTTGCAAGCAGTCAAAAAACCCTCAGTGAGTTTGAGGTTATTAGGAAACTGTGCATGTCGGAAGTCTCATAGATTTGGACTATGGGATTCACAAGGGTGTTATAAAGAACTGATAGAAAAGGACTTAGGGGAAGCCATGACACTTGCCTCAGGGTGGGAAACCTGAATTTATGTCTGGGTGGGGGTTTCCCAAATGGTCTTCACCAGTGCAAAAGGCTGAAATGCTCATCTTCCTCACCCTGTGCTAGTCTCCTTCTTTTGAAAAAGGTAAGGCCTTTGCATTATTTAAGTCACAAGCCAATACAGCACCAAATAAATCACTCTTCCAAAGTGTCCCTGAAATTGGAGGATTCTGTAAAGGTCACACAGTCCAGGTGACACATATTTCATGCATCCATCTGAAGACATGGCAGATCCTCTGTACAAAGAAGGACATGATTTATATAGGAGAACACTGTTTGGATTAACAAGATGGTTGCTACAAGAGTACTCAGCCAGGGCTGTATCTTAGTAGGAGACAAAATCTGTGCACCCATTCATGAACAAACTTCTTTGATGTTTCACCCTATCCCACAACAAATTTATATCTGGGGTGCAACTGCAAGAAAGTAGCAAGGGCTGGGATCAATGTGGTTCTCTCCAGCCACAGGATCTGGGCGCCTCAATGTTACTGTACAGCCACCTTCAGAAACCCAAGACCCTGGCATGGCTCAGGACAGAAGACCTGGCCCACACAATCTGTGGAGACATGGGGGCCTGCAGAATAGGTCAAAGCAGATCATTTGGAAAAAAAGCATTAATTTCCGAGACAAAATAGTTCATGATTCATGACTACTTGGAAACAAATGAGAAATAGGAATTACACAAAAGCCCCATTTTGTTCATTGAGGAACCGTAGAATTAATTGCATGTACTTCAGTTTCCAGCAAAGGCCAAGTCTCAAGGCACAGTGTTGTGATTGTTGAACTAGTCATGTCACACATATTGGTTTAATTCAGGCCAAAACTGTAGGAAGAACATGATGGGATATAGCCAGTAGCTAGCTGGGAATAGAGGTGGGATAGGAGCAGGGTCTGAGTCTCAAGTAGGTCAAGCAATTCGTCAAGCAATGAAGGTTTTGGGTTAGCACTCATGAGGTGACCTCACTCTTTCTCTGGGCTGTATGCAGTGAAAGGAGCTGGCTGGACCAGCCAGGGTTGCAGATTAGGAGGCAGCAGCTCTTCCAAAGCTGTGCAAGAAACCTTRTGCACAGACCTGACTGCTTCATTCATGATGTTGCTCCCCACTTGTAATCATCACATCAAAGTTATAACAGCAACAGCTTCCCGGATTTATTTATTTTGTGACAACTTCCACAAGGACATYCCCAATAAGCATCTCTGGTCCTTTGATTGTCAGTCTCCACTCCACCCATCCACTCTCATCCAGCATCAAAGTTTAGGGCACTGTTTGCCACAGTGCCCAGACAAGCACTTTCTTGTTTTCTTCCATGACACTTGGAGCAGAAGCCCGTAAGCATCAACCACTCCTTTTCCTTTTCTGTTTCAGTTGTCTTGCAAATCCCTGCTTAAAACTCCTTCTTATGACATCCTTGACAAAGGTGAGGTTGTCAGTTTGCAGCAAGCACTGCCTGCCATGCTGGCCAACACAGTCTCACAGCTTCTTAGAGCTCCTTCATCTCTCAGTASCTCTCTGTAGGCAGCTCTGGTATTCTCACATGGTCAGCTCCTGTTCCTCATGGTCTTTGTTTCTACACCGTCTTGCACAGCTGAGTCCTAGTGTGTGCGTGGGGCTCCCAGGAGCTGTTGAAGATGATGAAACTTCACTGCCTGGCTTTGTGGAAGGAGAGGCTGCACAGGATGGTCCATAACCCATAGCCATAAAAGAAGTGAAGGAAACCACCTCTCCCTGCCACTCCAGCAGGAGCGGAAACAAGCAGACTGCAGCTCCCTACCTTTCAATATGGAAATTACGTCAAGTGGCAAAATGGAAACACTGAGATTTCACCATCTGTCTGCAAATGCTGCATATATATTGCATACAAAAATAGGCTATAAGAATACTGTTAAGACTGAAAAACCCATGAGGCAAGAGATGCCAGAATTAGCCTCCCTTGTGCTATGTGTTATGATACACTTGTTAATTAGATGATCACACAGTATTTTGCCAGAGGTCTCAGCTTTATCCCATGGTACAGGATGGACTGTCTTCACTGGAGAAGATGTTATATAGAATTTTGTTTTTTCCTTAGTGTTCAGTGTGGTCCTAGGCTTTATTTGCTACCCAAGTCCTCCTCTGAACAAAAATTACTGATTTTCCCAACACTGGCAAAATTTCAGTGGCACACCTCCCTGTAGTATTTGGGTGCTCCGCAAGTGTCTCTGAGCTCTGGTACCTCTGTCAGGGGTGTGGTGGTGCTTTAGACACTTGAACGAAATGGAAACGGAGGGAAGAGATAGGCATGCAAGCAACCAGCTTGATCGCATAAGGCACCAGTTTATCAGGGGTCTGGGTTTGTTGCCCATCCCAGCAAGACCCATGCCCACATCCACCCTTGCAAGGTTCACAGGTCCCATAGCCCAGTGCTTCAAGGTCATGAGCTGAGACCACGGGGTGACCAATAGACATAGCTGGGGCTGGGGCTGTGCAAAAGTGTTCAGCATCAGGCAGCACGGGACATGCTTGAGGCAGGGCTCCCACCAACTCCCATCCCAGGAGTAGACATTCAGTACCAGGGTCTTACGGCATTGCAGACAGGGGGGCACACCCCACAGCTACTGACTCCAGACTGGAGAAAGCCTCAACGAGACCTGGCACAAAAGACCCTGCAGGGAGAGCRGGATTGAAGCCAGTTCTGCAAGGCAGCACTCATAGTCCCAAAAAGGGACCATGGATGGGGCAGCTCAGGTTTCATGTCAGGCTCTGGCATGTCCAGACTCTCCCTATGGCTCACACCTTGACACACACATCCCTGCCCCACTCCCAAGCCCCCTGAGCCTCTGACTCCTCACTTTTACCATGCACTCCCCATCCTAGTCCCATGCCATCCTTCAGCTTTAGCATCCCAGTACCAGACTGTACTTAGCCCAGCATCCCCAGAGTCCCTGGCTGCCTCCTGGCTGTGCGGAGAAAGTGTCAAAAGAAGAATGTCGTTCTCTGCCTGTCTTTCCATTGCCCAACCTGTCTGCCCTGAGTAGCATTACAGGGAGAGCCCAGCTTCATCCTGCTCTGAGAGCTGGGGACAGCTCTTGGGCTGCAGGGAGGGGACACGGGTAGCCTGCTCCCTGCAGAGCTGTGAGGAGGCAGCAGGGACTTGGTAGCACAAACTGGGTGCACAGGAGCATTGGGGTTGGCACTGGGAGCTGCAGAGATGCTGGGCTGGGCTTGTTCACATGGGAAGGAATCTCAGCAGATTTTGACTACTCGGCCTTAGTACATCCCTAATAAGTTGCTATTTTTTCCCTTCAAAGGCTATCACTAAGCCAAAGTGGAGGAGATTTACAAAGTAAAAAAAACCCGCAGTCCTAACACAAAGCTGCCAAATTTCAGATCTCTACTCCAAAGTGCAGAGGGAGAAAAACTATCCAAGAAAAGGATCACCAGGTTCCCCCCTCCTGTTTCTTCCTTTCTTTTTTTTCCAGTTGGACAACAATGCCTTTTTCCCTATGCTCATTCTTGGAAATGGCTGGACAGTTTTGGTTTTTCCAGAAAAGAACTTAGCCCAAGACAGACAATCAAGTTGGAAGAACTCAGTCTAAATGGTTCAAGCCTGGCAAAGTTATAAGCAACTGTGAATGCGGTCTTATAGCAGGACACATATGAGTAACCTTAATCATAGAAGCTGCATGCAATCCCACGTTTGACACATTCAAAGTTATAATAGCTGATGATGCTGTTCCATTCAGGTGCGTCTTATCATGATTCAGATATGTCACCAGTAAAAAAGCTTTAACTCAGTCATCCCACTGAGCCTTCCCACACCCCTTCCTACTCAAACAGCTCTTCCCATCTAACAACTGGTCGTACAGAAAAACACAGTTCCCCCACCTCCAGTATTTACATTTGAGCTTCGACTTCTTGGATAGAGGCAGCTGGTGCTAAAATGGGATTGTTCTCTGAACTAATGTATTCAAAATTAATAAAAGAAATAAAGCAACACACTCCTCTGGCAGGTTCCCATGCATATTTTCCATAAAAGTTCATTTTTCCACAAGAACAAATTGTGAGTATGTGGGGGATTTGCACTGAATCTTGATACGGAGCTTAGAATTCTTGGCACTGCTTGGGACATTAAAATGACATCAGCTCCACTTTCTATGTTGAAATTTTATAGTTGCTGCCTGACCGCATTTCTTTGTTCTGTTCATATTCTCTCTCCTTGAGCTGCCTTTCTGCCACAGTGTGCTGTACATGAGTATCGTGAAAAGCTGTCTGTCTGTATTCCTTATAGCCCTGCTTGCCCCTCCCTGCACCGGGCACCCAAGTGATAAAACTGCATTTCTTCCTCCAGGACAAAGCAGCACTGTTGGCTGAAGGGATGAGGGCACCTTTGCCAGCCGAGAGGCTTCCCCGCAGCGCGGCAGCTCTGTGCTGCGAGGGACCTGGTGTGCCGAGCAGGGTCCTCCTCTTTTCTCCAGAGGAGCAGAGGAGTGGAGTGCATGCTGCTGGGGTGACACGGCTGTGGGACAGCGGGGACCAGGGGGGGCCAGTTATTGCAGGCAGGACACTGTGAAACCATCCTGTCTCGCTCAGGGAAGGAAAGGGGGAGTGGAAAGAAGGGGAAGAGGAAAACGAGCACCTCTGGGTCTGAGACAAGGCTTTCTCCACCACTGGCAGGATAGCACCTGGAGCAGCGTTTGTTCAGTGCTACCTTGACGGAGAGAGAGTGTAAGTGCTCCCCCAACACACACACACTGCCCCATGCCTCGGGGCAGGGAGGGGAGCATTTTTTTAAATTAAGCAAAAATCTGAGTAACGGTGTTTCTGTATTATCCAGCAGCGTGACCCGCTGTTCTTGAACACCATGGTGCAGGAGGACTGATTTGGTACTCAGGATCCCCTGTGAATCACAGCACTGGGAGAAGCGAGAGCATCGGGGCTCGGAGAGTTAACAGGCTTCAGCACTGGGAGTACAGTTCCACAGGCATTAGCACAGACATCATGCTTGTTTCCTGGATTTCAAATAAAATAAGGATTCAAGGAAAAGATGATGCTTTCCTACATCCCCTGTGACTTGGAAAGCAGTAACAGCAAATGAAGGCAGTTAATTATCTGGCACGCCACATCCAAACATTTCTGAAAGCACCGCTCCGCCGTTACTGTAAGAGTGACGCTGGAACAGCATTAGCATATACTCTGTAAACAGACTCAGTGCCATCCTCCGGCACAGCCTCAGCCTCCCGCACGGGGATTACAGCAGCTGGACAAACCCAGGAGGGACTATACCTGACAGTCAACAAAATGCCAGTTTTGCTTTAGTCTAGCTTGATCACAATAGTACCTGGGTTTGCTATTTCCTACATTGCCTATATGCTCAGCCTCTCTAATGTGTGACAGAGAATCACTGCTGCTTGCTTCTCTGTGCAAGATTATAATTTCATCATTTCAGTGTCCTATGGAAATAGCCACAAGACCAGATTAATTAAAGATTGTGAAGCCATTTGCCAAACTCCTCTTGCTCTGTAAGCAACAACATTTTTACAATTGCATTTGCAACAGCATTTTTGCAATCACTTTTATACGCTCCTTTACAAGCACATGCAACCATATACAGAATGCAGAAATTCTTTACCTTGCATGCCCAGAGGAGAGAGCCCGGTTTCCTCTCATGGATCAGAAGTAGGATGAAAAACAAACCCGAGAAAGACCCTTGAACAGACTCATCTGCTGAGAGTTGTCTAAATCCCAAGCCTGCTCCCGCTAGCAGCTCTAAGTTTGTGCTCTGAATAGAGGCTGTGTTATTTTAACCACAGGATTTCTAGTCATGGGGGAGGAGAGACGGATTAGGTACGTTTGCAATCTAATGCTTCACATTTACCTCAACTGAAACAAACTACTTTAAGCCTGATGTAAATACGTACTGCTAAGATATAAATTTCAAGAGCCCACTGACCAATTATGCTTAAACTAACATGCCAAATAACTGTGGAAAATTCCAGAGGAATAAGATAACATACTTTTGTGTTCTTTCCTAAATAAAAGGCATGTGTGGAATTTCATGCTAGATACTACAACAAGTGAGGGGCAGCAGATGAACTGCGCAAACTAACCTATGTAAGGTGCCGTACCTTGAAAAATAATATTCCTAACACCTGTTAGCATGGATTTCAGCAGGCATCCCAGCAATTTGGGTTTTCATGGCTTGTAAGAAGTACAGATATGAGGGATTTGAATCTAATATTTCAAAAGAGCAAATAATGCTCTTTAAGGTAGTGAGGCAAGATTTTAAAAGGCCACGATGTCTGTAGTTCTGCAGGAGCACAGACATTAGCCTGCTGAACAAGTGCCATCTCCAACAGGGATGTAAGCTTGATACCCTCCCTGCAGCTCATGGAGATTGTTAAATGCAGGCAAAATATTGTGCCCAGGACACTGTTTTGGGGGTTTTGTTGTTTAATCCATCTCAAACTCTGCCTTCATTTCCTGTTTTATGACACTTTGGTGCTACAGATGCTGTGGTTGCAAAGCATGGCTACAGTCCTGGCTTCCAGGGCCACCTCACAGCTGATGGAAAAGAGATGTATTAACTTTCTGAGAGGTATGATTTGTAAACAAAATCTGAGAGGTATGATTTGTAAGCAAAATTAAACTTTGGGCTGAACTGAGGAAAACAATTTGGATGCATAACAATAGAGGAAAGGGGACAAATTCCAATTTGTCTTTGACAGCAGAGGCTTCACGAACACAAGTTTAATTCTATTTTTAATAAAACCTGGCTCTATAAATAACATGATCTTACACTTACATAACCCTCTTCATCCCAAAGCATTCCTGAGTGCTTTGCAGACATAATCATCCTGTCTGAAAACCGCGGGCGGACCTCCCGCCCCGGCGTGGAGGATAGCGCCGACCAGCAGCGCTGCCCGTGCCGGGCGGGAGGGAGGCAGCCGAGCATCCAGCGGCAGCTCGGTCGGCTCCTGGCCAGCGGCAGGAGCTGGCAGCTGGCTGGGGCGTCACAGCCTGCGCCCTGCTCTTGGGGTGCTGGCCGGGAGCACCCCAAGCTTGGTGGGTCACCCGGGTACCGCTGGCTGCAGGAGAGCTCGCTCTGATGTACAAGTCTGGTACCTTTAACGACCAGCAGTGGTTAAAAGCCTGTTGCCCAGCTCAGCCTGCATGTTCCCAGAAAGGACTGAGGCATCTCCGGAGATGTCAGCCTGCTTCCCAGAGCTTAGACTGAGCTCTCTGACCTCCCCCTGATACTTGGCTCAGCCTGGCTCAGCCAGAGCTTGGGTTTTTGCAGGGTAGGCAACTGGGATCCCAAGCATCTGTACCATGGGCAGGGAAGTGCACCTGAGCTAGACGTAAAATGTCCCCAAACCTCCCAACAACATGCCTCTGGTCCATCAACCAACTTCTCCTTCCACCAGTCAAGCAGCTCGCTCCACCCCAACTGGCTTTCTTTGATATTGCTGTAATTGCAATAAGATCAACTTCACTGATGTTTCCCAGATACAGGTTCTACCTCATCCTTGCATGGGACCCCACAAGGAAAGCAGGCATGAGAAATGCTCCTGGGGCAGGGGCAGGTGTTGCTACAGCCCTCCTGGGGGGAGCTTCAGCTGAAAGAGCCCTGGGCTCCCAGTTTGCAGAGATACTGGTATGACAGGCACCAGACCTGTGCACCAACATCATTGCACGCTGCCGGAGAGGACTTTAGGAAGAAAACAATCCGTTTCCTTTTCTTGTGCTCCCTGCTCCACCTGGATGGAGGATCTTTGCATGCACAAAGGAAGTTTCTGTGCTCCAGAGGGGTATATTTTCCATTTTTGCTTAGCTGGCTCAATAGGAAACARCAGGAGGAAGAGAGGCCAGCAGAAGTTGCTCTGCAAGTTGACCTGAAGAGAATCCATTTTTCCAGAGAAACTTTAAAAAATAAGTGGGAGGGGAGAAAGCAAAAATAGTTTTGAATTAAGTGAAAGCATTTGATCCTAACGCATGGTTTGGTTTTTCTAGTTTATCTCTTCGGTTAGACGATACTCAAATTACAAAGAAACAGCACTTTAAAAACAAACATAAAGGATATGAAGAGTTTCATTTCTAAAATGTCAAAGCAAGACATTTCAGCATTCCACATTGCTGCTGTTTCTTTGGGATGTGGAGAAAAGTAGTAACAGAGGGATGGGTTTAGTGTTCGTTTCCTTTCTCCTCCTAGACAAGTCAACAAATTGGACCCAAATTCACAAACCGGTTCCTTCAAGATCTTATTTTTTATCCAAAAAAAACCCCAAATCATTCTGTCTGAAACCTTTGCCAGATTTAGGCTCTGACACAGCAGCCAGCATTTGGAGGTCGAACACCTGCCTATTGATGAAGTTTGTTATTTTTCTCTTATGCCTTGAGGCAGCTCAAACCTGCTCCCTGCCTGACGTGTCTCCTGCTGCAGTGCAGACCACAAATGTGCCCGCTGCCTCCAAAACAAAGTCAGCTCCACATAGTTTCCTAGAGCTCTTTCCCTCTTCATCCAATCCTAACATTACGGATCTTAGCTGGAATGGCTGTTTCCCAAGTGTAAACAGCAACAAATTATTCCCAGTCTGTGAGAGGAACATTCCCTTTCAGCACCCTCTGTGCGATGCTGGATATTTCTGCACCATAACCACACTGGGCTGAGGTCTGTAAGCTGTGGTGCTCACCTGCCTTCCATTAAAGCCTGCAGAATAAAACACAGCCCATGCTAGAACTATTTAGGGATTCAATTTTGCATTTCAGTCAGCGCTTAGATGAATCGAGCAACAAATGAAAGGAAATGTGAAGCACAATGAACTGTACAATGAAGTACAATTTTGCAGCAGCAAGAACTCCCACACTGGCCTCCCCTTCTGAGATAATGGGATGAAGAATTCATAATAGATGTTGTCGATGGGAAATTACATGTTAAAGGAACCTGAACAGTTGCCCATGTCTTTTGCGTGTTTTCTCTCTTTTTTATAAAGTGAACTGAGAATTAGAGATAAGAAGTTTCTATTTCTTTTGAATTAGAGGAACTGCTTCTAGAAGTGATATTGCCAATCCACACCATTAAAAGATCTTCCATTAGGATCTGCACAAAACCACATGATTGATTTAGAAAACACAAGCTTTTGGGAAAAAAGCCCGTTGGGAATGGTAGCAGACCACATTTTCACACTTCTGCTCTGCAGTTTTGAAATCTGGTACTTACTTCTGTTGTAAAAGAAAGCAAATGTTTTCTTTAATCAAAGTACTCCAGGAACCGAGGCCCTGAACCAGCCCCTCCCAATATCAAGTACCATAAGACACAAATTTGTGATAGTTATCAAAAATGAAAACAATTACAAGGAAAAAAGTGAATTTAAGCTGATGCGTCTTGAATTATTTTCTTTCTGGATTGCAGTGCTTGTTTCTGTTCTATTTATTTCTAAAATTATGTGAATCACAACAATCAGTGAACATAAAACACCAAACAATGTGATGAGCTAAAACCAAACGAGCTTACAGTTAATTGGAAGTTAACCCAGGCAATTCCACCAAAGAGTTTCCCGTTAAATGAAGTGTGTGTGCAGCTCTCAGTTACAAGCCCAAGATAAAACAGGTAGGTGCCCGGTTTGGGGGATCCAGGCCCTCTTGGCTGGCACAGGAGGGGTGCTGGCAGCCATTGACCCTACGTGGGCATTGTTTCCCCTCTCCAAACCCAGCAGGTCTTGCCCCTACCATGAGGAAGTTGCACCCAACCCACCAAGAAACTTCTCCCAGTTAATGACATTAGGACTCTGACCCCCGTTCAGGGTTATGTGGGACACTGCTTGATGCAGGCAGCCGCAGGCACCCACGGGGAGGTGACAGGTCCAGGGGACATGGAGCAAGGGTACGCCCCAGCCTGGCCCCAGGAGACCCAGGTCTGCTGAGCAAGAGCAGGGGCATGATGGGGTGGGCTGAGCACCGCAGCCAGGCTCTGCAGGCTTTGCCAGGGCTCTGGCATGATGAACAAATTCAAATCAATCTCCTTCTGGAACGAGTACTTGTGGAGGAACATTTAAGTTTCACAGCTTACCACTGCCCCAACAATCAACTTTGTTTCACATTAAACCTCTGAAGTTGTGTTGATTTTTTGTACATGAGTACCAGCAAAACCTAAAGTAATATATAGTATAAACTAACTGTAATGGTGCAGGCTCTTCTTGCCCTGCAGTGGTGGGTCTCAGGGAACTGCAGGACTCTGCAGAGAAGCAAAGGATTAAATGACTGAATTGTCAGGGACCAGGCGTGAGCCAAGGACCTACTGGGACTTCAGCGGATGTGACCTGCTGTGCTCAGCATGTGATAAGGAAAGCTGTGGTGACCTTCAAGCCTGGGGTACCTCACAGTTATCCCAGGAAGGGTTCAGTGGCAGTGCCCAGGGCTGCCCCAGGACAAGGCTCACTTTTAACTATTTGAATTGCCAATAACAGAAGTGTAAGCCTGGCCTGTACCTGCAATTGCTCAGAGTAGGGTGGGAATTTGTGTTGCTTAGCAAGTTGTTTTGGTTAAATTAACAAATTTAGAGAAAATAAGGATAATTAACTCTTCCCTGTGGACG
The DNA here is from genome assembly GCA_030449065.1 of Oceanodroma leucorhoa. Classification (NCBI taxonomy): domain Eukaryota; kingdom Metazoa; phylum Chordata; class Aves; order Procellariiformes; genus Oceanodroma; species Oceanodroma leucorhoa. The sequence goes on along the minus strand of JASVER010000018.1, from coordinate 6,908,133 downwards.
CTTAACAGTGTATTGTGACTGTGGCTAAGTTGGCCTCTTGGCTGGGTGTATCCCTAACTCTCCTCTCACTCATACCAGAATGCCTGCATTTGATGATGCTTCAAATCTGGGCTAACTGGCCCAGTGCAGGTATGGACTTGAGTTCAGGGGTTGCTTTTGCAAAGGAACACCCTGCTTGCAAAGATGATGAAGCTGAAATCATTCAGCTGCTGGTAGTCTTCCCATATCTCCCTGCATGCCTAGAAGGCACTGGGAAGCATGCTGTCCCCAGTGTGCCTAGAAGGATGGTTTTTAAATTACTTACTAGGCTCATCCAGGACCAGGAAGGACCAAGCCAAACTGGGGCAGCTGGATGCCTCTCCCACTCTTGTGCTCCTTTCTGAACTCCTTCGCAATACGGGCTGTATTGGGTTTGCGTGGCAAGGTTTCGGTAGCGGGGGGGCTGCAGGGTTGGCTTCTGTGACAAGCTGCTAGAAGCTTCCCCCATGTCCAACAGAGCTCCAAGATGGACCTGCCGCTGGCCAAGGCCAAGCCCATCAGCGACGGTGGTAGTTCCTCTGGAATAACATATTTAAGAAGGGGGAAAAAAGTTGCTTTACAACCGCAATTGCAGCCAGAGAGAGGAGCAAGAATATGTGAGAGAAACAACTCTGGAGACACCACAGTCAGTGAAGAAGTAGGGGGAGGAGGTGCTCCAGGAGCCGGAGCAGAGATCCCCCTGCAGCCCATGGTGAAGACCATGGTGAGGCAGGCTGTCCCCCTGCAGCCCATGGAGGTTAACGGTGGAGCAGATACCCACCTGCAGCCCGTGGAGGACCCCACGCTGCAGCAGGTGGATGCCCGAAGGAGGCTGTGACCACATGGAGAGCCCACGCTGGAGCAGGCTGCTGGCAGGACCTGTGGACCCATGGGGAGAGAGGAGCCCAYGCTGGAGCAGGTTTGCTGGCAGGACTTGTGACCCCGTGGGGGACCCACGCTGGAGCAGTCTGTTCTTGAAGGACTGCACCCTGTGGAAGGGACCCAYGCTGGAGCRGTTTGTGAAGCACTGTAGCCCATGGGAAGGGCTCATGTTGGAGAAGTTCGTGGAGGACTGTCTCCCGTGGGAGGGACCCCACACTGGAGCAGGGGAAGAGTATGAGGAGTCCTCCCCCTRAGGAGGAAGGAGCGGCAGAGACAACATGTGATGAACTGACCGCAACCCCCATTCCCCGTCTCCCTCCACTGCTTGGGGGGAGGAGGTAGAGAATTCAGGGGTGAAGTTGAGCCCAGGAAGAAGGGAGGGGTGGGGGGAAGGTGTTTTAAGATTTGTTTTTATTTCTCATTATCCTACTCTGGTTTAATTGGTAATAAATTAAACTAATTTCCCCAAGTCAAGCCTGTTTTGCCCATTATGGTAATTGGCGAGTGATCTCTCCCTGTCCTTATCTCAACCCATGAGCCTTTCATTGTATTTTGTCTCCCCTGTCCAGCTGAGGAGGGGAGTGATAGAGCAGCTTTGGTGGGCACCTGGTGTCCAGCCAGGGTCAACCTGCCACACGGGCGAGGGCTGTATGTGCTCCCACAGCAGCGATGCCCCACGTCTGCACGGTCTACGCCGTCGTGCCCACAGTGATGGCATGTATATTTAGGGTGCTGATCGTTGATCCAGACTTGGAGCAACATGTTGCCAAGCTGTCCTTTAAATAACAGAAGTGTGAACAGAAGTAGCACAAGAGTATGGTGTGCAGCACTTCTGGTGACTCAAAAGAAAAGTATGGTCACAACGATGCTCCCCACAGCCCACAGACTTCTTTCCCACAAACTTGTCCAGCTGCAAGGTGGCAGGATAAAGTCTCTGGTTTAAAGGGTGCATTCAATGAGAGGGGAGCAAATAACAGAGGTCCTTGTTCAGCTGGAGGTGTCAGGGCACATTGTGGAGAAAATGGAGAAACAGCAGGCTGAGAAGAAAGGAAACCAGGGTTTYGGAGCAGGAACCTCAGAGGTCCTGAAAATAGAGGCTTATGAGGAAAACAGAGTTAGCAGAGCTCTTTGCTGAACTTAAGAAAATGTTGATATTCAGATAAAGTGTGTGATGGTTCTTGTTAGGTAATAACAGTGGTTCCTCTTTTCCCTCACACCTTTGATTGCAGGAGCCCAGGGACCTCTGGCAGGTCCCTGTATCACGGGCCACAAAATGAGCCACGTTAGTGTAAGGTGCCATCACGCCACTGATATCTGGTGGTGGTGGTTACGGCTTGTCACTCTATGCTGGGAAAGCAAAATGCAGAGCCAGCCACCAGGAAGGGAGTGGGTCCAGCCTGACGGCTGCTCCTCTGGGAAAAGGAGTAATTGCTGCTAATGAAAGTACGAGTGGGTCTGACACGAACTGGAGCAGTGTCCTGTGGCCTTTGTGGCTCCTTGGCTATTTTCATATGACAGTTCTTGACTATTTCAGCAAGGCAGGAAGCATCCAGGYTGGGGGGAGAATAAGTCTCTTTTTAATGCATCCAGAACTGCAGCCTACATCCCTAAGGAAGCYTCTGTTCCCATGCCTTTTCTTCAGCTACTTACCTGTAGTTATTTCTGCTACAATTAGCCAAGTGGCTGTCCAGGCTGCAGTGTGAAARCCTGTCTGAAGGAAATGCTAGGCTAGGAATCCTACTGAATAAAAAGGTAGGTCATGAATAAGTTGCAGGAAGTGTGGCACCACACCAATGCTTGCCCCTTGCACTACTTGCAGAGCAGCTTTTAAGTTTTGCCTTTGTTTTTTGCAAGAAAAGTTATCCTGCATATGATAGTATAAGAATTGGGGAAAGATGCTTCACCAACCTGCTCACAGGCATTCTCCAAGCCTTCATCACGCCTAGCAGCCCTGGAAGAATTTGTTCAAAAATTATGAAGTGTGCATGGAAGATCTAAAATCCTACTGAGACCCGAAGCCCTTTGTACTGCTCAGGGCTGGCAGGACGAGGTGGGGCTGTCTCTACCTCATCACAGTCATGCCAGCCCTAAGGACATTTCCTCGTAGAGAGGTGAGGTCCTTCTCTAGAGCTCCCTCGGGAAACGTGCAAAAGGCTCCTAAGGAATTGCAAGGTCTGCTTGGAGCTTTTTTTTTTTTTGTCTAAAGCAAGGCAGCTAAGCCAAGGCCAAGTCTTGTGCTTTCCAGACAAGTAAGAGGCCTGAATAAATAATGTACTTTGTCTCAGAGATCAGTATTTGATCCCCAGATGAATCGCAGACTCCCTGTATCACTTTGGCAAGTCACTTTGTGATGGATTTTCATACACTTGGCACTAAAACCAAGTCATTACAATAACTATATAAGGCAAGATCCCCAGAAGRCCTCATTTCCCCTTGTCCGGAGTTCTTTGGAAGAATTAGCCCATTATTTTACTTACTAAATGGGAGCTCAGCTCTTCTGAAAACCTGYCCATGCTTGGCAGCCCCAAGTTCTTAAGAAACTCTATCCCCACACCTCTCTGCCTCCATTCCCATATGCATGTTGACAGAAACCATCTTTCCTTGGAGCCCTTYGTCTGGCTTTTCTGTTCCAACCATGAGTTCCCAGTGGTGAGACCTCTCTCATGTGAGGTGTCCCAACCTCTCTGGCACGGTAGGGCACGAACCTCTGACACACACCTGCCTGCCCCTGTTACACAAATATACACCGTTGGTAACAGGAATTGAACTTAAAGAAGCAAACTGCACAGAGGAAGGACACTAAAAAGGGAAATAAAACATCATGTTAGATTCCTCTTTGATGCACTTTAAYATGTTTTCTCTTGTAAGATCCTGGCTGTTTGGGACCTATTTCTGCTTTGTACACTTGGAGAACTAGAAGGCACATTTTCTGGGAAAGGCAGTGTAAATCCTCTTCGGGTTTTTAATGAAGATGAACAAGGATGAGCATGCTCTGTATAGAGCGAGCATCAGGAGCAAAACGCCAGGATTTCCCAGGAAGTATGAAGAAACTGAGCTTAAGGTCAGAGCAAACTGAACTTTCCTCAATTTTATGSCCATAGTAATCCTGCTCTGAAGGCAGCTCTGCCTGCCCTGCAGACCGTGCTGTGGATGTACCTGCACTAGCTGCCAGGGAACTTACAGCGAAGCAGCTGCTGATGGAGTCAGGGTCAACCCTGTCTCATGGCCTGCCATTTCCACCTGCCCACAGCAAGTCAGAGAACTCACAGGAGRTCACAAGTCTTACTATGGGCACTGGTCAGTTCAGTACAGAGAAAGCATCCCCAAAAAATTAGCAACAGCATCTACTTTACATGTCTTCATGCAGCACGGATCCGCGCTCCTGTGCTTGCCCCCTCGCTGCCGTTGCAATGTAAGTTTTCAGTGCTTAATCGCCATTCMGGATGTGGTCAGGGAGGACTCCYGGACAGTGACAGCGATGCAGTGAAWTTTCCCACCGAATAAAAGGGTTTATGAAGACAGGAGTGGGAACATTTACCAGAGCAAAAACAAGGTGCAAATATCTCAGTTGCATGCGTTACTCCTTCATACAGATGCTCCTGAGTTTGAAGCTGGCTTTGTTACACTTTTAAGTATCAAAACAGGTGAGTCTCTTTCCTTACCACCCCCTTTGCAATGCATTTYGGATCTCTACAAAAAAGCAATGTCAGATTGTGCTGGGCTGTAYGCAGGGAGTGGCCTGGGTACAGAGTCTTTCGCTTTTAGCTAATGTCTTCAAATCTGTTTAAGACAGAAGCAGTTTGAAGCTCTTACCCTCTGAGAACTACTTGGCAGCTCAAATTAAATGAATTAGGCCAGACTCCAGAAGATGTGACATTGTCACARTGGGACCGGCAGCAGCCCTAGCCAGCATCCTGATACCTGTTTGGAGATGGGGCAGAAAGAAACACTGCGCCCTGTCCACAGCCACAACAGGAGATGAGTGAGGTGTCACAGGCATTTTCTTCTCAGGGCACGGCTGGTTCTCTGGGCACAAAGCCAGGCTGCTTGGTGGCTCCCCTGCCCAGATGTGAGCAAGCCGGGGCCCAAGGGCGGTGAGGGAGAGGAAGGCAAGGTGATGTGCTGCCGAAATTCAGGCCCACGCAGYGTTTTCCATTATTGGCCAGGTTTGTTTCCTTGATCTCATTAGAATTTTTCTTTTCCTTTTTGTTTACATCTTCGTTTGAAGGAGATATGGTTGCACTGGCTATCAATACTTAGGAGCAAAGCAGTTAACCAGCGATTATTCCAATGCATCTGTGTGTGTTGGTTTTCCAGAATGACAGAAAGTCTATAAACAGGGTTTTTTTAAGAATTCTTATTTGAGGCAGGGCAGAAAAACAATCTTCCACTCTGGGAAAACTCATGAGATTTGAAAAAGCTTAGGAAAGCTCTTCTGTGAGGAAGCAGCGGTGCCTGCCTGCTTTGCCTGCACAAGCCCAGCTCCCCAGAAAGGCTGCTCAGAGGAAAACGGGGAGGAGACCCTTAGGCAAGATCAGCTCCTGTTCGCAGCCCTGCAACTGTGCAAGCTGCAGAGATCTGCGGCCCCAGGCTGCAGAGGGGCTTTGTAGCGAGAGCTCCCATGGCAAAACTAATGGGTCTTAACTCCCCTGGCTGCTGCAATCTATCAAAATCAACACATTTCCTGCAGAACATTCCCATTTTGACCAACTGGCATTTTCAAATGGAAAAACAAAATCAGCTGGAAAATATTGAACCGGATCTAGTCCTCACGATGAGCTGCACTGACACCCTATTTATGCACTGGAGGTTGGCATAGCTTTCACAAGGAAATGAATCCAAGAGGAGCCTTAACAATGAACCGCAGCCAGTGCCAATATATTAAGATAGCAAAAATCTGTGCATTAGCAAATCCAGGCGGTGCCATGAATATGACTGTAGCAAGTCCACATCAGCTGTTGTGGTAATGATGTTAACTGATCGATAACTCAAAGTCCCATGGAAACCAAGCTGCCTGAAAACAAACCCGCTCCTTCTCCTCCCATTTAGACTCAACGCCTAAGTAAAGTGGCAGAAAAAWTATTGCATGAATTAGACACTCAAAGTCCCAACCTACTTTTTACTGCCCCTTCATGCYTCCTAAAGAAAGGCAACATAGTCTCGCCTGCATCAATCTGAAGATAAAAATGATTTCTGAATTTAGGAAACCAAAGACCAGAGCATTTTGTTTATCTTCATTTCCTATGCATCTGCAGATATGAGATTAATCATAACACTGTTCTTCAATATGTGTGTCACATAAACATGAGTTTCAGGCTTTTTGAGTGAAATACTTTGCTCCATTTTACAGATAAAGAAACAGAAACATGGGAGGTTAAATTGCTGGCTTTAAGACACACTGTGGGTCATTGTCAGATTGATGACTCAGAGAGCAACTCTTGACTTRTGTCTGATTCATCTGACTCTACTACCACAGAAGTTCACAGCAGAATAATTCAGCTGGTATGTCTGGTGTTGGTGGTCTTACCAATGCCTGCTCAAAACCACTGGCAAAAACCAAGTTCACAGAATTTAGCGTCAGACTAAAGAGAGTCCCTGCCACAGCCAGGATCCAAGCACTGTCCTTCCAGTGACCCTGCGCTTTTCACAGCTTCCCTTCTCCATCTGCTGCAGTCTCCTGCTGTCGTGGTGTGTTCTCCTCCTGCTGCATTGCTCTCCCACCACCGGTCCCTTGAGGCTCTGAGAAAATTTGGGAGGGGTTGCTAAATTTTCAAGAAGCTAACTGGATCAAAATGCAAATCTTAAAAATGAAGGATAACCCTCTCCCTGCAAAAATGTGCCTCCCATCTATCCAAGTGACAGCACTGTGGTGCTCGGGGGATTCTGTGTTCACACCTCGTGTAACAGGCTCTGGCTTTTCTTTAAGGCTCTGGTTCCTGGAATAACCTSATTATGTGAAAACACCTAAGTTTATTTAAGGAAAATGTTAATAGCTCTCTTGTTTGAGGAGAAAAGCTCAAAAATATGAAATTGGGGGATCAAAATCCAGGTGGCAAATTAAAAAGCTGCTGGGTGATTTCTTTTAGCCCACTCCTCAGCTTGCCCTCACTCGTGAGATGCTCTCTCACTTGTGAGACCTTCCTCTGGCTGTTGGGAAGCTCTCTGAGCCGTAGCCACGCGCACGTCTTCCGTGAACTACAATTAACACAATATATTAATCATAAGTAAGCATCTTGCTAGACTGGCACCCCGCTGCTGGACTGGCTGTGCTGGAAGGGCACGCACAGGCTGAGCCAAGGAGAGATGTCTGCACCAGGAGTGAAGTGTGAGATGTGAGGCRTGCAGCAGGAGCACGGCTTTGAACTCGGCTAGAACCCACTTGGTGAGGGCAGTGGGCACAGCACTGGGGTGTGCTGAAGCACAAGCTGCCCGGAGAGACCACGAGGTTGCATTCATCTGAGTACCCCGTGGAGATGTCTCCTGAATACCAGTCCTGCCTTAGGGACAGCCAAAGTCCCATCCTCTCACCTGTGAGAGGAGTCTCTGTTACAGGAGCATGTATGCTGGATCCTCTTTTTCCCATTTCGGCCAAACAAAAACAAATTGCTCTTTAATTTTCCCCTGGAGCATTTGCTTTTACATGCTCAGCCAGTGGTCACTGTAGAGAAGAGCCAGCAGCAGATGTGGTGTAAGCAGATGTTGCCATTAATGTGGTATTCATCTTGGGAGCAGCGTGGTGTTTATGGTGCACTGGTGGTACGTTGTGTTTCTCATCAGGCTCCCTGCTGGGTGTCTCTGTTGAACGGTGCCTGCTGGGCTCCCAACCGCATGGCATGAAGGCRAGTCAGTCTTGTGAGCTGGTGGCCACGCTGTGGAGGCTGTGCTGTGGGCAGGGAGGGCCTCAGCCAGGGTGCATGGAGGTTTCACACCACCAGCTCCCCCTCAGGCTGTGCCAGCAAGGGGACTTCGCTGCATCACTCTCAGCTTCTACAGCTTCCACATCCCCAGCGAGGCTGGTCTCATCAGCCAGCAAGAAGTACCTCACTGCAGAAAAGATGAAACCCCTTAATCATTTCCCTGCACAGATGCTTTTTTGCATGARGTTTCCTTGCCTGAAGCTCAGCCCTCCACTGTGGTCCCGCAGGGGCAGGATTAGCTGACCTACAGGGCATGCTGCAAGGCACATTTGCTTCCAGAGCTTTTCCTGGGGCGATAGGGAGGGACATATTGGAGGCAATCTGCAGCGTGCCAAGCTAGGGGAACACAGCACTAATAAACAACACTAATTAGTTGCTGTGGGAGTGCTTGAAGCTATGGATGGAGACAGCTGCTCCCATGCACTGGGATGCTGCACCTTCACTGTGCCTCTCCCTGGCCAACAGCCTAAATCCAGCCACAGCATCACGGCCCTCGAGCATCTTCCGCTGCTCACAGAGCTCCCCGGAGCCCTCCCAGGGGAGGAAAGGCTGGAGCGAGTSCCCTGAAAGCCAGAACCGGGAAGTGCCATGATGTCCCCTTTCAGCCTCCATTCATTAGTAGTGTTCGTTTCCCCAACCTCTGAGCACTTCCCGAAYGCTGATGAACATGTCCTCACCATCTTGCAGGTGAGGAGCTGATGAGAGGAGAGCAAATGACTGGTTCAAGGTCATGCCGGGGGACTGTGCCTGTACCCGCGGCTGAGCTGGGCTCCCTGCGCCTTCGCCCAGTGCATTAGCCATAAAGCTGTCCTTACTCTYTCCTGCATTCTTGGAACGTTATTGATTTAAATCCTTTATCTCCCCCATCTCCTAGAGCAGTTAATTAGCAGTGATATTTAAAAAAAAAAGTCCCCAGAAATTTGACCCRAGAAGTATTGCCAGTTTAGAAGCAGACATGGCAAGACTGATCAGCCAGAGGAAGGGTCCAAAAAAACAAGTTGTCCCACTGGTCACATCTGTAGCTGATGAACAAAAGGGTGTTGGGCATCCCTGGGCATCCCCTCCTGTGGGTCCCCAGCCCTTCGGGGAGTGGGTCCTGGCTGGTTTCTGCTGCTGCAGCTGTACTTCAGGGTGGCTCTTTCTGTTTTGATGACTATTGTCCCTCATTGACAAACTAACGTGCTTCCTTGAATATTTTATTTATYGAACTTTAATAGAGAGCATGAGTTTTGAAAATTATGATTCCTCTTACCAATATCAGCTTTTTTAACTACCAATATATTTCAACATATGATTGGAAAATATCAATATAATGAAAATGCTGTGTTTGAAAGCTTATAACCACTACCAAAACTTTGCTGAAAGAAGAGCCGGTAGATATTTTTGACCTGACAGTTAGATTCATGCGATACTGCCTTGCAAGTCTGTATCTTGGATTTGCAGTGTGACAGTACCTTTATAGGCAAGGTACTCGTGCCAGAACGGTGAAGGGACTTACCACCACCAAGCACAGTTTTTACTTGCTCATATTGGAAGGCTGACAGCAAAGCAAGAAAGATTTTCTTTTCCCTTTCTTTCTCCTCCCAATTTAAACAGGAGGAAGCCGTCTTAAAATGACTTCAACATGAGACTGGAAATTGTTTAAATGATTGCAGTGAGGAAAAAGAACAAAATAACAGAAAAAGGACACCAGGGGAAAATGGTGCAGAAAGTAAGCCACATTTTCTTTTTGCTGTCGGTGTAATGGCCAAATTACACATGTATGCTGTTGATAGGGCTTTTGGAGATAGAAAAGCTCTGTCCAGTCAGGCTGGTAATCTCACCCCCTGGAGAGGCAGTTTTGGAAGGAGGGTTGGTGCCACGAAGGTGGGCTGTACCCACGGGAGCAGGGTCATCTGTTCCTCTGTGGCAGATGAAGGGGACTGCAGCAACCCCAGAAATGCAGGAGACACTGGAGAGGGTCTGTCTCATGTGCTTTACAGGACCCCTTCCCACCATGAGGAGACTCTACATCTGCATGTTGGCAGACACTCCCCTGAAAATCATGTGCTTTAATTCCTCGTTACTCATTAGCTGAAGGACAGCAGTGGACTGCAGATGYCCGTAGTGCTCCTCTATCCAGAGATGCCACAGCTCTGCTGGGGTCTAAGTCCTGCTGGCAGCAATGGGAGGGAGCAGCAGCGGCAGCTGATGGTGGTAACCTGGTTGCTCATAGCTTGTTCGTGCCCCTCGCTTGGCCATGAGGAGGTTGGTACAGCTGGTTGTCACCACGGTTAACCGCTGCCAATGAGAGGTGGGAGGCCCTTGATCTTGGCATCAGAAAGCCAGTCCTGTGGGACAAAGACCCACCTCCTCCTGGTGCATGTCCTCATTTGGGTGGACACCAGACCATGCCAAAGTCTGGTGGGGTCAAAGGTGGGTTTGGTGGAGGGCAGCCCAGCAGCCAGACATTTAGTCAGCTGAAAAGTACTGCCAACCCCACGGCAGGTGAGCACCCACCTGCCTCCACTCCTTTCCTCACAAATGCTACATTCAAATGAGGGCAATGCTTGTGTCCTTGCTGTAGATGAACCTGGGGTCTAACCCTAAGGTTTGGGGGCTGACCCCAGATTGCCCACGCTGACCTCTGGATAGGGACTCTCCGCTGACACGTGCTGAGGACCCTTCAGACCCCAGGAGGGACCCAACATGCAAGGGGTCCTTAAGTATTTCAGACAGTGATTGAAGGTTCATTTGTGAAGTGTTCAGAAGATGTTAGATAGTAAAAGCAACTTTATTCATCACTTATACTTTCAATTTGTTTTTCCGAACCTATCCGTCAGGAGCTGCTCTTGCTGAAGGTTTGGTTCTCACGCGGTATGCAGTGCTGCATTGGTAGAGGCACTGGCTGCTATAACAGAGCAGAGAGTTATTTTGGTAGTTTTCTTCAGGCACTGGAAGAGTCTGAAATAGCTTGTTTGGGTTTTTTTTAATAAACTCTCTGGAGCTCAAGAACAAGATGGGGCGTGTGTTGGGAGGGAGCTCGGGGTGCCCCGGCTGGGCAGGTTGGCCATGGTGTGCCAGCCCTGGCAGCCCCGCGGGGGCTTTGCTGCCTGCCATATGCAGGGACCACCAAGACCAGTGCAACGGCTCACTGGCAGCATGGGATTCATGATTTCAACGGGGAACTGAGAGTTTTACTGGGRTAAGGACTGAAGGGACAAGGGCCTGTTTTGACAACGGTGGTATTTAACGGCTGTCAAGTGTACTGACATGGAGGAGAAAAAGCTACTTACGTAAAGCCATTACAAAAATTGAAAAAAATTTAGCACTAATGCCTAGATTTCACTTCACTCTCTGCAGGGAAGATGGAGAAAAAAAACTCTGTGTGCTCTCTGTTTTCTGTTTAAATGGGCAGTTTTCCTTAGGAAAAGTCTTTGACCTGCTAATAGCTAATACAGAAAGGCTCCACTTTATCCCAGCTTTTTAAAGCTGTTCTTCATCTCTCCTTTCTAGTTAGATATGGAAGGGGAATTTAGGAATATCCAGCTACAAAATGATTGCTTAAACCTGTTATATTTCAGGACACTWCAGCCTTGCCTGAAGGAGATTTTGCAAAAACTTTGGTTCTGGCAAACAGATATGCGGGAGCTCACTCATTGATAGGGAGGATGCAAGTATTACTTCACTGGAGAGTGAATTTTAAGTCTTTTTTTTCTCTATAAAATAAGAATGCATCTAATCAAATCTGAGAAATACAGGAAATCTCAGTTGGAAAAAAAACACCAAATATATCTTTAMAGTTAATCATCCTTGAATCCCTCCAGCATAACATGCTTCCTAGAGGTCTTGCCATCATTACACAAACTCAACAAAACCCATAATACCCATGCCAGGGAGGGCGATGCTGAGTGCTCCAGAAATGGTGTACAAGGTGTCAGACAACCGTTCGCCAAGCGTCTCTTCTTACGCTGCACAAGTGGACAGAGCAGAGCGGGTCTCACAAAACCACCCTCTGCCTGTGGCTCGGGATGAACATAAACACTAACTGGAGAGGTGTTGCAAGACACATACCTGAGGATACACAACAAATTCATGCAAAAGAGCCAGGGAAAGAGTGAAGAGGCTGAAGAAAGAAAGTGGATCTTGAAATAAAATGGAGGGGGCGGGGAATAAATGTTACCACAGAACAAGGGGCCATGAAAGAAAAAAATGTATGCGGTGGTTTGTGTTTGGGTAGTGGTACAGGGCACACAYGGGGAAAGGAGAAGAGAGAGAAAGAAGTGAAGTTCATTCAAAATAGGAAACACGTCCCTCATCCAGAGAGCCGGGTTTGCTCTGTATTGCCGTGAGARACAGTCCATTGGCTTCCCTGGAGAAAATCCTTATCTAGTAGCTGATTTTCAGTGTGACCTTGAACTGAAGTGTGTGAACCCTGGCCCAGAAGTGGTTTCCTCCAGTTTCTGGAAGTGCTGCAATGGGAAAGGCATTGAAGCAGTCATGGACACTCACGAAACCCCATCAGGGCACCTGGCAGCTCCAGCTTGGACCAAGGCTTGGAAAACTGAGGTTTTATTCCCAAATCTGCCAGTAAACGGATGTGTGACATTGGGGAAGGCAATCTACCCATCTCTGCTTCACTTTCACCATATGTAAAATGGGAATAATCACCTTTTCTGTAATGTGCTTTCAGTTCTACTAATGAAAAGAGTAGATAAGAGTTCAGTACTAATTATTATTATCATTATTAAATAGGCAATTAATTAGAAAACAGYCCAGATCTTAAGAGCCTTAAATTAAAGATAATGACTTTCTTTCCCCAAGCCTCCTGGCATCGGTGCTGCACATATGCGATGCTGCAGAAATCGTGCTCTCCCTGTCAGCATGGCCACAGGGCTCATGGACCCGCTGCCTGTGGGCTGGGAACCACCACCCTGAGCTGCTCACGTCGGGCATGGGGTCTCTTGGAGGATGTGCCACAGTTGGTCACTCTGGACAGAGGAAGATAAAGGCTGGTGTGCAGGGAACAGTTGCAAGCCCTAATGAAGGGCCAGCATCTAACGAGCTCTACCCACCCCACTGATTGCAGGGACAGATTAATGATGTGCTCTCGCACTTCCCTTGCTGATGGGATTTCTAGGTAATCCATTTAGCAGGCCATGAAAATCCTTTCTCACAAATCAGCATGTATTGTCACCTACAAGCTACCTTAGATACAGTCATCTTATTTTRTGAATGACTTAAGAGGACAATTACAAACTGAAGTAATATAACTGACCTGACTGTGCTCTTGGTTTGGAATCAGCCTAAGGCTGCTGCATTATATTAGCTTGGGTTATCTGAAAAGAAAATGCCATTGACAATTGGGATGGATTTGAATGGCCCTTCAATATATGCAGTTCAATGGAAAAAAGAAAGTGTTTCCCTCACCTCTGTGGTCTCTGCCTTAGACATAGGCAGAGACACTTCTTGCAAAGGAACATTACCTATACTGATATTTGAGGTTTCCTCTTAATTCACCCAAGCCATCCTTTTCTGTCTGTGCCACTCTTCACAGCCCACACCAAAATCAGCTGCCTTGTCTCAGTGTCTCAGTGCCTGCAATGAGCATGTTCATGCTCTGCTCTAYGTAGCAGAGCAAAGATGGATTTTTTAAATGGGTTGTCTTGTAGTAACAGCTTCACTATCAACAGCTTCACTTCCCCCTGAGCTGGAAGACAGRGACGGAGAGCAGAATACGCCCCCCATAATCCAAGAGGAAGCAGTTAATGACCTGCTACGCCACCTGGACACTCACAAGTCTATGGGGCTGGATGGGATCCACCTGAGAGTACTGAGGGAGCTGGCAGAGGAGCTTGCCAAGCCACTCTCCATCATTTATCACCGGTCCTGGTTAACAGGGGAGGTCCCGGAAGACTGGAGGCTTGCCAATGTGACACCCATCTACAAGAAGGGCCAGTGGGAGGATCCRGGGAACTACAGGCCTGTCAGCCTGACCTCGGTGCTGGGGAAGATCATGGAGCGGTTCATCCTGAGGGTGCTCATAAGGCATGTGCAGGACAACCAGGGGGTCGGGCCCAGCCAGCACGGGTTCATGAAGGGCAGGTCCTACTTGACCAATCTGATCTCCTTCTATGACCAGGTGACCCGCCCAGTGGATGAGGGGAAGGCTGTGGATGTGGTCTACCTGGACTTTAGTAAAACCTTTGACACTGTCTCCCACAGCATCCTCCTAGAGAAGCTGGCGGCTCATGGCTTAGACAGGTGTACTCTTCACTAGGTAAAAAACTGGCTGGACGGCCGAGCCCAGAGAGTTGCGGTGAATGGAGTCAAATCCAGTTGGCGGCCAGTCATGAGCGGTGTTCCCCAGGGCTCMGTTTTGGGGCCGGTCTTGTTTAATGTCTTTATCAAYGATCTGGACAAGGGGATCGAGTGCTCCCTCAGTAAGTTTGCAGAYGACACCAAGTTGGGCRGGAGTGTTGATCTGCCTGAGGGTAGGAAGGCTCTGTAGASGGATCTGGACAGGTTGGATCGATGGGCCGAGGCCAATTGTGTGAGGTTCAACAAGACCAAGTGCCGGGTCCTGCATTTCGGTCACAACAACCCCCATGCAATGCTACAGACTTGGGGAAGAGTGGCTGGAAAGCTGCCCGGCGGAAAAGGACCTGGGGGTTCTGGTYGACAGCCGGCTGAACATGAGCCGRCAGTGTGCCCAGGTGGCCAAGAAGGCCAACRGCATCCTGGCCTGTATCAGGAAYAGTGTGGCCAGCAGGAGTAGGAGGTGATCGTKCCCCTGTACTCAGCACTGGTGAGGCCACACCCCRAATACTGTGTTCAGTTTTGGGCCCCTCACTACAAGAAGGACATTGAGGTGCTGGAGCGTGTCCAGAGAAGGGCRACGAAGCTGGTGAAGGGTCTGTAGCACAAGTCTTATGAGGAGCAGCTGAGGGAGCTGGGGTTGTTTAGCCTGGAGAAGAGGAAGCTGAGGGGAGACCTTATCGCTCTCTACAACTACCTGAAAGGAGGCTGTAGCGAGGTGGGTGTTGRTCTCTTCTCCCAAGTAACAAGCGATAGGATGAGAGGAAATGGGTTCAAGTTGCGCCAGGGGAGGTTTAGATTGGACATTAGGAAAAATTTCTTCACYGAAAGGGCTGTCAAGCATTGGAACAGGCTTCCCAGGGAAGTGGTGGAGTCACCACGTCACGTCCCACCTGTGCGGAGGGACAGGTGACTCAGATGCATAAATTCCCTCTGTGTGGATTAAGGTGAAACGACATCAAGGTCTGTACAAAACAAAAACTTTTATTCCAAAACTAGGCTCATTAGTAAATAACTGGGTGGCTGAAAGCTTATTACTCTCCACTGCTGTGGGGGTTTATGCCTTGYGTTACTTATTAGGAAAAGGTAAAAGAATAAAGAAAGAGAAAAGAGGAAAAAGAGAGAGAGAGAAAGAGATCRCCGGTCCTGGTTCCAGCGTTGGTCCAGCCAACAGGGCGTCACTGGCTTGTAGGAGCRCTCGTCCAGAAGTTCCCACCCCACAGTATTTGCTTTCCCCTTTTATGTCCACTGGTCACTTCAGACTGCCCCTCTGCTACGGTGGCAGTTTCGTAGTTTGCCTCAATTGGTCCTTATATGCCCCGTCTTCACTTAAAGTTACTGCGCATATTCAGTGGGGAAGGGGCTTKGTTGAGTAGGGGGCTTCTCCTGCTGGTGGGTGGTTTTCTTACTATGCTAATCGGGATAGTTCGCCTGTAGTTCAAGTAGTTGTTTCTTTTTCTGTTCTTATCTTGGTACTCCCTTCTTTGGCCGCTTTATGGTGTCATTCCGCAAGGCCATGTCCAGTTAACTCCCTACAGAGGTTGAATAATGTCTTTTGTTGCATTCCTTTATCTCWCCAGAGCCTTCCYGGGACTCATCATCCCCCAGTCTTGCGAATGGTTGAGACATATCTCGGCCAGGTGCAGGGGATCTCCATCCCCTGCTCCCTTATTGAGTTTTGTCTCCTGTAGTTGTCTGCACCAAGCAGTCCTTTGTTCCAGGGGATTGCAAGTTAGCCTTGGTGTTAGATTGTTTGTTCTTCCATTTGGTCTCCTACACACCATCACTGGAAGCGTTCAAAAACGTGTAG
Source organism: Oceanodroma leucorhoa (assembly GCA_030449065.1). Taxonomy (NCBI): domain Eukaryota; kingdom Metazoa; phylum Chordata; class Aves; order Procellariiformes; genus Oceanodroma; species Oceanodroma leucorhoa. The sequence goes on along the minus strand of JASVER010000018.1, from coordinate 6,892,209 downwards.
AAATGGCACTTCGGGACATGGTTTAGTGGGCATGGTGGTGTTGGGTTGATGGCTGAACTTGATRATCTTAGAGGTCTTTTCCAACCTTAATGATTCTATGATTCTATAATACTCTCCCCAGTTATTCAAGGAGGTATGATGTCTTTACACAAACATATACCAAGCCTTGAGGTTTATCTTTGAGAAAGGCATGCATAATATAGACTTATACATAACAATGCAATTTACTTAGCAGATATTATCCTTCTTAAGRACTGCTTTATATTTCAGGATCAATGCTAATTACACACACAGGGAAACGATTGGAAGACTAAAGGATCAAACCTACCAGATCTGCATTATGAGAAGATGACTGGGGGAATACATTTCCCCAAACTTGCGTTCAACAGCTGTTGCACTTGTGGAGCTTTCCTTAGCAAGGGAAGGAGCATCACCAGTTCGGAACCCTTCATTGCTTTCAAGAGTTTTGTCCAGTAGGTTGTTTGATTTCCTTTCAGCTTTACCTCAATAGACATATTTTTAAAACAAAACAACCCACCTTCCCATGGATCAGTGGTGAAGAATATACAGAAAAAAATAGCAACAAATAATTGCAGACAATGAAGGTTTTGTTTTCCTCTTAAGTGAATTGTCTGCTATTTATGAACTGTGTAAAAGCAAAAGCTAAGACACATCTGAGGGAAAGTTAGTATGGGATGAAATGGTAATAAAACTAATGGGGAAAAACTTCAACAGAAGCATAGGGATCTCTGTTAAAACCAGGYCAGGAAGAAAAAAAATCAGCAGTTCTGTGTCACTAATATTCTCTTATRTTAATATTAATATAATCCACTACTACTTTTGAAGCAACATGAATTTGCAAATAGATTGAAGGTTCTCCCTGCCCACGTGGGCATAGGCGGGAAGACAGCAGGGCTATGCATGCCGTGTCCCCACCGCAGAGCTATGGGTCTGGAGGCTGGGTGGGCCACCCTGGACAAGGTCCCTGGTACAGCAGGTGCCCTCAGCCTGTCTGCTGCTGGGCTGCAGAGCATGAGCTGGGTATGAGTCAGGCTCAGCCAAGCCCCTTTTCCCCAGGGGTGGATGTTAAACCCCAGCAGTTCATAGGGCAGAAGCTGGCAATGCCAAACCATCATCACCCCATTGTGCAGGTGAAGGGGACACTTTGGTTCCCGACTCTTCATCCCCTGCCTCTCACCAGGGCTYGCTTTATCTCCGGCTCAGGTAGCCAAAATGAGCCCAGCTGACAGCCTGTGGCTCTACATCACATTTTATGTATTTAAATAGGAAAATCTAGTAGACATCAGGGATGGGTTTTCTGAATATCAAGAGTAATGGCTGTGGTGGTGGTTAGGTCTGGAGAGGACAGGGCTGGAGGGGACAGGGCTGAGGGTACAGGGATGGAGGAGGCAGGATGTGGGAGAATAGGGCTGGGGAAACAGGGCTGGAGGGGACAGGACCGGCAGGGACAGGGCTGCCTTTCCAGGCTCAGAAGACAGCTATCTCTCAGCTGGACCTGTGCTGTTTGCTCTGAAGTGCCTGAAGCTGCCTGGAGTGCTGGGGTGTCAGCAATCTCTGCAGGTGGTCTTTCCAAATATGCAAACCATCCACTTAYGGAGTATTTATTGTCTGTTTTGTGCTCCCTGCACGTTGCTCAGCTGCTTTGCAGTGGTGGCAATTCCAGTCCCTCATTTAGGGACTGTATGTTTGCATGCAGGCTGGGCTAGGCATGTAGTCCTGCCTGGGAAAGAAGAGGAAAACTCTTCTTCCCCTTGGCTGCCAGGGGAATGCCAGGCACTCCGGGGACYGAGCAGAGACACAGCCCCACAGCAAGCAAGGATTGCTCTGAATTTGCAGAAGCAGCAAAATGCCCCAAGAGCTGATAAGGGGAAGGAAAATGGGACCCTTTTGTTCTGGCCTCAGTCGGTCTGTTTGATTGCTTTTTGTCCACAGTGTCCCGGAGAAAGGCCTGGGAGGGAACAGGCATTTTGGATGAGCTGAAAGTACACATAAATGGTGTAGGCGAAGGGTGTCCAGGAAAAAGCATCTCCAAAAGGAAGACCTGGAATATAGCCGAGAGGGGAAATGGCAGTCGGGGGGAAGCAGGGAGGGAGGGATGCACCCAGCGGCTCGAGTGCCTGTCCCCGGGAGCAGGAGCAGCGCGGCTGGAGCCGGCGCTGGTGTCGCTGCAGCTGCAGRGCCGCCTGCCTCCCCGCGGGGCACGGAGGAAGCCAGATGTGCACCCGCTCAGCCGGCAGGAAGACGGCGTTTTCCTGCAGAAACCGYTTTTCACACCGGTTAATCTCTGCTCAGGGCTCACCCCGCCAAACCGAGAAGCTTTTCCTTTAGTGACTATTCTCTCTGAGAGCTGAGGAAACTCCATTCTGGCCTTGAGTCAACAATGTCTCCCTTTCTATTTCATGTCTTTGGCATGTCACGATGTTTTGGACAAGGCGGTTGGGGTAGAAGGGCTGTCTGGCGAGGGAAGAGGAGACATGCCATGCCCTGGGAGCAGGTCATGATTATTTAATTGGCAAACATGGAGCTGCTAAATGGACCCTGGAGCTCTCCATGGACACAGACAAGGTGGTAAAAATAAACCCCGACTGAATGACGATGCCGCACCCTTGTCATGGGTAGGGAGCTTACTCCCTAGCTCGGGCTGCTATGCTAGTGGGATGTGGTGGGATCTTGTGAATCTTAGTAGCAACCGYTGCAGGAAGGGTTTGGGAAACTGCAAAGGCTTGAGGAAGGACGATGGGCGTAACTGGAAGGAGTAAAAACTTCTCTTTGTAAAACAGTGTTTGAGGCTCTCAATGTGGTTTTGGAGTTTGTCAGAGATGAGTTCAGAGGGCTGGGATCACAGCTTGCTTGGGTGGGTCTCATCTGACTAAGCACAGATATATTTAAGCTTATTCTTTAGACTCCCTTTGAAGTCAATGCAGAGGAATAAGCACTTTAGGGGTGCAATTCTCCTTCTGCTGAAGAAGAGGTCTAAAACAAGTGACAAAGCTTGTATCCTCAAAGTACCTGTTTCCCTCAACTGAGTATAAAGAGCCTGTGGTGACTTGCTCTGCTGGAGACGTCCCCACTGCAGCTATCCAAAGGAAGGCAAGGTGAACCACACCATAAGTGATGCTAAAGAGAATAAAAATGTGATCAGGGAGCTCATCAATCTGGAACACAAAGTACAGCAAAATCTGGAGCTGGATGTCAGAGCACGGGGGTTTTAGATCAAAAGGAAGGTGTTTTAGGAATGATATTAACCAAAGATGGGAATGGTTTAGCACAGGGGTGGATTTTCAAAACCCAGAAATTTTCCTATAATGCATTTTTAAACAGAAATACTCTAGTTCAAAGGCAAACTAATTCAGGGAAGCTCTGGCCTGAGCTGCCTGGGAAGTAAGGGTAAATGTTTATAACAGTCTTTTCTGATTCTGTATTCGGCAAATCTAAATGGCAAACCGAGGACAGGTTTCACCAGCTTTAGTACATTTTTTCTTAAGGTTTGCAAGTTGCCACACTACAGTGATGAGAACTAGATCTGATAGGCATTAGTAATGCTGAGCTCACCACAACTCCATCTGCAGCATCTGCCACTCCTTTACCGGGGCTGCTAGAAAGAAAAATGTTTCTTTGCTTGGACTGTCCAAGCCTGCGTTAGGAAAACAATTATTTTGAAAGGGAAATGACTGAAATCATTCAGGGTTTTGCTCCACGGAACAAAMCAGGACACAATTGAAACTGGGATGTTGTGGAAAGGCTGGGGAATGCTTATTTTCTTGACTGAGCCACCACCACCTTTTTCCCATGTATGTAGTTACTGCTCATTCAGACACAAGAATGGCACAGAGCTGGACTGGGAAAAAGGCTGAAATCAACTTCACAGAAGGTTAGACAAGCATTTTTTTCCCAGGTCAAACACTATAGGTGCATTGTTTAGGAAAGATTGAAGTGAAAAAGGTGCTTGAGCCAGGGCAGCAGCGAAGTGCAGCCTCCCCACAGCTCTGGCCGTGTTTGGCCGGTCTCTGCCAAGGCAGGGCTCTGCRTTGTATCTCGTGCCACTGCCACATCACGTTAGTTAAGCTCTCCTAGAGAGGTTTAAAGAAACAAACTGCTGGCTGTAATGTGAACTGTCTTCATCTCACGGTTTATTTGCTTAAAAGCAGAAAAAAAGAAGGGTTTGTGGCAGCAGGGGCATCCTTCTGTTTTAACTCTTAATTTTAACAAACTGTGCATGAAAGATTTTTGTTGTGATTTTCCCTTTCTTCTSCTTTTTGAAATATTTTTTGGTCTTCTTGAGAAAGGCATTTCACAAATTCTCTTTTTTAACTTGCGTGCATGTGTGTGTATAAATATACATACCCATGGCATAAAGTCTTCTATTTGAATACACTACCTGGGGCAGGAGTGGTGTTTTTCATCCAGTCCTTTGGAAAGACTCCTGGGCTTCATTGTATACAGAGAGATACTACAGTAGCGTAATAGGTTGGGTTGTTCACTTCATGGCCAACTTGGAAAGTATCAGGCCACCACACCTGAATGCTACACAACCCTTCCTCATGTGTACGGTCACTTTTTTCCTGCCCCTCTCCTTTTGGCTGTCAGTATTTCTCCAGCCTCGTGTCACATCCTCCCAGGTATCTCCGTGTTTTCCCCACTGACACCCTCAATACAGCACACTTCCCCAGACCTGTGCTCTGTCCCTGATGTCTAATCACTGTGCCTAATCCCCCGCATGCAAATTCTTCAGTCATTGCTGCTTGCATTGTTATTTTGAGTCACTGAAGCCGGATATTAAAAAGATCTGTTTAATCTTTAAGTCTCATCCCTTTTTCATATGTAAAGATCAAATCCCTTTTGAGAGGACACACTAAATATTTAATGTTATACTACACTTGATCTTCACCAAAAGCCTCCGAGAAGGTATTTGTGAAGTCCTAGGCTTAATTAATAGTTGCCCTTTTCTTTTTCTTTCCCCCCCACCCCCTTAAGAAACAGCAAGTCAGTGTTTAAGAGGAAACAAGTRAAGGGAAGCACCATGGTGTATGAAGAATGGAAAATATCCTGCAGGGTATTATCTTCARCATACGTGAGGTGTTGCTGTTCACCACCCCCTTGTGGGCTCTGCGATGTGGTGTCTGGTACAACACTGGCACCCGGTGGGTGAGGGTCCCCAGCAGAGCCCCTGCCTGTGGGCAGCCATAGGACATCAAAAGGGACAGCAAGGAAACTGAAAAATCAACTAACAAGAACCAACAGGGTTCAGCCCCAGTCTGGAAAGAGCGCAGATGTAGWCGTGCTGGGAATAGTGCTGTCCCAGGGATGGGATACAACCTCCACTGCCTGCTAGCTGCTGGGAGAGGGAGTTTCATGGTAACCTCAGCCCTGTTTCTTATCTCGCTGATGCTAGGGCGTTCTCTCCCCTGCAGAGAGATAGCAGGATCCTTGCGCTGCTCCTCCTYCTCCCCAGGAAAGCCTGGAAGGACTGCGATGGCTTGTTTGGGATGGCTGGGGAAAAGGTCTCTGAGGCAGTTGGAGGAAACGCTGCCCGCTCCCTCCGCAGCTGCACAGTCTCACCCGAGCTGATATGAAGGAGCCTGGAAAGCATTGCCGTGATMGATAGCAAAGGTGGGGTGACAGAAAAACACCCCAGAGCCCCTGTGCTATATCACACACATCAGTAAGAGTTCCACTGCCAACCTGTGAGAGGCAGCTCCACTGCCCAAAAGTGCAATGAGAGATGAAATATTAGTTCAGGGCTATGTGCTTAGAGAACCRGCCTGACTAAAGAAATCCTGAGTTTGAGCAGCTTACATACAAAATAAGATGTCAACACAGGGAGAATTTTCTATATGAATACTGTAGGTCTGATTCCAGTTTTCTTGAGTGCACCTTTCTTAAGGAAAAGGGGTGAGTTTGCAGCAGGAGCCTGCTTCTTCATGGACTGCAGCCCTGACCTGCACAGAAGGGTAACCTTCTGGAAGATTTTGCTCTACATTCTGTGCTGAGTGAACAAGAGCATAAAAATACTTTCTAAACGCTAATGAGAAACCCAGCAATCCCTGTAGTCAATGAACCACGGAGGTTATAGATGAGAAAGATCAGTAAAATTAGGTCAGTTGAAGCATCCCTGTGCCAGTGCCAGAAAATCTTAAAGCTTAAAGGGCTGACTTTAAAGCAGAGCAGGCTTTTCAAAATTGCAATTTCAAAATGCACTGAGGTTGTAAAGGGTCTAAGTCACCYCTGAGTATCCCAGTCCTAACATGTGCAGCCCTGCTGAGGTCTTGCAGTGTCTTTGGTGGTAATCAGGAGCTCAGGAGACCCCATTTTGCTGCAAACATTTGTTTGACCTTGGCAAGTCACTCACCCTTATGATTTTTCCACTCTTGTCTGTAGAAGGGAGCTCATGTGAGAACCACTTTCAGCATTGCRAGATGCTCCAGTCTTACCGTTAATATAACAACCTGAGTAGTTAAGATACCTACTCTACTGACCTAGGTAATAGATGCAGATCAGCACAAAACTAGAGCTTTGTATGAGGCAGGCCAGGGATATGACTTCTCAAATTCTTGTATCTTTTGGTCTTTAACTCGTGGTAACTGTTGGCTGCACTGGAAAAGCTCATCTTTGGAAAAAAACCTTCAGGGATCGTGTTCTCTGTAGCCCTGGGGAAGACGATACAAGGTTGTGGGCATAGGGAATGTCTCTCCTGCTGTTTCAAGTGTCAGAGGAAGCAGGACTGGGAGTCCTTTCCAGCTCGCCAGCTACTTCACCTCAAACCCCAGGGTTTTCAGGGTCTCCAAGCCTATTAAATTCAGAAAGAAGTAGACTCCTTAATGCTCTTGCTGTTGTGACAGCCCAGTGGCCCTACTGAAAGGCAGCAGACAGAAGTTCAGCAAGGATCAGCTGGACCTGTGTGGCACCAAAATTCAAGAGGGTGTTTCTGRGGCCCCACAGCAGCCTATTCCAACAATGACCATCCCAACAGCCTTTAGAGAAACACATTCAAAAGCGGGATAGCCCCCAGGTGTAGCACAACCCCAAACAGCTGTGAGGAGGCAATTTCAGCCCTCCTGATCTCCTGATTTTGATGAGCTTCAGGTGATTTTCAGATTTTGTTTTGGTTTTTTTAGGAAATAAGATCCCAGATGCTCTGAGAAACGACAAGGGAAGGAAAGGCTTGGGTGTATTACCCTTGTGTTGCTGTGCTGTTGCACCAGGCTCAGAGCCAACAGCTTCTTTGCAGCTGTCTGGTGGAGGGAGAATTGGTCTCTCTGGAGATGAATGAAGTAATTTGGATGTGCCGCCTGCCTTTTCATATGTACAGGGTGGCCCTGTGTTCCTTATGGGGTAAGGACACAGTGTTTAGGAGAGGAAATATGGCCCCTTCCGTGTGCACTGAAAAGAACCCAGTGAGATTAGACCATGCACCCTTCCTCAGACCTAAACCAGTTGTTCTTCAYGGCCCCATCCTGTGCGATGCTGAAGGACAGGCCAAGCCCAACCGGTGGCTCRTGGCATCCCTCCAGATGACACTGGCTTGGACCTTTCTCCTGCATCACTATGGGATCAGTGCATCTGGAGTGACGCCATGAAGAGAAGTCATAGGATTTTGCTCACAGGCCCCTTTTATTGAGCTTTCTTTCTAAACTCCTTTCCTTTCCTTTTCTTCCCACGTTCTACCATGTCTCCATGTGCTAGAAAAACCTCAGACTSGTGGTGCCCAGGATGGTGCTACCCCGGCACAGAGCTGGCAGATGCTTCTGCTGGTGGCTTCCTCCTCTCCCAGTGCTCTCGGGGGACCCTTTTGCCACCTGCTCCCTCCAAAGTACAGGTTTCTGCACATACCGCTGGTGCTAATAAGAAACATCAGGGTTGCTCCAGCAGAAATTATAATTATCCCCTGCAGCTGGGTGATGAGTTTAGTACCTTCCCAGTGGGAAACATGTCACTGGTTACTGAAGAGCAAACCTAACAAGCAGCAGAAATAACATCAGACAAGCCAACATCYTCAGCTGGTAATGGGGGAGAAATGCCAGATTTCCTCCTGTATAAAGGAGGAGCTGTATAAAGCCCATGTATGGTCCCTAGTCTTTCAGGGACAGCTTCAGAAAAGCATCCACCTGGATGGCCATAAGAAAAGCATGCTCATGGCCCATGCCTTCCCCTGCCCGGCTGCTGTGGGGCTGCCTGCTCAGTACCCACCCATCAGTCACATAGAGGCATACTCCAAAGGACTCCGTGTTGCTGCATCTCACCCACACTCAGTGCGAGGCAGCAACACTGGGGTGGAGGCAGTGACAACACTGGGCACCTCCAGTGGGGACCAGTGACCAGCGGTAACATTTCTACAAGCACATTGCTAGACTTCTTTGAATGGGAGCAAGGCTGGTGTGCAAGGAGCACGCCTGAGGATTAGTCTGTCCAGCACAGCACAAAGGTAAAAAACATTATGTCTCCATCAAATAAAAGGAAGAAATTGCTAGACTCAAGCTTGTTGATGTTTTCCACTCTTATGGGGGCAGAAATGTTAGTCGCATACCAGTCTGGTGCTTCAGGGGAAAAAAATGCATTTTTATTATGGTTGACAACATCAAAAAGTCCAAAGCAAAACAAACWGATAAAAAGAAACATGATAGACTGTAAAGAAACATACTGGGCTGTTTCTTTGAGACTTTTAACACTTGYCCATCACATATATTTAGATACCTGCCCTGCGTATATTTTGGATACTTTCAGTGCTCACACGCTAGCAGCTCATTTGCAGGGGAGCCAAGCCAGCGTGCCTGGCCAGGTGTGCGTTGTGGTTTCCCAGGGCCATGTGGTGCCCAGATGCACCGTGTAGCCTCTCGCCACCCTGTGCACACGCAGCATGTGCCAGCCCTGCTCTCCACCACGGAGCAGTGACAGCCAGCACYGAGCATCCCTGTCACCAAAAGGGCTCTGCTCACAGAGACTTGTGGCTTTCGGCTGCGTAGTTGGTTGTGCCTCGTGTCTACTAAAGCAGTCAGTCTTGGCTGGTTTTAGAAACACGTGCCGGGGCTAGCAGATGCTGGCTGCAACGTGCAGGTGTCCTCTGGGCAGGAGAGGCCATGAGGAAGGTCACTGCAGGGGCGCAAGCGTTCCCCAGCAGGCTTAGGGCTGCATGCAAAAGAGCAGGAGTGAGGCTGCGGCTCTGGGTCCCTCTCTGGTTGAAATTTGGCTTTACTGCCAGCTGAGAGCCCCAGGCACRGGGCAACCACATGGAGCTGCAGGCAGAAAATGAAGGGGCAGGTCAGCCCAGCTGGCATCTCCCATCCGCGGTAGCTTTGCCAAGTCGTCTCAGTGGCGTCCTGGGCCCCTGTCGATGGCGCAGGCACCTGCAAAGCAGGGGGCTGCCATCACCAAGTGTGGTCTTTGTGGTGTTAAAGGTGGGATTACTTCAGAAAATGCTTCAGTTAACAAAGGAAAATTAGCAGGAGGAGGCTTTTCCCAGCTGGGAGGGAGCGTGGGAGGAAGCGTGGTGGGTGACTCACACGCTGCCAGCCCAACAATCGCAGGAACTTGCTGGAGGAAATTGCTAAAATAGCYATGCGGGGCAGCCCTGGAGAGCCGGCTTCACATAAATAACCAGGACATAAAAGCTGAACTGCACAAGGTGAGGCAGAGCGAGCGGGGAGGGGGAATGGGGAGGTCCCAGAAGAGGATGGCGGAGGGAACAGCTGCCATCCTCCACGGTGAGGGACCCTCCCTGCTGATGGCTGGAAGGTTGGCAGCAGCACTGAGGGGTACAGGAGGACCATGGCCTTCCCTGGGTCCCTAGGACAGGCATYGCAGGTCACCTTCGGTTCCTAGTGAGCTGGGACTAGGCAACTGGTCATTAGCTGTGCCAAAAAACAGCCAAGCAAAGGTTTTCTTCTCCCTCTTCCCCTTTTGGAAAAACATGGCCAGAGGCAGTTATATCAGCCTGACTACACCAGGAGGAAAGTATTTTCCATGTTGCTGCCTGAGAAGAAAGGTGCAGCCCCCGTCCCTCCCCTGGCAGGGGAGGCAGAGCTGCTGCCCCGGGTGCCGCACGTGCGGAGAGCCCAGCTCYGTCTGCTGCCGCACGCCTCGGCCTCGGCCTCGAGAGCACGAGCGCCTTCATGCAAAGTACACAAGCCTTTGCACAGTTTATATTAAAATGGTGGTTCTAATAAACAACGTCCCTGCAAAACAAGCAAACAGAGGAACATCATCGCGCCAGCCTTTGTTTTCGAACGAGGTTCTCCCTGTTGGCTATCACTGAGATGAATTTGTTTCTTCATCACAGATATTCCCTATATAAAATATATAGTTTATTAGCTTTGATCTCCCTGCATGAAATACTTGAAGCTGGTTCCAAGTTTTATACAGTTAAATACTACCACATGCTTCAAGAGCTCAGTACAGCCTTTTCTATAAACTAGCATAAATCAGAGTAAGAATTTGAACTGCTTCTTGCCAAAATAGAGGGTGTGCCTCTTGCCCAAGCTAAACTCTTTTCTTCATCTCTGGTCACAGTTAACCTGCAGTGTAGCAGCCTGGGTTTATRCAATACCCATTACATCCCATACAGGAACACTGCAGCCTTCCAGTGACTCTGGGAAATGCAGAAGAAATATAACAGCCAAAATCACCAACAGTCACGAAAGTCTTTCTGATCCTGGTTAATCCCTCAGCATCCTGGTTACATTTGTTGTCAAAACACATGAAACCTTTGGAAAAAATATGAAGGGGGGGGAAAAATTATCTGTAGGATATACAAGACAGCCAGCCTCTGAAAACTCATCCAGGGCTTCCCAGTCTCACCATCCACAAGGCCATTTCAAGCACAGGAATATCATTCATCACTGTGACAGCCCAGTTCATGCACAGAGCATCAAAAATCCTYATCTTTGTGGGGAACTGCACCTTTCAGCATCTTTAGGAGGGGCTGAAGGAGAGGGCTGGTCTGGATGGCAGGGGTTCATTCCTGCTGAATGCAGCCAGTCTGCTAGAAATCAAATTAAAGCAGAGCACACATTGGCCCTCAGTTACTTGCAGACATGTTCCTGAAGGACATAAGCTAGGGCTAAAGCAAACAGCATGTTTCCAGGAGGGCAAGGAGGGAGCAGTTAAAAATCCCACTGGACGGGAAATTCCTGGGCAGACTGGGGGTGACAGGAAGGCATGTAAATGGGTGGGCAGCCAGAAGCCCAGCCTGTGGCTTTATTTCTGATGAGGGCTTGTTCCAAAATGGATGATGTTTTCCATGGTGCTCAGCTGCTGCAGACGGCAAGAGCACCAGGCGCTGGTGTGTGGTGCAAAGCTGTGGGCGCTGCCTCCATCCCGATACTCCCGTGGAGCCTGGCTGGTGTCAGGACCGGGCCATATGAGGCTGACATTGAAAATGGAGCAAGGCTCTTGGGAAACCCTCTTTTTCTTTGCTTTGGGTGAAGCCTACCTGCTTTGGAAAGTATAGCATAGGAGACCACACCTTCCCAGGGCAAGCATGAAACACAAACCCATTGGAAAGGAGGCATCAGTAGCTCCTGTGYTCACCAAAGGGCTCGGTTTTGCATGAGCTTATTTTCCCCCTGCAGCCTCCAAGGGCTGTCCAGGGGTCAGAGCCCTGTGCTGCAGTCCCTCAATGCTGCTGTCAGCCACGAAGGCAAGGACTAGGCTTTCTGGGCTGATCATGCAGTTGCATTGCCCTGCTGCACTCAGAAGGTGACCCAGCAGGATTTCCTGACATTTCTCCAGACCTGTCCCAGTTTGGGGCTGGATACCACTGTTCTGATCCACTGAGAAGCAGGTTTCTTGCAGTCCTCACCTGCACAGATGCCTGGAGCACTGGAGGAGCTTGTCCTCACCCTGGACCGAYGACAGGAAAAACAAGCACCTGAAGAGAGGAGGAGGATGTGGATTGATTTGGATTCAGTCTGTGCTGCTCACATACACTGAGGACTCTTTGGAGCAGCCTGAAAAATCCACTTGATTAAAAAATTCAGAGACAATTAAGCACTTACTGCTGTTTACTTTTGCAATAGGAACAACTGATCCTTCTTCCTTCTGACTTCCACCTCTCACCCTAATTCCTTGCTCTGCACACAGCCAAGCGTAGTTCAGACAGGGGAAACAGTAGGAGAGATTAAGATTCTGGACTTCAGTTAGAAATATAAATCAGCTTTAAAATAGTCACATTTTTTGGCCTAACCAAAGGAAGTCATCTTTATAAATCAGGTTACAGTCACTTTTTTATTATAACTAGAAATATGCCAGCTTCCTGGCTGTTGGAAATTATCTTTTTTTGTTGTTTTTTTCATGAATTTGGGATCATGTAGCTGTAATGTTTGAAGAGAAACTTCGGGGGCGGGGGCGGGGGGGAGAAAGAGGCAACATAAAGGCACTGCTGTGACAGTGGCTGCTGGCATGGCCAGGCACAGCACCCCTTGGTGACACACCAGAAGGAAGCTGAGTGGAGGAGATTGCACTGGGTCCCAGGCTGTAAATGGAGCATGTTGGAAGGAAAGGGAACACAAGGAAGAACTGTGAGACCCCATGATGCCCCTGCTCCTTTGGGGTATTTATTTTCACAGCTTTATTCTGTATTTTGCCACACTGGTGGTGACACACTTCACAACACTGTATTGCYGGTGGGTCTACTGGTGCTGGTGACCTCCAAACCCATCCCTCATTAGCTGGTGTGTGGGTCCCAGCATCACCTGGGACATCAGCTCATTATGAATTTGGAGCAAAGAGACAACCTACCACGTCAGCACAACCAGCCCTGGTCCCAAGACCTGCCTGGGGGTCCCAGTGGCCTCCAGCATGGAGCTCCCAAGCCCAGGGGCTGCACAGCTGCTGGCCACAGCTAACCCAGTGTCTCGCCTCGCTTGCCAGCAGACAGTTACTTCACTTCGGTAAAATGGGTAAGAAAAGTAAACTATTTGCTCTGCTTAAACATATATTAAACAGCTGCAGCTTTCCCCCTTTGGCTTGCTATTTCTTAACCCAAACCATTTCACTGACATAGTTTATGCTACAGCCCAAAAAAGCAGTTGCAGTGGCACAACTGGACAGTAGGAATGACAACAGTCTCTGCTGGCAGAAAAAAATTCAGCATCAAGCTTCCACTTTGTGCGTGCCAAAGACCAAGAGAGAGCCCAGAACAGCCTTTGGGATAATAACTTTGTGTGTGAGAGGCAGACAGGAGAGAGAGTAGAGRGTGATGGGAGACAAATGATACATTTTCTTTTTCCACTTCTACAAAAGTTTTAATTTAAATGTTTCAGGACCATAGCGATGGGAGAGGAAGTGCATTGGGGTATAAAACATATGAAACATCTCATGGCAAAGAATAGCTGAGAAATTCCCAGCAATAACAGAACTTCAGCTTCACATCTGTTCTGAAATATGTAAAACATCTAAAACTCCACTGGGCAGTTCCCGCTGCCAAATCTGGATGCGCTGGACCTTCTATTAAAACTATTTTCTCTCTGTAACCAGCTACTGAAGTTTCAAAGCCAAATGTGCTGTCCTTCACTTTGGTTTCCCAGTGTCCTTTTGCAGCTCAGTGTCCCATACAGCACTGATGCTAGATGAGAAGCTATTTTACTAAAAGCTCTCTTCCCCTAAAGAGACAGAGCATCTCCTGCAAACACGGTGCCTATACAGATCGGTGTCTTTGAAGACAGGAAAAATTACATCTTTTTTTTTGAAGCCTGGAATACAACCACCTTCCCACTGGCCGTGTCAGGGTGGCTGCCACTGACCAAGACTAAGGCTTTGTAAACAAAACCCCAAGACGTCGTGAAGCCGCCTCTCTGCTGTCAGTGTTGACATCACCTGCGGTGGGTTACCTCAGCCCGAATACCACTGTGCTGACGGCACCGCYTGGACGCCTTCGTTCACCCCGCAGCCACACGTGCCTGGTCCCCAGCCAGCCCTCCGGCAGCAGGCGCGCGCGCAGGCACGCCGGCCTGCCCACAGCGTCCTTCACAAGCAGTTCAAACACGTGTATACTCTTTGATTTCACARCTGTTTGCAGGCTTCTATGTTTTTATTGCATTTCTGAGTGGTTTGTGATTATTTCCCACTGGGCTCCAGACGAATGGTGTATGATTATGGGTGTGATCATGATTTCTGCTGTACCATTCAGTAAGTGAAGGGATTGCACAGATGACAGAAGATCCAGGAGGGCAGAGCTGGGGGAATGTGAGTTATCATGTGGCAGTTTGGCTCTGGTGGCATTTGGAGGGTGACATGGCTCTGAAGAGAAAGTGCATCATGGAGATACATGGCATTACCTGGCTCCTGGTGCAGCCAGGTAAGTGTTCACTCCGACCTTTCCTTCACCTCCCCAAAGCAAACAACCAATCTGTCACTTCTCCTTGGAGAAATACGGATAAAAATACTGATAAATGTGTCTACAGATCCACACAAATATTCTGCTTTTCCAAGCACCTTCCAATGCAATTCTTATTCCTCTTATACGGCAGCGAGGATGTTGGGGGCCAAAAGCCTCCCAGAACTGGGTTGCAAGAAGCGGCACATACCGCCACGTGTCTGCACTTTTACATCTCCAATATCCACCACAGAAAAGGACAGCAGTGGTGCAACTGTCACTGCTAATCAGCGTCCCAGCACCAGGGAGAGCCAAAGAGCACCGGAATTTACTCTAATCATCTCTATGCATTGAGTCTGGTCACAGAAAGTCAGACATGATCAACCTCCGAGCACAAGTGATTGCTGCAGCACTCCTTCATCRTGTCAGAGGCAAAGCAGAGGCTGTGTGTGGACCCTGCCTGTTCCCCTCTGGAAGCAGCGCCACAGAGCAGCCCGCCTCACCATGGTGGGGCTTGCCTGCCTACGGGTCTTCCAGGAGCAGAGACACTTGCATAGTCGGTTTGGTTTCTGCCCCACCAGTGTCCTCCACASCAGTTTCTGTGCCCTGCTGGGTGGTCCGCATAGCGGGGCAGGCCTTGGCAGTGGGATTAACCCACTGGGTTCTGTAGAAATCGCTCTCTGGTCATATGCAGATTAATAGAGAATGACACCATGTAATTCATTTTCTGTTAAATGCAGAAAAAACTACCTTATGGAATGCATCTCATTTTCTAGCCAAGCATATAGGTAGGACCCTCTTTCTCTCCAAGTTAAAACTATATGCGCCAGAAATGGAATTTAATTGAAATCCTTTAAGAGGAATCTCGAATTGGCAGGGGCGTGGGCTTGAAATCAGAGACCCGCACTTCTGGCTATTTAGGAGATTTAATATGCCCATTGTGTTGACTGTGTACTTGGCTTTAGACATCTGGTTTATGCCAAATGCAACCTGCTCTGGGCTTGCAGACATGGTCTGGGTACGTAGGAACAAGCTGGAGATGAAGCCTGGCTCTCCATGCTCGCTGTCAACAGGTCTCTCAGGGTGGGGCTATACGTTGCTAAATTTTTGCTCCATTTTTTGTCTTGGAGCAGTGGGTAATATTTTCTTGGATAGAAAATCTTTCCAGCTGGCGGTGTCCAAAATCCAACTGTCACACACTGGCTGAAACTACAGAAGGATCCGGTCCCACTGAAAGAGTTGGGAAGGAAAAAAGTGCCAGCACGGGGCAGAGAGGCGGCTGTTGGCACCCAGACCAGACGGGAAGGTGGGGAGCAGGCGGGGACCGAGGCGGGTTGCTGGGGTGATGTGGGCGCATGCARAGAAACGAGGAGGGGGACTTAATCTTTCCACCAGCCGGCTGGGGCCTCTGCAGACAGACAGGCAAAGGCCAGGCCAATATTTCTGAAGAAGCTGCAGTGGTGTATTAATGCAGAGAGTGTTTTTCTGCTTGAGGAGGCAAACATAAGAGGCAGACAAACACTTTGGAAGAAACCTGTCATTTCAGAGTACGCCTGCTCTGTGGAAGCGTGAGTACCGGCGTGCTTGACAGTGATGACCTGGAACTCTTCCCYGAGCCTGCCCAAGGCTTGTTGGGAGCATGATCAACTCGTGCCGGGCTCTCCGTGGTGGGGCAGGTGGGCTCCCGTGCCATGCCATGCAATCCCAAGCATGGGGCAGCCGGGGTGAGGGTCCCCAGCCCCAGCAGGGAGCAGCGCAGGGCAGCAGCTCAGCRTCCTGTGCCACCCTCTGACCGCTGTACAGCTAAAAGCGGCTCTCGCCTGCCATTAGCACTCTTTAACATCATTAATCTTTCTGGGAAATTCTGCAGTATTCTAAAGCACACCCTGGCTAGCAAGTTAAATTTGTATGTTTAAACAGAATCATTTCACCTTTCACTGCGAAGATGTGGCAATCGTACCCATGCTGGGGATTTGATGATGTCAGCGCTGGGGCTGGGGTGAGGTTAATGGAAAACCTTCAACAGAGCTCTCATCCTCTGCAAAATGAAGCTGAAATTTCCAACTATACACCACAGGGGTTTAAGCGTGCAACCCTTGTGTCCCTCGGAGCGGGAAATGTGAGTCCACAGACATGCTGCAAAGCCCGTCTCCTCCCATAGGCRCTGAGGAAGGAGGAGGATTTAGAAATAAGGTGCTGGAGGTGAGTGGGATGAAAAGGGAGGGAAGGAAGGTAGGTATATAGAGGTTATAATTACATAGAAACATTGCTGCTAAGGTCATTTTTTTCTGGAGAATACTGTAGAACTGAATAATTACAAAAAAACCCAATATGCTGTGAGCACTGCAGAGAATTAACAGAAAAGTACATCTTTGCTACAGAGTGTTACATACTTCCCTGAGACCAGGGGGGAAATCTAGAGGAAGGAACACTTACTGGCAGTGGAAGTGGATCAGGTTAGGGAACATTTAAGCAAACTGGACATACAGAGGCCCAWGGGACCTCATGGGATGCACCCACGAGTGCTGAGGGGCTGGCCAATGTCATTGAGAGACCACTCTAATCTTTGAAAGGTCATGGCAATCAGGAGGTATTCCTGAAGACTGGAAGAAAACAAATGTTCCTCCTTCTTCAGGAAGGGCAAGAAAAAGATATGGGGAACTTTGGCAAAGAAGGTTAGTGGTGTCCTGGGCTGCATTAAACAAAGTATTGCCAGTAGGTCGAGGTAGGTGATCCTTCCCTCTACTCAGCACTGGTGAGGCCACACCTGGAGTGCTGAGTCCTAAATACCTGATGGGAGGGTTTAAGGGAGATGGAGCCAAGCTCTTTTCCGTGGTGCCCAGTGACAGGACAAGAGGCAATGGGTACAAGCTGAAATACAAGAAATTCTATTTAAATGCAAGAAAAAGCTGCTATACTGTGAGGGTGGTCAAACACTGGAGCATGTTGCCCAGGGAGGTAGCAGAGGCTCCATCCTTGGAGACATTCAACATCAACTGGACATGGTCCTGGGTAACCTGCTCTAGCTGACCCTGCTTTGAGCAGGAGGTTGGACTCCAGAGGCCACTGCCAACCTCATCCAGCCTTATCAGTCTGTGATTCCAATGTTACCCAGCTTTAAATTGTTATGATTTTTATCTCTTCATTCAATCATTGATAGAAGGACTTTTTTTAGTGAATGATAGATGAGCTTTTTGTTGGTAAGCAGCAACTGATATACCAGACTTTATCAGCTCTCAGCCCAAACAGAAAAATCTATAGATCTTCACAGGGATTAAAGAGTGCAGCTACTACATGTACCTAACAGGGCTTGAAAGAATTACTCTGAAATAATAAGAATTTTGTAGGAAAATGTCACAGAACAAATGATATCATTATTCTGGTTCTTGCTTACAGAGTATGAACAAACCTTCTGGGAAGACTCTTTCTCAAATTCAATTTTAGAGAAATCTGTGGAGGGATGGGAAAGACTTCCCAACTTGCTTGGGACTTCAGCAAAGCCCTTTCTAATCAATGGCCTCATTGGTGCCTTTGACATGTGTTCCTGCAGAAGCAGCTATTCCGTGTTAAAAATATGTATTTTTTGCACAGCAGCTCGCAGCCTCACACTGAGAGAAAGAAGCTGAGCTGAGGGAGGGAGGGCTGATGCCGCAATGTCTGTGGCAGGCAGAACAGATGCATAATTTCATCCTGAAAGAAATCACCTCGTTATACGAGCTGCCTCTGTTACCCCTCCCACCACTATTGGTGGTATTTGCCTTTCTGGAAAGAGAGCTCACCGCACAGAAAAAATAATTTATCTTCTCCTTTTAGGAGATGTTTTTGCTGGCAGAGCCAGACACCTTCTTTGCGTTTCAAAGTTTTCCAAGTACTGTGGTGGAACGTTTCTAAACACCCTCCAGTAAAGCCCATCAACGCAGTCATTGCTTGGCTGGGAGCGCGCACCCCATCGGGGAGATGTGCTTGGCTTCGTCAGCCGCTTGCACCTCAGCTGGTGCATTGCCATGTACCCCCACAGCAGGACAACCTGCACCCCCCGGCGCCCCGTGTTACTTCATGGAGCTGCGATGAGGAGGCTCGGCTGTGGTTCAGCTAAGCAGTAAATGTTTTTTGACAGGGAACAGCAGTGTGAAGTTTAGTCTTCTGTGCTGCGCTGAAGTCATCCAAAATTATGATCTACCGCATCTCTCCACCCACTGAGTTGCTACTCCTGGGAGCAGACCACCCAATCTGTCTTTCTCAGTGTATCGCAGGCTACTGCGAGGCCAAGTCCATGTGTCGTCCCTATGCACTACAGGATGGAGAGCTTTCCAACCCATTACCTTTGCCATCATCAAGAACTGGCTATGGTTAAACTCCATGCAGATAAAAGGKTTTTTTTTCTATTAATGCTGGGGATAAACTCAAAATCAAGACAGGAGGTGGTGTTTTGCTGCCTTCTGACTGTCAGGATCTGCCTTTCTCCCAGGTGTTGAACATGCAGAAGAGGGACAACATTTGTCCAGGACATGGACTTAATACCAGAAAGGTGCAAGTGATGCAGCAATCCAGCAATGAATAAGCTGGCAGGTGAGAGAGAAAGTAGACAGAGAGCAGGAGTTATTTATCTCATTAAAGAACCCACCCAGGGCTTTTCCCAGCACAAGGGAGAAAGGAGAGTAAGGTTCAGAGGCAGATGTGAGGAGGCCAGAGGAGCAGTGGACGGCACAGAGCCCAGACCCTGACTTGTGTGCTTTTACCATCATGAAAAGCGTGAAGCAAAAGGCAGAGAAGCACAGGGGGTTGCAGGGCAGTGCCTGCCCTGGGCTGCTGCTGRCCACCCGATTTCCAGGGAGGCACCTTCTGTAGAGCAGCTCAGAACGGGATGCTCTGCCCCCGACCGCAGAGGAAGCCATGGCTGCACCGACCGTTCGGCATATCCCCACCTCCCCGCCGCACGCACGCTGCAGTACGGAGTCACTCTCACGTGCTGACAGCAGCCGTCTGCCTGCCTTTGCTAACTGGTTTTGAAATACAAATTAAATTTCTTCACGTTGTGTAAATGCCTTAAAAGGAAGAAAACAGAATTAGCACACTTTCCATGCTGTCCATATAGGAAGGGACTTCTCCTTCCACTGTTATACCAAGAGAAAACGTGCTTTGCGTTATACCCCTAACAGGGTTGAGCAGCACGGAAACACTCTTGCGGACTTTGCAGAGGAGACGGGCAAAGGAGGGAATCAGACCCTTTCCATGTTAACAGATTTATTCACTTCCTTGGGCCAGAAGTGTCATTTCCAGGGAGAAACGGAGCACTTTAGCTCAGGGTTTCAGAATTGGTGCTAAACCCAGGAGCATCACAGCAGTCAGAGTTTCCTCTCTCCCTTATTGGAAAGTTTGGGGTGATTTTCTCTGCAAACAGCCAGCAAAGCAGCCAGCTCCCCCATCCCTAGGGACTTTGGATGACTTGAAGAATGCTGTGGCCCAGGGGGTCTCCCAGGGAGGGACAGCAGGGGAGGATGCTGAGAAGGTCTCTGTGAGACATGACACGTACCCTAAAGCTCCCTGACAGAGCACAAGACATTTCAAAATTCCCCAACCAGAGCTGCAGCTTATTCGAGCATTGAAGCATAATTGCTCCCAGCTCCGAAGTCACGTTGGATGAAGAYAGAGCTTTCCACATTGCCTCTTCTACAGCTAGAAAAGCAAAAGCTGCAAGGTCCGCGCTATTGCACAAGAAGGACTTGCTTACGCAGGGGGATTTCCCAACGAGGAGTGTAGCTTGCTGAGCCCAACCCTGCGAGAAGCTCTTTGCGTCACGGGATGCTGTGTGGGCACGAGGCATGGTACTGCGATGGTGGGGGCGGTTGCCTTGGGAATAAAGCCCACGTCAGTCATCTTCTGATTAAAACATAAAGAGAACATAAGTTATTAGAAAATTCTGATACTTACTGCTGACAGCCTGCAAGAGCTCATAAAAGAAGAAGAAAACCAAGCTTGTAGTTTCCTGTGCTCATTAGACAGAGGAGCAGGGGGACCGCGGGCTTTGGGGTCACTTTTATGGACCCTCTTCCAGGGGTGATCGCGTGGACATGCAAATGCGTGTGCCCACACAAGAGGGCAATGCAGGAGCAGGAACAAGAGGAGGGCAGCTCCCACGGTGGCAGCTGCAGCTGAAAGGGTGTGTAAAACTCAGCTACAGGGTGGGCAAAACTCAGCTCAAGGGTGGGCAAAGCTGCTGCCTTCAAGCAGCCACAGCCAGAAACACACTGCACAAGTTTCTTTCCCGAGACACAGGAAAATCTGACAGTTCCCACGATTTTCTTGGCTTAGCCTGTGCTGAGCCACCAGAGCACGTATGTATTTTGCTGTTGACAGTTTTCACTAGAGCATGAAGTGTTGTAGCCACAGTCACTCCTCGGTATCGCTAGAATTGCATGGGGTTATACTACAGCAGAATTTAATCCAAATATTTTTACTTTTAATGATTTAGGGTAAATTCCCCTACTCTACCTCCATTGATTATCTATGCCAAAAAAAGTGAGATTGAATTTGTCTTCTGTCAGTGAGGTAAATATACACCAAAAAAAGGCTTTCAGTCAACTTACAAGACTATTGTCAGCGCTTATCCACATTAATAGTTTAACAGCCTTGAGCTTGCTCTTGATTCAACATCTGACCTCGCTAGGGAGGAAAGCACTACGCTCCCCCTGAGTTGTAACAGAGTGGTTTTGCAAATCTCAATACATTTTGCTCATTATAAACAGGAGTTTGTTTCTGAAAACAGCACCAATAGGATAGGCTGTTATAGCCCAACAAGAGGCTTTCACAAAGATGTATATAAAATGTCTTAGAACTGTAAGGGTGGAACAAGAAAACTTTCATGAACAACAGAGAAATCCATCCTTGAACTTTGGGGGTGTGCTGGTTTTGGCTGGGGTAGAGTTAATTTTCTTCATAGTAGCTAGTATGGGGCTACGTCTTGGATTTGTGCTGGAAACAGTGCTGATAATACAGGGATGTTTTCGTTATTGCTGAGCAGTGCTCACACAGAGTCAAGGCCTTTTCTGCTCCTCACCCCACCCCACCCGTGAGTAGGCTGGGGGGGGCACAAGGAGCTGTGARGGGACACAGCTGGGACAGCTGACCCCAACTGACCAAAGGGATATCCCATACCRTATGGCGTCATGCTCAGCATACAAAGCTGRGGGAAGAAGAAGGAAGAGGGGGATGTTCGGAGTGGTGGTGTTCGTCTTCCCAAGTAACCGTTACGCATGATGGAGCCCTGCTTTCCTGGAGATGGCTGAACACCTGCCTGCCCATGGGAAGCAGTGAATGAATTCCTTGTTTTGCTTTGCTTGCGTGCATGGCTTTTGCTTTACCTATTAAACTGTCTTTATCTCAACCTACGAGTTTTCTCACTTTTACCCTTCTGATTCTCTCCCCTATCCCACTGGGGGGGGGAGGGGTTTAAACCACGACAGGGGGTTTTGAGCATCTTGTCAGCTGCATCCTTAGTGCCAATGGAGAAAATCAAGGGGGACCTTGTTTCTCTTCATTTTTATAGGAATCAGACCAAACCCAACACTTTTTAAAAGTAGCTTTATTTAAATTAGTGCATTAAATAGATGCATATAAAAATAGCCTAATATAACAGTAATTATTACACCATCCAAATCTAAACATAATCTTTAAGCCTGGCAGTCAAAGTGTGTGTGGTAAAGTCTTATCAAAAGATGTTTTTTCATCCTATCATGCTAATCCTTATTCTGGTGTTACAGATATTAAAACGGGAAGATTAGAGTGTATCTCATGATCTATACTCCTTTTTTTCTACTTCTTTCAGCAACAAACAGTAGTGGCAGTGTTAAACGAGGTTATAATATCTTGTTTAATTAAAAACATCACCATTATTTGAACATTTGAAATAGTCAGCTATGCTTTTATCACAGCATCAGCTGAGCTATTTCTTGGATCAGTTGGATCAAGTTTCCAGACGACTTCCCATTCTTCCAGATATACACTAGCTCATTTACAGAAACAAAGACTGGACTGGAAGGGATGACTGGCTCACCAGACCTATTGGCCATTCATCACAGCGTGATGCTTCAACAGAAGAYGTGGTCCGTTTCTTCTTCCCAGCATAAACTGCTGTGTAATTGATTTTTCAGTAATTTTTCAAAGGTGCCGAAAAGATCTGGGATTCGACATTGGAACACTTTGAAAATTCAAGTTGCGTTTACAGACAGATGCTTCTCTGTGTCAGAACGTGGTGCTCTGCGTTTACATGCATTTCACGTAAGAGTGCAGTAGCGGAAATCAAAACTCCCTTCCTTTATTATTCCTCATGCCTTTATTCATAATCAAGAACAATCAAGATCCTCAGCTAGTGACTTCTGTTTAAAGCCATTAAGCTACAGATGTATACACAAACACTAGCTAGGGCTTCAGCCCCCACTAGAAGAGAAATCTGACCTTTAGGCAGGTATSTCCCTGGCTTTCTTTAAATTAAGTCCCACCAGCAATAAAAAAATAGGTTAAATCAAATTCTTATGATGAGGCTGAAATAAAAATATCAGAGTTACCACCCACTTCCCTTCTGAATTGCGTTGCAACCTAAAATCTTTGATAGCACATATTGTTATTTCAAATTTATTATCACCTGACTTGGTATCTTTCCTGTACGAGGCAGATTTTCATAAGATAACTAACTACACCCCAGAGAAAAGAATTGCTATAAATGGTTAGGACTGATAGAGGGAGGAGAACAGTCTCATAAAAGTCCACATTGTGCTAATAAACATGCCAAGAAAAAGTATGATCATTAGACAACATCATGTCCAGCCATCAGGATTTATTTCCTTCGTTCCAAAGGAAAAAAAAAAAGGATACATGATCTGATCTTGGAACACTGCCTCCAAACGCTTCAAAAATCTTTTCAGCTCTCAAGATATGGGACGAAGAGAGTAAATTTTTCCTTGAATGTGTGTGGTGTGGAACCTAAAAAAAGTATGGTTTGGGCTGTACCCTTTGCCGTAACATATATTCGATCGGTGCTGTAAGGCATTGCACATTTCTCCCACTGGTATGAGAAGAAGCTGACAGTCAGTTTCAAGGAGGTGCATCATCTGGGAAAGGGTTATTCTCCCCAAAATAGGAAGGCACAGTACGTGCCTCAGCTTCTCCTAGCTCTAGAGCAGTATTAGCTGTAGTGCTGCTGTTTACGTAGATAATGGTAACGGAGAACCAGAGGGACAAACCTGGAAACGAGAGCCTGAGGTGCTTGCACGGGCACATGCAGAGACATGCCATGCTCCAAGGAGTGCACGATACCATCCAAACCTATCGAACAAAAGCAGTCCCAGGTCCCTCCCTTGGGGCACTCACATAGGGAAAGAAATAAAAGCTTGGTTCTTCATCTTCAATAACCAGAGGCTTTCCTGGAAGGAAGAGACATCAGGGGAGAGCTGGTAGAMTTCCACCAGAAGACATATCATCATGATGAGCAATGGGGTGTCCAATAAAAGGTTGTAATGCATTACACAAATTATGTCCCCAACAACTTAATCTCCTGACAATTTGCAAAGCCCGTGTTGACTGAATAGGCAAAACCCAAACTGACAGGTGAACAAGTTTCTGAAGCACTATTACAGACATTAAAAGGCACAGGGCTGCAAGAAGAGTCCTGAGCTAACCAAGTTACCTGCCAATTTCCCCTGACTCTTAAGTACATGAAATATCTACATGAACATAAACTGCTGTCAGGAACTCATGCTGGAACAGCATCACTGAGTATTTCTAAGGGCCTTCTCCTTGACACAGATCCAGACTTTAATCACAGTGCTTGGGTAAAGAGTAAATGAGCTGTTTAATCTGAAAAAATTAAACCTCCTCATACACAGTCAGTGTCCAGCTATGCCAGCTAGACAGCAAGTATTTGACAGCAAACTGTTTATAGCCTACCTCTGCCAGGGGAACAATTTAAGTAGTATCAGAATAGGGTTTTTTCTGTCATGCTTCCCATTCCCAGACTTCTTTGTAAAGTCTGCAAACAGAGATGCCAACATACCCCATTCTGACCTACATAGCAAACAATTGGACTTGTGTTCCTGCTGCGTTATCACCGAAATGAATCACTTTGCGTCTCCTCAACGGCCTGGCAAGACGGAGAGTTTTCTGCTGGGAAGTGTCAGTTGAATCCCACACCTACTGCTCTCATGACACCAACTGTGTATTTTGTGTTTATCGCAGAAAAGAAAAACACCCAGCAGAAAAAGGCTCAGCTTTAAATTTTGCTCTTTGCCAGGACAAACATGGGAGCAAGTGAAGCACAACTCTGAAAGCTCTAGCTTATTAAACTCCAGGGAAAAAAAAATAAAATTGTTTCATCAATCTTTTTGAAAAATAGAATGAAGATGCTAGATAAAAATGTCCATCCCCCCCAAAAACATAAATTGCACAAATCTGAGGAATAGAAATGGCCATGCTATAACACCATTACCCACTCTTTCTGTATCTGAGAAGAATTTTAGGGTTCTGTCCTGCTGTTACAGGAGTCAGGAGGAAAAGAACTTGCCGGGAATGGGGCACAGGGATGACAAACCGTTCTTTGCCTTCTCAGACTTCACAAGTCCCTGGGTCGGCTTTCTGAATCAGAAAGATTAACTTCAGGAGAAGGCATCCCTACTGGGAGCGAGCAGCTGGCAGTAGTTAATATTTATAGTCTTCTGCTGCAGTGGTGGGTGGGGTCTAAAAAAGTGTAGGAGATTTGGACTAGGTGTCTTTGAATCAAGTCTGCATCAACCTATGTGATCTGAAGCTTCTCTCTTACCAGCATTTGGAGCATAAAATCCTATCACTTATGCCTAACTGCCACATACTTGTAACCCTATACATGTGGGATAAAATTAAATCAAGACAAACTGAGACGCCTGTATACCTCCTTTATAATTTATAAGGATAAAAGGCAAGTTTTTTGCCAGGGCAGGGTTCAGAAACTTTAGATATTCTGCTAGAAAAAATTTCTTCTCTCCCCATTAAGAGATATTTTTCAGAGTTTGTCAGACATCCAAAATGTTATTTCTGCTCTCTTCATTAGAAACCATGTTTTGCAAGCGACAGAGACATACGCTTCGCAGACCACCATTTACTTAAACAAATTATTAATCATAAAGTGATGCTGGAATGCAAGAAATGCTACATCGCCAACCATGACTCAACAGCAGTTGGTTTGACCTTTGTTTTGTTTGGAAAATCCCCAAAGTTAAAACCCTCTGTTGGGTGAATTGAAGCTGGCTGACAATCAGGTTGGCTTTCTCAGGGTTCTGTTTTCTTGCTTTTTTTGGTGAGCTCTTTAGACATAGTTCCCTGGACTCTGAGGGGTTCAGAGATCAACAGTTCAAAACCATTGCTCTATGAAATACATCCTCGTTTCAGTATGCAACAAGCCTCTGCCCACATCTGAGAAAGGAAAGCGCCAGATAGTTTATTCTTTAACTCATCAAAGACTTCAACAGCACAATGGAACAGCAACTTACTGAACAAATACAGAGGAGATCTTATACTTTATTATTTATCTCCTAGAAGAAGTATAAAATTAATTGCTGCAAAACATTTAAAAGATTGAAAATATCATCTACAGTAAAAAGGGGAACTAAAATCATACAGTCTAAGTGGGAGAAGTGTGAAAGTCTGTTGCTATCTGAAGCATTTGCATTTTTCGGATAACTGAAAATGATAATATTCCACATTCCTAAGCCAACTGCAATGCAAACCCTCTTAAACATGGATTTTAGTGCAGAACGGTAATAGCTAAGGTCTTTAGTGTCTCCACAAAACAGATCATGGTAATTTCAAATGAGATATTACTTTGCAAGCTCAGATATCAAGCAATTATAGCAAACCCTCTTTTGATAGGTGTCCAAAGATAATTTTCAAAAGGAAGAAGTATGAATCACYTAAAGATCCACAGAACAATTCTCTATATTGTATTTTTGGAGTCACAGAATCTCTGAATCTCATTTCACGATGGAGTCGGTAATGCTTCTTTTTTATTTACTGCAGTGGCTAAATACTCACTCTCCATGTATTTGATATTGTCATTTCCATTCAGTATGCTCTCCCAAATCCCATCTTTTATAAAAGTAGTGCACCACTGGGAGGACTACAGAAAATTAAGGGAGGAAAATTGGTTCGAAGAGACAAGGCAGTGTTCCTTGTTATTGCTGGATTGTTGCATGTATTACTTTCCACTATATAATTATTTTTGATAATTAATCTAATATTAATTACCATTTATCTAATTTCTTGAAATATGAAGCCTTTATATTCTCCCAGTTCTTTCTCTCATCCTGAAAATCTCCAGCAACAGCTCCTAGAGAAGGACTTCAGAAAGCCAAGCTTAAAGATGCAAATAGTCAGAAAGAATTTAAATAATACTGCTTTACAACTTAACAATCCGACTTCTAACATACGTACCTATCTCTGCAGGAAAGCAGAGTTTTGCCTGTGTCCAACATGAGAAAAAGCGATACAGAATTAGGAAATTGTTCCATCCTGTGGAGTCAGCAACACAAATGGGAGGCTATGCCTTAGTAATTTGTGGTGCTTTTACTTCCCCCATCGGGCTGCGAGGATAATACCTAGAAGACATATTCTGGGAGTTGTTCCATGCAAGATTCCTGTACAGGGCCGCACTGTTTACATTGACTACAAATCTGTATGCACAAGAGAGTTCAGCATGGGAACAAAAACCTATCTCTGTGAAACAAATTGAACATAGTTTCCCCCGTAACAACAGGGGAAAACAGAACTAATTTTGAAGGGTAAAGCGTCTCTCAAAAAAATTTGCAGGTAACTTCCACTTTCTAATACTACAGACTGTGTTAAACAAGTCTCTTAAATGAACAGACTTCCTAAAAATACACTCTTACTATAGATGAGGTGCATCAAATCCAGCTAATTGATCCCTCTACGAGCCACGGAAAAGGCAGCATGGAGACTCAATCTACACAAGAAATTAAGCAGTTGAAAGAAGTTGCATTGCAACATGAGCGCCGCGTTTTAAAAACTACCCATTTCTTGGCTGCAGCTGTATTCACTATTGCTCCACAAAATACTATGGGCCAAATGAAATACTATCTTTTACAGATCAGATGAGATATGATGAAAAGACCATGGGGAGGGGGAAAAGAAGCAGGAAGGTCCTGCAAAAGAAAGCAAAATAACCCTCTACTTAAAGAAAGTATAATAAACAGGTCTGCAAAAGCAGTGGATCAAGACTTTCAACTAAGAGGACTTACAGAGGAAGAGATTTTATCTCCACGCACAGGTTAGCCTTGTATAAATCCTAACCTTTGTTTTAAACAAACTAACCTCAAATTACCCATGACGTTTAGAAGGATTTTGTACTAGAAGAGAACCTTGGTGGTAATTTTGCAATAAGCAAGACAAAGCATTTGGAAGAGAGTGCTTTTCAGTGAACAAGATGATTTCACTTTGAAAAACTTCCTAATTGTTGATTCACCAGATCTCCAAAGCAGCCCAGGCTGGAAATCCTAAACTTGCTTCAGTTGAACTTGGCATGGACCTTTAACTAGTTTGTTGGCAAAATTATTTAAATAAAGGTTCTTTGTCTATCTTTCATGTTTCCAAAGGTACAAAATCGTGTCAAGTAAAAACATAGCCCGTACCACCCAGAGAGTAT
The DNA here is from genome assembly GCA_030449065.1 of Oceanodroma leucorhoa. Classification (NCBI taxonomy): domain Eukaryota; kingdom Metazoa; phylum Chordata; class Aves; order Procellariiformes; genus Oceanodroma; species Oceanodroma leucorhoa. The sequence continues at coordinate 6,864,196 of JASVER010000018.1, read as the reverse complement.
AAAATAAATTGAACTTAGAAATGAATTTGCAGGAACGAAGACATGCTGTTATAAGAGCATGTTTCCTCAATGACCACAGACCCAGCACAAGCATGGAGTACAGCTATGTTGCAGCTGAGAGCCCGACTGCTCTGCACCCAGAAGTAACGGAGCATCARCAACATGCCAAATCCAAGCTGCCAAGTTCTGCTGGGCAACAGAGTCCTCTTCCACACCTGCATGAATGTCTCTGCATGGTGTTATGTGCTTCTCTGCAGATGCACCAGCACAGCTGAAGTTAGCTGAGATGTTTCCACCATGTTCCCCTGCAGAGGCGCAAATGTATTTTCTGCTGCTTTTCTGTCATGCCAATCTGGTACTCACAACCTCTTATTTTCTTGTAGATCCTTTTCGCAATTAATTTTTACTCAGGATTTGAATGTCAAGAGGACTTTGTAAGCTGGATAAGAGCAGTTTCCATATCAAGGCTTTCAGCTAGGAACAATAAGGGAGGACAATTATAACCAAGCTGAGTGAGGCAGAGGTGGACATGGATTGAGAGCAAAGGATGCAGGCTGATGGGAACAAGAGGGACCTCAAGAACAATAAAAAAGGATGAACAGACACCCACCTCAAATGTACAGATACAAACATATGGCAGCCTGGGGAACAAGCAGGAAAAACTAAAGCTCCTCATGCTGTTACTACAGCACTGMTGGAATAACAGATATGGTGGGAGAGCTCGCATGTGGTGGGAGCACTGTGTTGGATGGATACAGGCTCCTCAGGAAAGATGGGGAAGGAAGAAGGAAAGATTGGGGGGGCTCTTTATATGAAGGAGCAGCTTGAACATTTGTGATGGATGGCAGTAAGAGTGACAAGCATGTGGCAGTGTATTACAGACCAGCCCATCAGGGTGATGACAGTCAAGCACTGAAACAGGTTGTCCAGAGAGGTTGTGCAGTCTCCATCTTTGGAGATTYTCAAGGCCTGACTAGATAAAGCCCTGAGGAACCTGGTCTAATCTCACAGCTGATTCTGCTTGAGGAGGAGGCTGGACTAGGTCCAGAGGTCTCTCCCAAACTGAATTATACTGTGATCCAAAGTCTAAAGGACAGAATCCCAGGCAGGAACTGTAGTTTTGAAATTGAGACAGAGAAATAGAGCATCTGCTGCCAGCCAAGTCTCAGTTTTGTGACTGTGTCTTAGCCAAGAGCATCACACACACAAGCTCACCCAGCTGTTAACTGTGGACCAAGGCTTCAGATTCCCAGGAAGCTATGGAGGAATGATGGAGCAGTGGCACTTGTAGCAGCAGCCACTCCTGCAACTGTTGTGAGCATCAAACATTTAGGAAAAAAAAAATAATCCCTGGCAACAAATGATAACTTGATGTCCCAAAGAGCATTTTCTCAGGGCAAGGAACTGTTACATGTTTTCAGTTCCCTTAATCAGTTGAGAGCCAGGGAATGTGAGACTGCACTAAAAAGTATTCCCAGCGAGGGCAAGGGGCAGGGGGGCAAAAATGTGTTTAATGCACTGATGTTCCTTACATGTAGCCTCCCCAACAGCCCCACCCCACAATATAGTGTATCAGTGCCAAGTTTGAGAAGTAACTAAAACTTACTGCCTCACTCTCGCCAAGACACCGTTTACATGGTTTTGGACCATAAGAACAAGCTCTCAAATCCAGACTGTCACCAGTCTTTTCCTGGCAAATATCCAACCCTTGTTTTTACTGACAGAACCCTATTGATTGTTTCTAACCATTTTCAACATGATAAGGCTGTTGCCCTCAGGAAATTATAATCACACCATCTCTCTTGATTTGCTAAATACACTCCCTCAAATCTTGGTCCTCCTCTTGTCTGGTTCTCTTCCCACAGGTGGCTTCAGTTCCACCAGTGTCACGCAGCTCTTCTCCCAGACACAGCTCATGCAATAGGGAAGCTTACGGTCAGTTCTCCACCCTCAGCTAGCAGCCTTCTCTATGAAAGCTGCCAGTTGGGCTTATTTATATCAACAATGATAGCTGCTCCTCAAAGTCTCTGGCCTCCAGCTCCCTGGTCTTGCAGACATCTGAAATAATCACCTGTGCATTTCCATTGCTACAACACTGCTTTTGGCTTCCTTATTTTCTTTTCTTTTCAGAAATTGGCCTGCAGCCATGACAAGGGTTCAGAACTATGCCCAAAAGGGACAGGCAGTCTAAACAGAAAAGTGATGTTGAAAGGCGCTGCATGTACAGTAACCATGTTCTGCCCTGCCTTTTACAGCTTGAACGCCTACACACATTTACAAATGAAGCATGCGTTTCAGCGTTGCTCAACTGTATAACCAAATTACAAAGTTMATTGGTATTTGACTACAAGTGTCATGTGTCTATGTGTCAAAATTCTTATAAAATCTTTCCTATATATGTCAGAGTGAACCACTGTGAATATAATGCAAGTAGGTATACACTGCCACGGTTCTGCTGTATGCTTCTGTCCCTGATAAGCCATTTTCCTATTATTGCACTGCAGTATTACCCATTTTGTTTAGCTGGAAAAAAGAAAACTCACAAGTACTCGAGTATTGCCCTAATCTTCAAAAAAGCTTCAAAATCTATTGCTGGGGAAACAGCAGAAAATGTACTTCTAGGTTCTGTAAAGATTAAGGTAGCAACAGACTCCTTACAGCATCAGTGCCAAGCTTGCTATCAAAGGCTTTGGTTTAGCACCAATAACGTTACAACAAACTTCATACCAGCCTCCAGAAAGAAGTTCACAAACTAGCACCAGGATTTAGGTAGAAAACTCAGTTGGAAATTCAAGGCTCAATCTTGAAGAAGTTAATATGAGAATTAATTCCTGTGACCAAGATAATGACTATGTGAGTCATTATTTGACGAAACATTCCTGAATCAGAAATGGGCACGTATGAATATTATTTTAAGCTCCAAATAAACTAATATGGAATTGGTCTGTGAGAGGGTCTTCCTGCCACTCAAGGTCTGCCTAAAGGGTCTGCCAACCTTTAGTCTGCCAACTGCTGGAAAGCACTTTTCCTTGCCCAGTTTTTACAAGTACTTTGGAATATGCATTACTGCCCACAGTACTTCCAACAAATAATACCTCAAGGAAAAGAGAAAACACACTTTTTAACTATTCAGATGACACCATTAGRAAAAAAGTCTACACAAAATCATATACCACTGCAACATTAAAGAATCTAAAAATACTGAAAATGAAACAGTAATCATAAACATCAATGTTGCATCTGTATGATAATCTCTGAGTTACAGGATTTTCTTGTACAGAATATCTGTTAAGATTAAAGACAACAGTCTGTACAGTTGTTATCACCGTTGCCATTTAGTTTTAGTACACAAGTGGCTCTCAAACTGGACAGGTAGAATACTCACAAGTGTACCTGGAAAATTTATCTGACATTTGCCTGCCCTCCATTTCCCTTTCCGATTTCTTTCCTTCCCTCCCCTCTCCCCTTTCCTCTGAAAACATTCTCTTTTGTGGCAGATGGACAGAGAACTCAATGCTTTAAGTCAATGAGAAGCATTGACTCATGCTGGAGTCAACTGATCTGGAAGAGGGACAGTCACCGTTCTGCTGAATATCTGAAAAACAAGGCAAGACTGGGAACAGGACTCCAGCATGTTATATGATTCTCTATGGATCTCTGCAAGGGACAGATCCCTCTGCAAAGGATAGTGAGAGGAAGGCTTTGGTGTCACCTAGTAGGCAGCAACTTCGATGAGGGTGAGGAGGCAAGAAGGGCATTCAAAAGCCCCTGCCAGAACCTGAAATACAGGTTTAAAGTGAAGTTGAAGGCAAGATGAGAAACATGAGTGTATACAAGTGTGGGTGGGAACCAGTCTTATGGGTACAGAAAACAAAAGAGAGTTGACTGAAGAAATTTGAGATCAGGTGGTAAACACAAGAGCAAAACCACTTTTCCAACACAAAACAGTTGCACTACCCTTGGAGAGCAATGCTTTATGAAACTGCAAACCCTACTATCTAATTCCATTCTCTTTATTTTGTCTTGGCACTATCTACATGAATGCAAAACAATTGCAAAAATAGATACATGCACTTTGGTTTTACTGGCTTCCAGAACATGACTGGAAGAGAAGCAATAGTTCTAACACTCATCTTCTTTTAAACTGTGGTTTCACTGAAAGGTGGTTGTTTCTTGAGCTTTTACTTAGCCTATCATTTGTATGTTAGCCAACAGAACTCCCAAGGGCTTTTTCCCATGCTGCTCTTGTCAGTATTTTTTTTTTTTTAAAGAGTTCCCAACTGAAGGCTACTTCCAAAACGTATCTGTAAAACTTGCATTAGAATGCTGTTCATTCATAAAACAGATGGAAAAGTGAAGAGTAAGGAGGAGAAAAATGTACAGAAAGAAAGCAGATCTGTACAAAAAGTATCACGATGGAAAACAGAGGTCATCTGACTCTCCATTTCACCATACTAGAAATATTAAAAGTAATATTCTTCAGACTGTGTGTCACATTCAATTCCTAAAACAGAATATCAGCTACTGTGTTTYTGTGCTGAAAGTCACTTTCCCACTGCTTTTTGTAGACTGTTTGCATTATTTAATTTTAAGGAGTCCAAGAGGCTTCTGATTGTTTCACTTCCCATTCCTTTCATCCTATTCTTCATCTTGCTGGGATTACTTTTTCCAAATGGTATCAGTAGGGCTGCCAGTCCCCAAGCCTCTTTATTGATCATTCGCTGAGTTTTATCTTCCTTCTGTAAGATCCAGGCGCTTTCTCTGGCCATAGCTACAAATTTCTCCAGCTGTGGCTGATTAACATTCTTGCTGATATTAAGGTCTTGTTCAAAGGGATTCCAGATATAAAGAGGAGACGGCTCAGGTTTATTTACTTCCTTTCCCTGCAGACAGTGTAAAGAAAAAGCGAAAGTTGCATATATGTATTATAGGCTAAGCAAGTAACAAATCACTTGAGTTACTACATTAGCATCAAAAGTATTTTGACCTAGTAGAGAACTTTTTGCAAAAAAAAAAAAAAAAGAAGCCATTATTAATCAAGTTAATTTTCCTGTCAACCTGACTGCATGACTCCTGTTCTCTGAATCCTCTTAGTGGTGGTTTTCCTTCCCACATTCAGCTTAGATTTCCTTCAAGGCAAAGAACACACAACTACAGCTTAGCCTGTCTTTTTGRCCACTCTCCCATTTGCTTTTCCACAAACCTCACATCTCACTCATTGCAGCCTCCTACTCCTATCTCCATTTGTGTATGGGCAGCACGAGTGTGTCATATTAACCTGCATAGCCCAGTTTGATAAACTACTACAAGCACTTAAACTGTTCAAACCATTCCTCTCACAGTGCTCATTAACAGCTAGTATAACAAAACAAGATTACTGCCTTGGCTGAAATTCCTCCCAGTTCAGTCTGTCTTTTAAGTACAGAACTATTCAGGTCATGGTCCACTTTTGGGCACTTGGTATAGTACAACGCAAGCTGTTGACGACTATGTAGTTTGCTATTTAAATGCACTTCCATCTCAGTGCTTATCAGTGCTCCTTAGCTGACCCGCTCTGTATTACAGAACCTCTGCAAGCCTTCCACCGCAAGCTCTAGCAGGATCTTACCAGCTAATGCCAGTCCAGGAAGTGTCAACGTATGTGCTACATACTCTTGCCCCAGAGCCAAAAGCGCTGACTAGTTAAACAGAAAAACATCAGCAGCACAGACATTTCCCCTGACTAGCTCAGGCTCCAACATGTGTACGTTTTTGCTTGCCTTTTTTAAGGCATAATGGCAAACAAAATTTCTCCAGCTTAATGAATTAGTTTCTAGGATCAACCTGCAGTGGCAAAAGGAGCTCTTATTCCAGTAATCCACAGTGCCCAAGTAGGAAACAGAACACAAACAAGAGTGTCCACACAGCAACGTGGCAATGAAACCCCCATCCTGTATGCAGCCCAGCAGGAACAGGTGAGGGTTAAAGTGGTTACATTTATATATATTTCTATTATACCTGCACACACACACACACACACGTATCAATAAACAGCATGACTTAAACATACAGAGTAAATGAAAGTGATAGTGCAGACCTTTTGGCAAGCACAGAATGATCATGTTATCTGTCATGCTTACTGAGTTGTAAGTACGTTTACTGTAGGCTGATACAAACTGCAGCAGGAAACTCAACTGCCAAAAGCAAGTTTCAGAACTCAGTTTTAAGTTTTAATGCAGACACTGTTTGGGTCTGGACTCCCAACTTTAAATGCAAAGCCTGTTGGCATACAGAGTTTGTCATAGACTTTTGCTATGACACACATCATGACATTTTAAAAGYTTTCCTCTCACAAAAGCAAAATAGCTTATACTTTTTAAAACTGCCACTTTTATTACAGGGTTTTCAAGAAAAATCATACAGCCTTAGCATCAGAGTTTGCGCTTTCTAACATCTCCAAGTAATGACACTGTAAATGTTCTTAATGGTGCTGTGATTAGGCTCCAAGAGGAAAACTCTCTTCCTTCACAGAAAGGACTCAATTTCTGGATACAACCAATTTAAATGTACTTTAAATATACAACTAAAAATGACAGAAATTGTTGCTTAGCATATGTAGTTTGTCAAATGGCAGACAGGAAAATTCAACTGATAATGATGAGAGGTTAAAATCCATTTACCTTTCGAAGATTAATGGAATTCTTTCTGAAATCAAAGTTTCCAAAATATTCAAAAAACTCACCCAACAATACCTCTAAGGGAAAGAAAAACAATAGCCATCAGTAACATTAAGGAAAATTTTATTTTCAATATGCTCATAAAAATTAAAAAAGTTGATGAAGATTTACCTACCAAGTGTTTCTGTATTTTCTGTAGGTTTAATCTTGCTTAAATCACTAACAAATGAGCAATCATATCCTCCAATTACATGCTTGTCTTTTTCATCTGAAACAAAAATTGCAGGCATATTTTGAAGTTATAGACAATAAAATGCCATTGTATTTAATAAAATTCAGATAACAGACATGACTGAATTCAATGAATGCTATTGTATTAAGTAAATCAAATTAGGAGCTCACAAGTGAACTTTCAGGTTAAGATTCAACTTAAGTGGTTAAAGATTTAAAAGAAAAAAGTCTGTGGACAGGAAAAGGAAAAGAAGCATGAGTAAATGGCATATTTTCAAAAGCCTACAGGAATAAGGTATATGACATCTTCATATCTCTGAAGTTATTTAAGTAACAAACCTGGTATCTCTGCATACAGAGCTTTATTATACACTAAACAGCACAAACCTCTGAGGTTAACACCTACATGAGGGTTTTAAAAAAAATCAGACCCAGTGTCCACCATYTTTTTCTGAAAAACTTAAGAGAATTAGGAATATTCTTGTAAAATTTCAGGACAGGATTTTTATCTATAAAAAAAAAATCTATAGAATTCTGATGCAAATGTTTAAACTGATTTTAAAGGAACTGAACACAGAYCTTTTTCTCCACTCAAAGCACTCAAAGCTTCCAAGGAAGGATGTCAATAAGCAGAAGGCATGAGTGAAGAATCAAGAACTTGGGGTGGCATTCTCTATGCTTTCATTAGATTTACTGAAGATAATACACCCTGAAAGCTATGTATAAGATAGCCAGAACGGCTTGTTTGCGAAGATATAAGAATTATTTGCAGATGGCCTGAACAGTGTCAAGGATATTACAAATTGTGAGGAAAAAATATAGCCTTTCTTTTAAACATTTGGTATCTATAAAACAATACACAACATGTCAATCTGCTCAAAATCCTTAACAAATGCAGAGACATTTGAGATCCTACAAGTCTTCTAAAAAACAAAATACAAAATAAACAAAAAACAGGCAGCATGGGAGCATCGAGCAAATAAATGACTTTTAATTATCTGAGGCACAGAAAAAGCCTAACTCCTCTAAACAGACTTTAGCATTGTATTGAAAATTGATTTATTTTGCCTTTAAAAATGCATTATTTTCACCAAAAAAATACAAGTAAAACTTGATATTCCCTCACACTTAAGGCACACATAAAATGCATTAGTATTTGAGAGCATAAAGAAATTCCTTGGGTTTATTCATCACTTTAGAGAAAACAAATGTGAAAGTCACTTCAATAAACACATAAACAGCTGTCCTTACCTGCCAGTGCTTTAAGTTGGTCTAGTGTTGGAATGATAGGTGGTGATCTCTTTTGCAGAAAAAACATGATCATCATGGTTAGAGAGAAGTTTGTAATCCAGGTACCAGGAACACTATTTGTAAGTCCATGAACACGGGCCCAACATCGTACACTGAACACTAGCGCTCTTACACGGGAATCAAGACAGCCATAGATATACAAGAGTTCTGAACTTTTTATAGCAATGCTGAAGAAATGAAAAGTAAGAGACATGTAAATAACGAGAGAATTGTGAAGTACCAGATGAAGTGTTCGTTGTTCAGCCCTAGAGCATCAGTTATAAGGGAAGAGGGTATCCATAAAAAAAACATTTAACTTGCACGCATTTAAAAAAATAGAAGTGAATGCCTGAAATTGTCCAGAATTAAATGGTAGTTTTCCTCATAGTAAACCTGGTAGTTCTCCATAGTAAGAAGGATACAGTTCTGGGTAAATAATAATACTGCATTTGCACTGTTTCCCGTTTCCTTGTTCCACATCACAGTGGGAGGAAAAAAAAACCAAACAAAACCAAAAAAACACCATCAAGTACTCAGRAGTGAACTATGCAGAATCAAGGCAAAAAACAAAATATAGCCACAATTGCCTCTGAGATACATTAGATAATATCTCTATCCTAATATATAACGAAATGCAACTAGAACTTCTTTTACAACTTTAATCTAAAAAGTAATAAAATAATGCACTGAAAAATACACGAAGTGCAGAGACATAATGAAATCTGCAAAACAAGTCAATTTGGTAATCTTCAAATGACTAATATTTGGTCCTGCTGAAAAAAAACAACTGATGTGGAAGGATAAAGGTTTTCAGATGGATCAATTCTTGATCTGCTTCTTCATATGGCTGTACAAACAATCATGTAGTGTACAAATGCAAGGGCAAGAAAGAGGAGAAGAAAAATGGAAGCACGATGTGAGAGCAAAACTTACTTTGGGGTCAGTTTTAGTCTGAAGTGCTTGTTGAACTATACTGCAGGAGTTTTTACTCCCAATCTTGCACTGAATTCTTTTAAAAATCCACCGTAGCATTTTGGGGAAGTTTACCATGTCAAAGTTTTGTTAACACCTAGACTTCTAAAATTTCATCTGTGAAGTGCTTCCTTATGTCCACAGAGGTTTGTTACTACTCTAAATGATAACAAGAAAACACACACAGTCCCAACCAGCCAAACCATCAGCAGAAAATTACAAGGGAGTTTGCACAGAACTGCATGCTGACTTTCACTGTGGCTGCATATATTAAAGTAATTTTATTGTAAGACATTTGCTCAGTACTGCCTTAACAACTCCTGCATATTCTGAAACAGAACTTTGGGTAATTCAGAAAATTCAGTCTAGGATCTGATTGTATCTGATTTAGTGCAGATTTTGTGATTTGTCTACAAGTCACACCAAAAGTATTCTGACAGATAACCACTCATATCTTACTATTCCCTAACAACAATGAAAAAGGTTAGTAACTAATTTTCAATTATGTACCCTTATGCCAGGGCTACAGATGTATACTGGATTAAGGCGGGTATTTCTTAATAAAGTAAGTGACAGCAAAAGAAATTATATGCTTTACTATCAACCAAATGAGAGCAAGCTGGAAGAGGAAAAACAGATGCAAAGAGAGGTATTTCTAAGAAGCCTGCTCCCTCTATTGGGCATTGCTGTGAAAGGTCCTAAATGACAGTAACACTTCAGACTCTGTTTTCTGATGCAGTGAGTTAATTTAGCATTCAAGACACCTTGCCAGCAAACAGGTGTATGCAGGCCCTTAAGAAGAAAAAAGGACACCAAAATAGCTAGAAGCCCAATCACTGAAAATTAACACAATGGAGCTGCTTAATCTGAAAAGCAATCAAAGGAAGGCTGTGCATATACACATATACATGAAGGGAAGTAATGACTAACGAACACTGCCTTCTTTCAATTCCTTATAAGCCAACCTTATTGTATAGAGTGGTTTTCAAGTCTTCAGTTTCAGCCAGCAAGTACTTCCTATGCTGGAGAAAGATATCTTAAGCACATTAAAACCTAAGTTCTAAAAGTCAAAAATATCCTTTTTACTTTCGGAGCCAACATTCACAGTTGTTAAGAACACAGAAAGGAGTAGACTAAACAGTTTTCATTACAGGTTTTCAGAACATAAGTACATTAGCATTCTTCCTAAACTTTTTAAAAAGAGGTCTCACCTGTTGCTCACTGACAGATCACACTGGAATCCTGTCGGTTGATGGGAAAATTTCACCAGCGGGCAGCGAGCATTGAGTATCTTCTGTACACTCACACATCCAGGACCAAAATTATCAAGGCAATCACCAATCACAGAAAGAATTTTCTGAGTTGCTAATCTTTCAGATGGTAATCTTTTCATCTGATATTCCATTTCAAAGGGACCTTTTTTCTAACACAGAATTTTAAAAGTAAGCTGTTAGCTCTGGAACCAAAGAGACATTTAAGAATACTTCTGAAAGACTACAACAACTTGCAAAGGAGTTTGTACATTAGAGATTGAAAGACAAGAATTATTCAAAGCAGCCCGCAGAACTTAAAAAAGGTAAAAACATACTGCTTTCTCTTTTATATTCTTTTTCAGTGATTCAATTTTTCCAGGTTAATAGTGATCAACTTATTGTAAAGTCACTTGTTCAGATGAGGGTATAATACTGCTACATCTCACTATTGCCTAAAACAAGTAATTCTGGAATTCCCGAGAGAGCGTATACGCTCTGACTGAAAAGAGGAGCATACAATTAAATGCTCCTTAAAAAGAGGGGCAAAACACAACCAAACCACTATTAATCTTAAACAACCAGTAATTCCATTTCAAATCCTCAAAGAACAATGCGTTATTAGTGAATCAAGTAGCAGTGTAAAGGAAAATGTCTTTTTCATTTAAAAAAATAAAAAAAATTTAGCATGCAAATTAATCCTTCAAAATGAAAATCAACTTCTCTAAGACTTAAAATAATCACTTCACATCAGATACTATTTTTCTGACAAATAAAAAAAAACGTGGAGATGTATCATATGATGACACCATCAGACATGAATTTTCCTGTAGGTCTTTGTATTTTGAATTGTCATATTTGCAGTTTATACCTCAATAAAATAACTTCATACCTATGAAATCTCTGTTCTCTTTATAGTCTCTCTATGTTTTTAAGCCTCAGCTAATTTTGCTTGCTAATCCAATACTTGACACTGACTTATCCTCCCCCTTGGAACATGTCATGGGTGAATGCATACTATACAAACAGCATTACACAGTGACCTAACTGTGTCCTCTGAGACACAGAGGAGGTTACTTTTGTTGTCACCAGGTTAGCGCAAAGAAAACATGCACTCACAGACAGGTGAAATTCAGAAGTTATGGACCCTGCAACCTTTGCCGCAAACTCACTTTAGGTGCTGAATTTCTGAGTCGCTCTGGCAATCACTGAGGTGACTGTTCCTGCTCTCCTCTTGCCAACAGTTCTCCAGCCAGCGCGTGTGAACAGAGGTCCCTAATCCCCTTTGGCCGTGTAGCTGCACGCTACAGCAGGGCTGGCTCAAAGTGAAAGGAGTCTGTAACTATCAATATTGAGGTAGGTAACAGGAAAGAAAAAGACAGGGATTCGGCTGACATGTAGGTGTGCTGGTGGTTGGACCTTTACGTTTGGGACAAAAATCACAATGTGCCTTCCCAGACAGCAGCTCGGTATCTCTCAGAAGCTGGATGAAGACTTTTTTTGTAATGATAAAACAGACACTCCTAATACTTGGTAGGACCTTCATATATAGCTTTGGTGCCAGCTGGGGGGGATGAAGTACTGACACACTCGCCCCAACCCTATGGTTCTCCCCCTATTCTTGCCATGTYGCTCAGAACAGCAAATGTAGATAAAGTAAACTATTACTTTGGGGTAAATTGATATAGTACCCTCAGCAAGAAGCATAACTGTTTTAACGCAAAAACTGGCTCTAAAATTGTCACAGAACTGTTTAACTCATTCACTAATCTCCCAAGCTGACCGCATGTTAAAAATACTGTACCTATGGTCAAACACTGTATTGATAATCCACTCTTGGTAAAGGATGCTTTTTTAATTCACAACCAGTAATCAGTTTGCCATAAGACTCAAAAAATGTTATTTAATGTAAATAGGTGCTGAAACGCCTGGTCCCCCTCCATTGCTGGTACCTCCTGAAAGGCTGCAATAGTGCAGAAATCAGAAGATACCCTTTCCACTGCTGCTATATCATCTTACAACTAAAGTTACCTCCCCTTGTCTTCACTTGTTCTAAGACAGTCAACTTATGTATACTAGTGACACAGTTTGCAAGGGAGAATATCATTATTCCTACAAATCACACTGCCAACTATATGAGACTTTTGCCTTCCTCTGAAGTATTGTCTGTTGCCTATTACAGGAGACATACCCAACATCTTATTTTCCTACTGTATTGGGTTTACGTGGCAAGGTTTTGGTAGTGGGGAGGCTGCAGAGGTGGCTTCTGTGAGACACCAGAAGCTGCTCCTCATGTTGGACAGAGCCAGCTCCAGCCGGCTCCAAGATGGACCTGCTGCTGGCCAAAGCTGAGCCCATCAGCGATGCTGGTGGCACCTCTGTGATAACATATTTAAGAAAGGGTAAAAAATGCTGCGCAGCAGTTGGGAGAGAGGTGTGAGAAAAACATGAGAGAAACAACCCTGCAGATATCAAGGTCAGTGAAGAAGGAGGGGGAGGAGGTGCTCCAGGCACTGAAGCAGAAGTTCCCTAGAAGACCATGGTGATGCAGGTTGTCCTCCTGCAGCCCATGGAGGTCCACAGTGGAGCAGATATCCACCTGCAGCCCATGGGGACCTCAAGCCATAGCAGGTGCATATGCCCTGAAGGAAGATGCGGTCTGTGGAGAGCCCATGCAGGAGCAGGCTCCTAGCAGGACCTGTGACTCCTTTGGGGAACCCATGCTGGAGCAGTCCATTCCTGAAGGGTTGTATCCCGTGGGAAGGACCCATGCTAGAGCAGTTCTTGAAGAGCTGCAGCACGTGGGAGGGACCCCACGCTGGAGCAGGGGAACAGTATGAGGAAAGAGCAGCAGAGACAAAGTGTTATGAATTGACCACAACCCCCATTCCCCATCTCCCTGCGCCACTTGGGGTGAGGAAGTAGAAGTGTTGGGAGTGAAGTTGAGCCTGGGAAGAAGGGAAGGGTGGGGTGAAGGTGTTTTTAATTTTGTTTTTTTATTTCTCACTATCCTACTCTGTTACTAACTGGCAATAACTTGAGTCTGTTTTGCCTGTGATGGTAATCGGTAAGTGATCTCCCTGTCCTTATCTCGACCCATGAGCTTTTTTGTCTTATTTTCTCCCCCCATCCTGCTGAGGAGGGGTGAGTGAGAGAGCAACTGGGTAGGCAGCTGGAGGCCAGCCAAGGTTAGCCCACCACACCTACAAAGTACAAAGCTCTCTAGGTGCTGGCACCTTAGTCTCCCATTTTGGCTATGCTTAAATCAAGACACAAGAGTTGCACTAATGATTTTTACACTCCTTTAAGGACCATGCTCTAACACACCTTATTTTTGTACATATTTTCTCATTGATGCAGCAGATATGCCCACATTTTGGCACTCCAAAATGTCAACAAAACCAACAAGATCATCATCTTTAGTGCATAAAGACTGTGTGCTTGCACACGAGACAAAAGCTTCACTGCACCACACAGAGTATAAGTGACAAGTGGTGTCCCTCAGGTGTCTGTATTGGGACCAGTACTGTCTAATATCTTCATCAATGACATAGACAGTGGGATCGAGTGCACCCTCAGCAAATTTGCAGATGACACCAAGCTGAGTGGTGTGGTCAACACGCCTGAGGGACGGGATGCCATCCAGAGGGACCTGGACAAGTTCGAGAAGTGGGCCCATGTGAACCTCATGAGATTCAACAAGGCCAAGCGCAAGGTCCTGCACCTGGGTCAGGGCAACCCCCGGTATCAATACAGGCTGGGGGATGAAGGGTTTGAGAGCAGCCCTGCCGAGAAGAACTTGGGGGTACTGGTGGATGAAAAGCTGGACATGAGCCGACAATGTGCGCTCGCAGCCCAGGAGGCCAACCGTACCCTGGGCTGCATCCAAAGCAGCGTGGCCAGCAGGTCGAGGGAGGGGATTCTGCCCCTCTACTCTGCTCTGGTGAGACCCCACCTGCAGTACTGCGTCTAGCTCTGGGGTCCTCAGCACAAGAAGGACATGGACCTGTTGGAGCGGGTCCAGAGGAAGGCCACGAAAATGATCAGGGGAATGGAACACCTCTCCTATGAAGAAAGGCTGAGATAGTTGGGGTTGTTCAGCCTGGAGAAGAGAAGGCTTCAGGGAGACCTTATTGCAGCCTTTTAATACTTAAAGAGGGCTTATAAGCCCTCTTAAGAAAGATGGGGACAGACTTTTTAGCAGGGCCTGTAGCAATAGGACAAGGGGGAATGATTTTAAACTACAAAAGGGTAAATTTAGACTAGATATAAGGAAGAATTTTTTTACAATGAGGATGGTTAAACACTGGCACAGGTTGCCCAGAGAGAGGTGGTAGATGCCCCATCCCTGGAAACATTCCAGGTCAGGCTGGATGGGGCTCTGAGCAACCTGATCTAGTTGAAGATGTCCCTGCCCTCAGCAGGGGTAGTTSGGACTAGGTGACCTTTAAAGGTCCCTTCCAACCCAAACTATTCTATGATTCTGTATGATGCTATAAGTGTATCATGCAGCCTACTAACCTGTCACATAACTTAAAGACATATGCTCAGATAGTATGTGTGCTGGCTTTTGCTGCAGCAACCCCATAGTAATAAGTCTGTCAATCGCTCACAAGTAATCACAACTGCTAGTAACCCCATCCATCATCAGATAACTCTAAAGTTCACAATAGAACTTCTATTTCTACAGAGGACGAATACTAAAGAAAACAGCTAGTTACAAAACATGCTTTGAAAATATCCATTTTATACCTGAAAGATTTTTTCCTCAAAATTTAAGAGGCAACTTTTCTGTTTAAACGTGAAAGGTTCCTAGATTTTAACACTTCTCACGCACGTACGATGATCCTACTTTTCAGCTGACATATTTGCTTTCATTGTGTTTGATCACTGCAATAACACTAATAACTATGTATGTTTGAAGGGATATTTTTTTAAAAATAAAGTACATGGCAATATATAAATTGTACAGTAAAGCTGAGCGAATTTTCAATCTTCAAAAGCTTAAGCCCATTGTCAAGTTTTTTTTTTTTTAAGGAAAACAAAGCTAGTTTTCCCCACACTATCTGTCACCGTACAAATAAAAAGTTAAGTTYTCAGAACGCCAGGATCACTTACTTAATTACCCATTCAGAACCCATGAAGAATCACAACTTCAGGGCATTTCTGATCCAACTTTCCCTTCTTCCTATCCTGTTTCTCATTTCTCTTTCATATTTCGTTCTCCAATCCGAAAGGACATTTACACTGTCCACAGTCAAAAACCAGCAGCAAGAGGTAGAGCCTTCCAAAAATGCCTTGTCTAGTCCTTTCCCATTCTTTATGCCTACACACACACAAGGACTGAGACACAACCTACTCTAAATAACCATTACGATTTGAAGCTGCACAAATCCCAACACTAAACATGTCAACTTGGTTACATAGTGCAGATTTCCAAATCGTAGTACGGGTTAAGACATGATTAAGATGAAATTTAATATGTGCATTGAAAAAGGCAATACTGTTGACTGAATATTGCTTACTGAAGCCTTGTAACCCTCCAACTTCTCGAGGTATTGATGCAAATTCTGTACTTTGGTCAACAAATTCAAGTGAGTGTATTTCTATTTTAAGCCTCTACACTTGCTTAGTAATCACCACTTGTCTTGGTGCTTACTGTTGTATTATCAATGAGGCATTCAAATAATTATGAAGTATCTTATGGAAAGTCTGACAACTGAAATATCTGCATTATTGATCTGGCTCAGTTCCTGTTTTGCTCCTCAGYCCTGGTCCCCAAAACATCTTACAGTTCACATATACCAGCTTATCCTCAGGTTCCTTTCAGGAGTAAGCCAACTAATTCCCTTCACAATGAAAATCAAGTGCTGTTAACATGGTAATTTCCTCTGGACAGACACCACAAATATGAACATGTGTGCCACGTGCAACTATTCACCAACACTATCCCAGGAGGTCTTAAACTTTGACACCTCCACACACTCTTATGTGTATATATATGCACCCCAGTACATAATTCAGTAACTTTTCTGTAGGATGAAGTCAACTCTTTAAACTAAGGAAAAGAACCTGACAACCCTCCCAAAATGCACATGTACACACATGCACAAAATTATTATGCTTCAGAACATGGGGGACCCTAAAAATCAAAGCCAAGCTTTAAAAAGACATGGATGAAGACCAGCAGCTCCAGAGAAGAAAACCCAACAGTCGGATGGGAAGGTCTGACATTGCCGAATCAATTTCAGAGGATGAGGGATTTTTTCCACAGTGAAATTCATCTTGACAGTACAAAGTCTACCTAAACACCAAATAATTTTCTTCCTATGGCAAGGAAGAACTCTTTCATGTCATATCCAGCTTTTGAAAGTCTTCAAGTCCAAACATTCACATAAACTTGTTCACAGTCTATAGTGTGAACTCATGTAAAACCTAAGTATAAACAAACTGATTCCTGTGTGTGAAAGAGCAAATGAGCTGCTCTGTTGAAGAAATCCAACAGACTGAAGATGCACAGCATAATCTTACCATTTTTGTAGCATGCTTTTGTGTATCGTGGAAGTCCAGAAACATGTCCACATCACAACCCAATTTGCCAAAGGTGTTGACTGAAGAGCCAAATGGCTTTACCGTGCTGTCTGGGAAATATGCACGTGCGAAATCCCGAACCAGAGAACAGGCCAGAAATCGGAGCTTGATATTTTCTTCTGTAAGCTGATACTCATTCAGTAGAATGTACATCTGACTGCTTATCTAGTTAAGAAAATAAACATTGTAAAAATACAATGATCCATCTTCTATCTATTAACATGTATTTTCATCTATGTAATATCAACGCCATTAAAAGATTCTTTTTTTTTTTAAATCTCAAACAGGTTTCTTTCATACAGAAGAAATCATTTTGACAATTAAAATGACTAATTCCATCTATTTGTTTCAATGTAGGAGAACCATTCACACAAAATTCTAACGGGGGTTACTTTTTTTTTAGTTTAATGAAAATAAATTGCTTTACAAGTTGCACATGACCACTTGCAAATCTGAAATAGACATGGTTCATTTTTAACTAAGAGACATCTAGAAACCTATACTTACATTGTCTGTATGAGAAAGCTTTTGAATAAGCTCTTTCACTGGAATGTGAGACTGAGGAGAGAGGTGAACTGGTGTCTCTTCAACAGCTTGACTCACTGGGTTTTTCAGCGTGAAAGTAAAAAGTCTAGATTTAAATGGGACAACATGATGCTCTGCAGCACTTGGGATTCCAATAGCATCCTGCAATGAGGCTATACTGTCCTTTTCAGAAAATTCTATTAAAGCATGGATACCCTAAAACATTAAGAACGGAAAGACACAGGGTTAGATGAATGCATACAAGCCTTGAACTGATTGTACTGATATTATTCAGATGTTCCTGGGAGTACTGATGTCGTTTAATGCAACAGTCCTGAAGCTGAATGCTAGGTTCTGTACCTCGACACTTTTTCACAAGAAGTCAAAAATATTTAAGATACGCTATTGTTGGCAGCAAGCAATAAACATAAAAGTTCTAAAATCTATTTATCTTCACAACTGTAATGCTCAAAAGGCACATAAAAAAATTAGCTCTATTGTTAGAACAATGAACAGTGCTATGTAAAAGTTCCAAAGATTTAGTGCAAAACACGTTGCTACCTATCTCTTAGAAGAGGTGTTGCTTAGCTGACTTATGAATAAAAATCTGTTGCTCGGCAACATGTAAACATTATCAAAGATAAAAACTAATTTAATGTATTGTATATAATTTGCTTAACTTACATATATGACGCCTTGACCAAATGCTAGTATTTCTTCTTGTCTAAGCCTATATTTTAGTTTACACTGTTAATTACTTACACGATTTTCAAAAAAGAAGTGACTGTTAATGTTTCCATGACTGGATAAATACTGCAATAATTTTTTTTCATTAAGTTTTGGTGGGCACTTAATTAAAACAGTCCGTTCTGCTTGCTCCAATCGTTCTGTTTGAACCTCAGTGAATGTCTTCTTTTTGATATTGACTTCAGCATCTGTGAGAAGAAACAAGCATCAGTGGTTTTCTATATAAACAAGATCTAAAACTTATTTTAGTACCCTTAATCTCCTCCTCGGGGATTGAACAACTGAACAAAGTTTTGCCCTGGCTCTCTAAAAGGGTCAGAGCAAAACAGAAAACAATCAAGAATGAATGAAAGACACAAACATAAGTGTATTTCTCTCACAAATGCATACATTTGTAAGAATAAGGAATAGGAAATGTAGGAAGAAAACAATACTAACTTCCCTTGATGCCATAGGAAGCTTGATGATACAAGGAGTCTTAGCTCTTCTTTGATTTGCTGTTCACCATCAAAAAACTCAGCACACACAGYTGGACTCTACATCCAAATCTGGAAATAACAGCTAGGGGTATGAGGCAGAGCTAGACCTTTGGCAAGCTGCACAGAAAAGATAATCTCTCTCAGCTACCACAAAACCAGCACTTTCACCTTCGGAACAATTCAACACTTGCTTATTTTTACAATTCATCACCTCCTTTTACAGTAAACTCCTACTCAAAATTTTCATTTAGTACTACTATTTCATCTACGCTACTACAATAAACCCACAGATCAGTCATATCTCACCACACTACTGGCAATCTATATTGTTGCTGACAGCTTACAGAACCAACATGGAAATAAGACATGCCGGAACATCCAGAAACACAGAAATTTTTTTCTTTATTGCGTACAGGCAAAAGGGCCACGTCTCAAATTTGAAATCATAATCACTTCCCTGCAGAACTCTCAAACTAATCCATTGGCCACATCACATTACCAGAGCCTGTGAAGCTGCTATCCGATAATACCGCTGTTCGTAATTCAGACTGGGAAGCTCGAGAACACGCAGTTATTTCCCTACAGCTACTATCTGCTACAGAAAGATTCAGCAGAGAGCTCTTTATTCTACGTTTTTGATTTTGAGGAACCCATGAGATATTGTGGCCTCAAGAAAATCTTAACTATCATCTAATGACACTTGATAATATTTATTACTATTTTAAAAAAATCTTTTACTTTGCAAGTTTATTGAACTCTCACACAAGCTTGTAAATAATAAATACCCAAAATAGTTGTTTCAATAGTTTAGTTTTATATAGCAATTTTCATCGGATTACCAAAGCAGCACTTTATGAAGATGATAAATATCCTATTTTCTGTGGGGGCGAGAAGTGTGAAGTGACTGAGATGCAGAAAGGACAAGTCCCACGGACGAGTGACACAATCAAGAGATGAACCCAGATCTTCTCACTCCCACAGCTCTCTGCCTTAGGCCAAAGTGGCTATGTGATTCTTGCCTGATTTACTACCTCTACATGCTTAGTTACTGTAGCAGAAGATGTGCTCTGACATCTCTTCCTGGCTCTGCTGTCATTTGCACAGTCCAAGCATAGCACAGATGCAGATGATCACATCCAAATGGTGGTTGTAAGCATTTTAAATGTATGAGAGGCAGTCCACTTTGCCTTCTTCCCCTGTTCCACACAACATTTCCAGTTAGTGCCAGAGTTTTGCAGTCATTTTAAACGGGTATGCACCAGCACTGCTGCTGGAAGAAACAGCCCCATCTTCCACATGGTGCTCGTACATATTCTAACGCTGCCCTCTGCACACTGATGCCAATGCAAGCATTCACGTAGTCACGCAGCAAACCAGATGAGACTAGTGGTCAAATTTATACACCAAACCAAGAATGATTAACTGAAATCTGGAATTCTTCCTTAATCCAATTTGCTGCATAGTTGTTAGTACAAGGATATGAACAGCAAAAGACTGTTGGTTTTGTGAAGCTGTGATAATACAGCCTGATCTTCTCCTCTCTTTAAAAAAAGGGTTGCTACTTAATGTTTTTCAAGCTCTGAAGTGTAAGTAGAAGCACAGGCCTCAGGCTCACAAATGCATCATTAACTGTAAGTTACACGGTACACCCAAGCCACAGCACATCAACAATGGACAGTCCTCACTAGTTCTTAGCTTGTACTAAAGGCACAGCACCAATCAAACGTTTCTTATGTCTCTTTAATGGGGTCTCTCATGATAACCACTGTCACTTCATTTACCTCTAGCTGGTATCTACATTTAATAAACCAAGCCCTAGACAATGGCAGCGGATTCTGGGCTTCACCCTGGCGCTACGGCCGGGAAAGCGCAGGCCGACCCCGCTGCCATCGGGATGCCCCCGGCAGGGGATGCCCCCCGGCAGGGGATCCCCAAGCCCTGAGGAGCACACTACGCCCGGGCCGCCGCCAGTGCCCAGCAGCCTCTCCCGGAGCCGAACCGCCCGCTGCAAACACGCCAGGCGGCTACTCCACTCCCCACGCCCCCGCCTGATCTCACCGCCCCCCGGGAGGAACAGCCGGGCCGCCCGGTCCCACACGGCAGCCAGGCCCTGAAGGGAACRCGGCGCGTCCCGGCGACCCCTACCTTCACCCGCCTCCTCGGCGCCGGCTGCCTGCGGCGCCCTCTGCACCGCGGCGCCGGAGGAGCCGAGGCGGGCCTGCCCGCGGCCCGCGCAGCCGCCGGCCGCTGCCGCCAGGCCGGGGAGGCGCAGGCGGCCCCGCAGCAGGGACAGCGCCCGCCCGCCCGCGCGGTGCGCCATTACCGGGCAGCGACCGGCAGCAGCCTCTGCGCAGGCGCCGGCCGCCGCGTTCGACGGCGGCCGGCGAGGCTCAGCCTTCCTCCGTCTGACGCGGAGCGGCTCCCGGTGCACCGGGCCGCCCCTGGGTTGCGGGCACAACGTTTCCCTAGCCGGGAGGGGCTGTTGGTGCCCGAGGCGTGTGAGAGCAGCTGCCTGCGCTGGCATGAGGGAGCAAACCTAACCGGCCGGCCCAGGCCAGGCCCAAGGCGTGTGGGTGCAGGCAGCTGCCTGCTCTAGCTGGAGGGAGGAAACCCAGCCGCCCAGGCCGGGCCCAGGGCGTGTGGGTGCGGGCAGCGGCCTGTTCCAGGCAGAGGGAACAAACTGAGCAGCCCAGGCCGGGCCCAAGGCGTGTGGGTGCGGGCAGCTGCCTGCCTGGCTCGAGGAAGCACACAGCAGCCTGGGCCTCGCGTGTGCCAGGCTGCTGGGGCCTGTGGTCACCCCTCGCATGAGCCCCACCAGGCCAGACCGGGCCAGGAAGGTAAAGGTGGGCATGGAGGTGAACCTGAAGGGGAAATAAAACGTTTGTCTAGTCCTGTGCCAGGGATGCAAAACCGGGGTTACTGTAGAGATGGCAGTATGCACGTTCAGCATCAGAGAGGCCGTGGTTGGGGCGCAGAGCTGCAGGGCGCCCAGGAAGGTATCGTTGGCCTGCTGTGTACTTCCGTGGGTGTGCAACGGAGAAGACATCGTTTTTTTTAGTATTTCAGAACAGTCATTTATGTAAAGCTTGTGGGTACATCTGTAGTGTATGTTAGGTGCCATGTGACTGCTTTGTGTGTTAGCAGGTCTTCACTGCTGAGCTACACCCTTGGTAGCCTCTGGGTAAGTCAGGGTCTGTACGTAATTGCTATAACCTTATTATCTTTGTTTTGTATCCCAAGATGATCCAGAAGACAGAGAGTAGATTGCTTTTGAAATACTACATTTCAATTTATATCCTACGTACATATGCTATGGAGCAGAAACTTGTGTTTCCTCCATCTCTCCAAGGTAAGTATGCAAGTTTTCTCTGGAATTCTATGACTTATCCTTCCTAAATTCATTGATGTGGAGAGAGAGAAACTCCTCCTCTTTTTCCCTTTGAAGCTGGTCTAAAAAAGGAAAATGGTTTAATTAAAATTAATTGTGGGTTTAGGAAAACTAATAACCCAAGCAAGTTCCTGAAAGAGGATACCTGAGGTATCCTAGCGTGAGTGCTGCTACATATTAAGGATGTGTTACTCAGCCTTAACATCCCACCTTCAAGGTGCTGCCAATTCCGCCCTCTCCTAGGCCTGGCCTCTCTCCTTTTTACCTCTCCTGTAGCCTACCTTCTTCCTCAACCCCCTTCATTTCCTTCTTGTTTTTTCTTCCTTTAATCGTCTAAAACTTTCTTGCATTTTTTCACAGATGTTGCTTAGCAAATGCACTGAATAGTGCAATTGAACAATGTCAGACTCAACAAAGAAGACACATGGAGGTTTGCCAATGTATTTATCATCCATATATTTTGGAGAAGAAACCATGTGTGAACAGAGGTCAATGCTGCTAGCAGTGTTCCACATACTAAATTGTGATGCTGAGGAAAACAAGATCAAGTGGTGAGTCTCTCTGAATCCCTGCACATTTCAGAATGTCATTTGTGCCATACTTTGGACAATTTTGAACAACATAGGAGAGGTAGCCTTTAAACAGGCTATCCAGTGTGTCTGGATAATATAAACAGAAAAGGAGTTGTATGTACTGAAAATAAACACTGAAGCCTAAGGTGAGTGTTTGTCCTGGAACTTTATAATGAAAGTTTTGCCATTGACTGCAGTAAGCAAATAGTCATTATAGTGCAGATAATGAGCAGAAAATACAGCTCGTGTCTCGTGAGATCTGGAGACAGGTTCTACTCATCAGCTCCTAGTGCTGCGGCAACTGGTTTTGGTGATCAAGAGGTGCCACTTCTCTCCTTAATCAAAAACTAACTGTTGAAGAGGAGCTATTGGGCAGCACAGTCCTATCAGAGTTACTGCCTTTTGGATGAGAAATAAAACGTAGTCCTGCCCAATTTTAGCAATTACCAAAGTCACGCTACTGTCTGCCAGAGTATTCTAATTCTGCTGCCACCAGCAAATCTTTCACATTCTTGTCCTAAATTCCCCCAGAGTTTCAGCTGAARTTTTACTGGGATAATGCTTAAACTAAATGTGTGCAGCAAGCTGCTGGGCTCCCTTCTAGATGCGCACTGCCCACGGGAACATGAGGGGCCGTAGGAGAGGGGCTCACCGATGCCACCAGCTAGTGACAGGCAGTTGCCATCTGGAAATGCCACGGCCAGGGACACGCAGGGGCACGACGAGAGCGCTCCCCGGGATGAGGGCYGAGCCCGGGGCAGGGCGGCGATCGCTCCAGGAAACCGGGATCGATCCTTCCAGGAAACCGAAATAGAAACCCCGGCCGCAGCCGCCCCGGTCCCCCGCCTTCGGCGAGGGGCGGGCGGCGCTACCTGCGCCCTTCCCCGCCCCCGGGAGTTTCCCGCGGGACCCGGCCGAACGGCCCCGGCGCTGGCTGCGTGCGTGCGGCACGGCCKCTCCCGGCGCCCCGCGGGTAAGCGGGGACGGGCGGCGGGGGGAGCGGGGCTGGCAGGGGGCTGGGGGCAGCGCCGGGGAGAGGCGCCGCGAAAGCCTCGATGGGACGGGACGGAGCGGGACGGGACGGGGCTGCGCTGCCGGCGTGCAGGCGGCTCGGCTCCCTCTCCGCTGGCCCTCCAGCTCGGCCGGCTCGCAGCCGCGGCTGGCGGGGCAGGGGCTATAGCTGGGCAGGTGCCCTCAGCCTCCTGAGCGGCTCCGTGTTTGCCGCAGGAGTCGCTGGGTCTCCAGCACCTGCGCTGTCCCCGGGGGGGTGCAGGGCAGGAGGGGGGCACTGGAACGCCTCCCTGCTGGAGAGGGGCTTTTTGCCACTGCCAGCGCCAGGAGGGKTTTTTTTTTCTTTTTCCCAAGTGAAAATCTGAAATTATGTAGAAATTGAAATTGTTGATATTTCTTGTACCTTAACAGCAGAACTTTTTTTTCAAAGGGATTGTGTTTTTCGAGGTCTGTCGACAACTTTTCTTAAAAGCAAATAAGGACTTCTTTTTTCATCACTGGTGGACAATTACTTGCCACTTAGACCAGAAAATTATTCCCTAAAAGCCGCACAAGAAATCTTTATTATGGGTGTGTGATTGTGTTGTGCCATTCTGTGCAGTTTTTGGTTGGTTTTTTGTTTCTTTTTTTTTTATTTTATTTTTATTGTAGTTTTTGTTTGCCTTTTTTTTTTTGTTGATCCTTGACACAAAAAAATCCCACAGGGGCTCAGAAGTCTGGTATCCAGTTACTCTTATTTTAATATGGTGGATATAAAGATGCTCTCAAACAGCTCAGAAAAAGGGGTTTGAGGAAAAACTACTTGTGATAAATAGAGAAATAAACCTTTGGCTTGCAAATTACTCATGTGACTATGTTGAAATAATGGCAGAACTGGAGAAAGAGTCTTGTGCTTTAGCAACTAACTTCAGTGCTTACATTTAGTTTTATTTTTCCACTGTAGGTAACCATTTTTTTTTAACTGAGAATATAAGTAAAACATACTTAGTGATGTAATTTCTTCATTTAACTGGGTTGTATAGAATGATTTAGAACATTACTTAGGTGCCCAGCACAGATACTAGTACAGGATTTTAGGGAAAAAGAGAGAATGAATTCCCTGTTGGTAACTGGACATCTTTTTTGCCAGTGGTGGAAATATAATGTATAAATTGCTGCATGGTTTAAAAAATCAGCTTTACAGAGTCTAGACACTGCTCTCATTATGTGAACATTTAGTGTTTAGAATTTGCTAGATATAGGGAAAAATGAAGGGGTCTGCAGCTTTTCTCAAGCACTAAAAGCACAGAACTGAGAATATGCGGGTGTAGTCACTTTTTCTTGTTACTCAGAGCTTTTTGGGTAGTAGTGAAACTGTCGAGAATATTATTAGTATTGTGCCGTAGTTTGGGAATGTTTTGAGGAACAGAGCAGAGCTGGCAATTGTGGAAAGCTGCAGTTGGTCTAAACTGTACAGATGCCTTATGCATGAAAATGTTATCAGAGTGTGAATTAGGTTAATTGTGGTATGAACTTGTCTCTATCCACAAAAGACTAGAGCATCTGGAGGCTTGTGTTTTTCTTCAGAAAGTCCCTCAGGACTAGTTTCTAACTTTACCTCACTTTTCACATGCAGTCTCTCAGTTCCTTTTATGACTGGACTGTTTCTTTTCTCTCCACCCCTATTAATTCAACACCAGAAAAAGCAATGAATAAAAGTCTTGCTGTGGAGAAACATAGACATTTTCTTTATAAACAAGACTAAATAATTTCAGGATTTGTTAACAGCCTTTAGCTTGGGCATAGAGCAGGAAGGTGGGATGCTAGGGGTTAGAAAATACCCATAGCATCTTTTATTTCTTGTGTAGGTTGGAAAAACCTGACCTCTCAGCACCCTGGATACAAAGCCTGGGTGCTCCCCGCTCGAGTAGTGCTGGTGACCACAAGGTTTCCTGCCCAGCTGCCCTAACGCTAAGGGTGCCATTGGGTTGACTTGAGGCTGGGTGACCTGGTGTAAGAGTGCTGGTGAAAGTCACTGTGTCCATCCTGGGGGGACGGGGGGGCGCGGTGCTGCTCTGCCACCATCAGCCCCCGGGTCTGAAAAGGAGCGCGTTGCACCGCAGGCACTCCCCTTGCCTTTTCCTATGCTGCATCTGCTGAGCTGTCCTGTCCTGCCTTTCGAACTCGCAGCACGTGGTCTGAGTTTCTTTGCCAAGTCAGCCGCGTCATTTTACTYGGTTTTCTTCAACGTTAGAGCTGACGTAAATACTCTAGCCCATGAGAAATATGTGCCACAAAGCTTCCACGTCCTTGTGGGGAGGGTAAGAAAGATAATGATCATAACCAGAAACTGTACCTGGGTAAACGGCATTGCTTCATGGCCTCAGGGGAACGAGTCTGCTGCTTGTCCTTGAGATAAACAGGTTGTGCTTGCTGCTTTTCTTTTTTCTTTTTTTTTTTAAGTATCTTTTTGTCTGGTTGTTATCTTTTGCCCAAAATAGATGGTTGCAGTGGATTATGAAAAAGGGAAATGAGAGCTTTCTAAATAGGCCATGCTTTATTCGGTTCTGCTAGAGGAAAAGGAGATCCTTCTCATCTTTGCTATTAGCAAAGAATAAAACTCAGAACCTAACCATGGAAAACTTATTTTTCGCTACTACTTGGAAATCTGGATGATCATACAGTAGCTTGATTCTTTTTGAGCTGTAATCTTTTTTTCTTTCTGAAAAAAAATCCCCTGTTATCTCAGCCTTGTGATTACTGGTTTTTCTTTCCATGAAGCCTGTGAAGCAAATGATCATATGAGTATAAACCAGTCCGTCTGTTTGAGCTGGTCTGCCACGGCTTTATTTGTTTTGCTTTTTTAATAGACTGCTACAGAACGCTGTGAAATTATCATCGGTGGTGAATGCGGGTTCAAGAAACATGACGACTTTAGGAATTATACTGAGACGTTTTTGATGGTTTTGTGTGATGTAACCAGGATAAATACAAGGTAAGTGCTCCTAGACATTTACGTGTTGAAAACTATTTGTGTAAGTGTTTTAATAACTGGCCATGCATATGTTTTTAACTTGAATAGAGTAACTCTCTCTGACTTAAACTAGGAACCTGGGATGGGAAAGGGCTTCTTGGGATGGTGATTCCAGATTCTAGTAGTGAAAGTCCACTTCAGCAAAATGGTCAAGATTTATCTTAAAAAGCTAGTGTTAGGAATAGTTAGGATAGAATAAACTGCTGGAAACTGCTTCAAAAGCTCATTGCTTTTATGATAGCTCCATTTCTGACTTTCTGACTGAGCTGGTGAAAATTTCAGTTCAAGTCTAGTTCTGGTCAGTTATTTGCAAAAAAGATGGGTTGTGTATCTCAGGTGACTGACTTGTGCTTTATGCAATGATACTAACAGATGCTTATTACTAGTGGAATGATCTTGCTCCATGACCACCTCCTCTTTCTGGACACATCACATAAATTGCTCATAAAAAGTTGGGGATAAACTAATTGAGTACGTTTATATCTCTCTGTGTCATTCATTTTCAAATAATGAATTCCTTGTTTTGTATTGAGGGTGCTCCTTCATTTTTGCATATCCAGCAAAATATAACAAGTTTATTTATTACTATGCCAGGTCCTCTAACGAAAAGCTTTATCAAAGTAAATTCCAAGAATGACTGACAGGGGAGGTTCACTAATAACTTCTAAATAAAATTTCACTAGCAAAGACTTTTTCTCCATTTCCTCTTCACCCAGTCTACTAATTATGATTTTCTTCATAACAAAATTAATAATTTTAAATCTAACTGTATAATGATGAGCTGTCTATCACCTTGATCCCTTCTTTTCATTCTTACTTTGCTAAAATAAATTTAGGTGAAAAGTGTTTTCAGGTTTGTTTGTTTCTTTTTTTTCAGGAGTGGTTTTGCAAAGTGGACAGTAATGGAGTATATGAGCACGGGTAGTGATAGCAAAGAGGAGATTGACTTGTTGCTAACTAATTTAAATATGTCTGAGGTGATAGACATCATGGAAAACCTTTATCCAGGTGGAGACCTTGCAGTCTATGAAGACAGCTTAATTACAATGTGTGAAGAGGCAAATCAAAATGAAGAACATGCGGAATCTTTACTGTTTTGTGAAAGGGAGGTTTCCTTGATGTCCTCCGTCAAATACGGGACTGTGGAAGACCTGCTTGCTTTTGCAAATCAGGTGTCTAACACTTCAAAACAATTTAAAGGGTGCAGACAGCAAGAATCTGGAATCCTCTTGAATATGGTATGTCTCTTTTCTTTTTACTTGAAAATTAGTTCTAATTTTCTAATCTTAGGAGTTAGAAGTGATTAATGAAACTAAATAAAGATCACCCCCAGTTCCAGGAGTAACAGTCAGACTGTTGTTCCCTGTGCAAACCTGGGACTGGAGGAGATCTCTGAGGTTGTCAAGTCTAGCCTCTGCAGTCTCAGGCAGCTATGGAGAAAGGTCTTTTGTTCAGAAAGATCTAGGTATCCCTGGAGATTAGAAAACATTTCCCAACATTGAATACAAACTTGAGACATACAGTAAAAAAGCAAAAGCCACAGCTATGGTGGCTTACAGGTTTGGGAGACGGTAAGGGTTTTCCAGTGCCTTGTGTTCATGCAGTAAAAAGAGTTCATTATGCAAAACTCCCAAATAAAGGTCTAGGATCTATTTTGGTATAGTTGCTGAATTCACTCTATCTGCACAAAATGTAAGTAGTAGTAATGTAAGGAGAAAAACTGTATAGTATCAACTGTGACTTTCAGAATTACAATATTATGTAATATCACACACTGCTAAATTCAAGTATAGATACGTTGTTTTGAGATATATTCATTTTTTCCCTAAAATGATTTGTGTTCTACAAGCATCTGTAGATATTGGTGTCACTGGACTTTTTTAAAATCAGTTGCTCTGGAAACAATCAGTTACGAAATGGGAGTTTATTCATATATGTTTGTGCTGCTGCTTTGTTTTCTTAAGATGTTCTACATCTATCGTCTTAAATATCTTGTATGTAGTATGTTTTGTATGTGAACGCTGGTTGCTTGAGGCTTGCTGGTTACTCAGATGTGAAATAGCACAGGGTATTGCTTTATTCTGATTTGGAGGGAGCATTGCAGCATTGCAAAACAGTCACTTTTTAAACTCTGTAACATTGAAGTGACATGTACTAATATCAAATGTTTCCTATACTTAGGATAGACACTGTTCTACATACTCGTGGTTGTTTTGCTTGCATGTTATTTCTATAGATGCATACAAATGGTATGAACCGAGTACTATTAGGTGCACGTGATCCATTGAGCAACTGAGGATTGGAGGCAGGGCATCACCTGTACATGCATTTCAGCAGGTGCATCTACATTGTAAATATCTACAGCATTTTACTTAGGATCAGGAGTGTTTCTGATTGCCTGGTGACTCTCATTGGCTGCACTGCAGCTCATGTCACGAAGGGTCTTGGAGCACACAAGCTGGATTTCTTTCAGTTGAAACTAAACTGGAGGATGCATTAGAGCCGTAAACAAGCATTCACTCCACAGGACCAGGCTAGGAACTAGTCCTGAAAGCCTCCTGAAAATATGAATAGTGTGGTGGTCGTTGCTCTCTTGCTCTGTAAATCCACTCCACTCGGTCTGTGTTACTTTCCAGGATACTGTAATCCACGTGGACTAGCTAGTCTCAGCCCCTTGAAATGGAGAAGCAAGCAGACGAGATGTATGGATTGCTAGAGTCTTTACCTTGGCTCTGATAAGTAGAGGGGAGGCTCATTTTGCATATCCTAAGCAAAATACTTTTTATTAAAAGATACCCCCCAACAGTTAAGAACTTATCCTCCCCAGAATTAAGAACTACTAAGAATTAACTTATTTCCTGTAGGTACTAGTCACAAATGACAGTTTAGCAGTCAAGAAACTACTTTCCTTATTGAAAAGCATGAAGTTAGAAAGATTATGTGTGTTACATTTTGAAAAGAAATCTAAATCCAATAGTCTTCCTAATATGCTGTTATTTTGAAAGGGGTAGCTGAAGAGCTGAGTACGTGAGACCATGTGACAGACATGAAGCGATAAGTATCCTTGATCTGCTTTTACGTATCTTCAAGAATCTTAAGTAGCAGTAAACAGGTTAATGATATTCCAGATACTGACAATACTGCATATCCCTGAATTAATTAGAAGCATATTCACAGGAAACATTGCTAATTCTTTAGCTGAGAGAATACTAAGAGACTGAAGAAATAACACCAAACCTCAAGCAGTACTCACATGGCTGTAGTTAGGAGTTTGGTCTCTCTCTGTCACGTGCAGAGGGAGGGAGCTGTTTCCGAGGAAGATTTAGAGCAAGATACTGACTTAGATGCTCTGAATCGCTTCCTGGAGGAGCCCTCCTCGCCTTGATGACGGTATAGAGAACCAAAGCTCCCAACATTACCCACCTAAAGCAGGCAGTGTGACTCCTGCTCTGTTTTTTTGGGCTACAGTATAAAACTAGAAGGTGGCTGGTAAAATCGTGGCAGACTTCTTCAACCTTTTACTTAGCAGCAGAAACTCTGATACAAGATGGAAAATTGTGTTCCTCTAGCAGTACATGTGATATTAGGAAATGCTGAAACTCTTGCTCACTTCATACAAGATAGCCTGTGAGTAACAGGTATGTGGCATAACAAGTTAGGAGATTACAGGAAGGACAAACGTGCAGGTAAATCTAATAACAAGAGGTGGGTAATTTCATTAACCCAGCTGCTGTTGTTGCTGTTTCAAGACAATTAATTGCAACTTACACTTCGTAAGTTAGTCACTGGAAAGAAACGTGGATGCCTGGGCTGTGAATGAACGCCACACCTCACATGCTGTTCCCATTTGGTGTTTCTAAATAAAGACTGCTGAACAGATCGCATGCATCATGCACATATATAAGTGATACTTTTTTTTTCCCCCACTACATGTATAAAATTAATTAAGCTTGAAGTAGTTTTAACTTCGTTGTGATTTTTTTTTTTAATTTTAATTCCACAGATCACACCCAAGAATGGGCGATATCAAATTGACTCGGATGTGCTTCTGTTTCCGTGGAAGCTGACTTACAGGAACATTGGCTCTGATTTTATTCCTCGGGGAGCTTTTGGGAAGGTGTACTTAGCCCAAGATAGAGAAACCAAGAAGCGAATGGCATGCAAACTGGTATGTTAGTTCAGTAGTTTTATCTCTGAGTAAATATTGTACGACTTAGTACATACAGTATATTTTCAAATATGTCTGCATCAAATTCCACTGTTAGGCTGGTAATCATGTTGATTTTGTTGGCCTACACAAGGTAGGAAAAATGCACATTTTTAACTGTTAACTTGTTTTAATTTTTTGGCTCTGAGACTGAAAAAGTTTCTGCATTTTGAAAGTATCTGGAAGTATGTGTAACTACCACATGGGCAGGCCTGCTGCAGTGCAGGGGTAGAAGAATTTCTACTTGACCTGCTGTGCTGAGGATGGTAAAATATCAGCATGAGATCACATCCCTGCTGAAGGTGATAGCAAAACTCTGTTGCTGCAAGGGGTTTTAGGATCTCGTCCTTTAACTGGGGTCCTCAGACTTGCATTTTCTTTACTCCAGTGCCATTAATGTCCCTGAGAGCTCAGTTTACGTGCAGCTCTCATTGTGTTTTCGGCACTGACTGAGCTTCAGGTTGTGAGATGTCTCAAGAAAACTGCTGAGCACCCCCCTATTTTTATGCAAGCCAACGTTTTCTTTCAACTTTACCTTTCAATATGCTATTCTGAATGGGCAGTAAATATTTAGGGCCAGTAAAAGCTCAGCTGGGACATTGCTCTATATCCTCTGGCTCGTGAATAAGTACCTGTATTACTTCTGTGTGTGAAAGAATTGGGGAGGCAGTTATATGTCCTTCCCTTGCAGCCAGGGTATCCACATGGGGACAGATTTAAATTGCCGCTCCTGCATAATACACTGCAGAATTAAAGCATCCTAATGTTTCTGAAAATACAAACAGTATTTCTCATCGCGATAAAAATATTAGCCTGTTATTTGGTTCACAGCCACAGATCTGAGGGAAGGAGAATAAAAAGAGCAGTAGTAGCCTTTCTGTATATAAGCAAACACTGCTTTTTATTGTCTTAGCAATCTGCTGTCAGTAGTTTTTAAAGAAATATAGTGCTGCCAGGTGCTCGCTTTAAAGCAGGTTTCATTTCTTGTAAGCCATAAAACAGTGCTGATAAGGATTGAATCGGGGTCAGTAATGGTCCTGAACATGAWCAGTGTGTAGGCTGTGCTGAGCGCTGCAAGCACTGAGCCACATGTCAGTTGAGAGTATAGTTCTGGTAGAGCAGATGAGACTGCACAAAGCTAATGGAAGAAGCAGTGGGATTTTTATCTCCTTCACCAGGAAGTTTGCATAGAGCTTTTGCGTAACCACTGGATTTTGACGGGAATAACTCTTGCTACATTGCTTTTTCTGGAAGATTGCACTTTTTATTTGGGCATGATTCCAAAAACTCTCTCAACTTTAAACAGGATGTATCTCAACTGGAAAGGAAGAACAAGTCACAGGATCAGAATAAAGCTCCCTATTGTAATAAGTGGATAGAAGTGCTTTGCTTCTTTCTTCCATTTTAATCTATAGGATAACTAGTGTTAGTACAGATAACTTGTTTTTTGAGCTGCTTTTCTGTGGTTTTGTTTCAATGTCCTAGGTCCCAGTGGAACAGTTCAAACCGTCGGATGTTGAAATACAGGCATGTTTCCGTCACGAAAACATTGCTGAATTATATGGTGCTATTTTGTGGGACGAGACAATCCATCTTTTTATGGAAGCTGGAGAGGGAGGATCTGTCATGGAAAAGCTGGAGAGTTGTGGTCCTATGAGAGAATTTGAAATCATTTGGGTGACAAAGCATATTCTGAAAGGACTTGACTTTCTCCACTCCAAGAGGATTATCCACCACGATATCAAACGTATGTGTGTGTGATTCCTTGGGTGCTTTCTGGTCCAGGCTGGGCTGGGGCTCCAGTGGAGAGCCTGGGACTTAGCTGGGGCACATAGCCTCACACCTCTGGGAGGGAGGGATGGATAATGCTCAACAAATGACAAGGTYCGGTTCTGGAGATAAGTTATTTACACTATTTATTAATTCACTCCAGTGGAGAGGATGATTCGAAAGTCATGGTTCGTTTGCCTTTCTAGAGCAACTCAATTTGAAATAGAAGCCTAAAGAAAATGAGTGAAATTATCAGTCTGTGTTAAGCTAGAAGTTTCCCTCTTTCCATGTAAATTCATCCTGAGTGCTTCCATGCCTGCCTTCCACTTGCACCTTCTTTTAGGTTTTATATTTCTGTATGGCTGTTCCTCAGTTTGAGACACTTTGGAGCTAAATACATAATTTGTACTGTTTGTTTTCTTTCAACAATTACTCCAAATTTTAGTATGTATTTGCTTTTAAAAAGCTCTGGGTATTAACATGTATAAATAATCAAAACATATTGATATAAAACCTAAATTAAACACATTAATATTAAATTGCTTTAAAATTTAATTTTAATGCATTGCATTTAATTTAATATTAAATACTGTTTCTCCCAGCACCACCTCCCCCTACAGACAGATAAATTCTGCCTTTCTAGTAACAGTGCTTCTAATGAAAACGTATCTCTTCTGAGAGTTATTTTTTGCTAAACTTGAGGGTTTAAAATAGAAATACTCGAAGTGTTACAATAAATAGTTGACAAAAGACGATTATCAGGAATTGCTAAATTTTTATCTCAGTTTTGCTTTTTTTTTAGTTAATGTGGGGCAGTACTTTAGAGGTAAGCCTTTGAGATTCTGACAACAGTAAAACTGCTTGATTTTTCCCTTAGTTGTGCTTTCTCGCTTGTAGTAAGAGTCTTCCCTATGGGTTTATTGTAATTGGCAGTAACAGTGACATTAATTAAAAGGTTTAAAAACCAAACCAGCCAAAACCCAACCCACTACATCTAGATAGTGGATAGGAGAACCATCCCATTGTCAGTGTGGTGGATGTGAGTGTGATTTGCTTTTTCCAGCCTTTTTCTGCATCACTGGAGGCAGGGCAGGAGGTGAGGTGGAGGCCGCCAAGGGCTAATGGCCACCAAGGGCTGATGGCCACCTGGCCTGGASGTGCCTGGGTGCAAAGCCCGGCCACGCTCCTGCCTGCAGGGAGCTGTTTTGTTCAAGGGGGTGAGCTGGGTAGTCCAGGCCCTTAATGGCAGCCGTGCCCGCTGCCTGGCGAGGCGGCCTCCCTCGCGAGGCGGAATCGATAGAAGAGGCTGTTTCCCAAACATCTCTGATTTCTTCCTCATGGCATCGGCTGCTGTTGAGTCTCTGTCCTGCTGACACAGGAGGAGATGGGGATTTTACTGAGAGAAAGACTGCCCTGAGCCAGGAAGGGGAGGAGGACTTTCTGTTGGCCCTTAGGAGCAGCTCAGCGCTGCCGTTCATTTTAACCCTTGGTTGGAAAGCGGTTAAATCTAACATTATTCAGTGGGGGGAACTTTAGTTCAAAACCAGCCGAAGCTGGGGCTGGGTGCAGTCCCAAACAGGCAGCAGAGCTTGCTGCACTGTGGCAGTGTGGCCCTCTGCACCGTCCTTTATGTGGTGTTTAAAATCCATATCTTCAAAGGTATCCCTAAAATTACAGATTTATTTACATGGTTTGTAGCACTGGTAAGAAGGCAGGTATGTGAAGGGTTGCTTCASGAACCAGTACCGCTGAAAACAAACCTGCGTCTTGCCACTGGATGGTCACGGTGGGCACTGTCAAGATGGAAAATGACCCACAGTTTCCTCTGGGAGAAAATGTGTTGCTGTTGTGTAACTTGGAGACTTCATTTATTCACATCTTCTGAAACAGCAAACAAGAATTTCTCAAGGCTTACACAGAGCACTGCCTTGATAAATATTTGATCAGAAATACAACTACAAAGAAAGCCTCTGAGTACAAAGTTGTGCCTTAGGCAGAGTTTTATGAAGGAAAGTGAATTAAGCCCCTAGATATTGCTGCAATTTGTCTTTTACTACTTTTGCAGCCATAGCCTGTCCTCTGGCATCGCGCTGAGCCACTCTTGCTCACCGGTGCAGGAGCCTGGTGTGGCTGCTGTGGAGGGGCCTCAGTTCCTCTCTACTTCTGTCTTCATTTAAATCGTTAGTATAGAGAAACCTCTTAGTGACCGACAGTTATGTTGTTTATAGCCAGACCTGCACAGCATGGTCTCCACCTTGGAGACCATTAAACATCTTCAGAGCAAGCCTCACTGCGCTGAGGTGCCTACCAGTCTTCCACCTTCCTCCCCTACGCTCAGCCATTTTTTCTCTCTCTTTTTTTAAGCTAGGAAAATGTCCAAACATTGATTCTTCTACGTAAACGAGTCCGGTTTGATTTTTAAGATATGATTTAAAATTGGACCCAATCACTAACAGACCTGTTTTGGCTAGGTGAAGGACTGTGTCAGCTATAGAGACTGGTTGTGCTAATCTCCCTTTTCAGGCTAACATCCAAAGGAAACAGGCATGTTGTAAAATAAATGCCCAACATGCTAGAAACTTAAATGCTGTCATTTTTGTTTTTCTTTTAGCAAGCAACATTGTCTTTATGTCAACTAAGGCTGTTTTGGTGGATTTTGGCCTAAGCGTGCAAATGACTGAAGACATTTACTATCCCAAAGACCTGAGAGGAACAGAGGTAAGAAGCTGGAGGGACAAAAGCCCTTATGTTGTATTACTCCCATGGTTGTGATGCTTAGGCTCAAATTTGGAGCTTGAGGGTAGAAGCTTGGGCAAAAGAGTTTTATAATAACTTATCAAAAAATTACAAGCAAAAATTAATATAATCTCAGTTATATTTTTATTTTCAACTTACTGAACGGAGAATCAGGTGTTACACTTTGAAAACCATGTCACCTTCTTTGCAGTACCATTTGTTAGCGATTATTAAATCTGAAGTCAAAGAGAAATCAGGGTTCACTGRAGTCAAACAAAGGAACAGTACTCTGAGGAGGGTTGTTTGCAGTGAATCAGCTGCTGGTCAGAGATGCTTCAGACTGGAATTTGATCTTTGCTCTAGAAAAGATTTCTTCTGAGATACCACCTATGGACTGGGGTGACCTGCTCAACGCAGTAGTTTGACTCCTCCTTTGAAACTGCAGAAATTGCAGACCTCTGGGTTTCATCCCTTAGCATTACTAAGCTCTTTTCCTCAACCCTCTTGTCCTTTGGGAGTTATGTATGGCACAGTTGATGATTATCTGGTAAACTGCTCAGGCTTTACAGTGATGGAGGTCAGGGCCTTTTAAATGTTCTTAGTGACTTTGACCCTGAACATGCACAGAGGTCCTGTGTGCCACTTGGGCTACCCTCATGCTGAAGTGTTTCTAGGGCTGGAGCTTTAGCAAACAACCAAGCAGCAACAATTAGCTTGGATAGCTGCTGCAAATGTGGCTTTGCAGGCGCTCTGTGGCTGGAGGAGGTTTTTTACAGGAAACACTTCAGCTGAAGTGTTGGCGCTTACCATTTTGATAGTCTTCCACAGCATAGGCATGTGTTTGGAGGAGGTACTTGTATAACTGACAAAGAGCATTTCACTCCTTGGAAGGGTAGGATAAACTAAGATTTCACAGAATGTCAGGCTTGTTTGTTTATTTGTTTTCAAGATATTTGGGAAAATACTTGAACATTTGTTTTCACTCTTTCTAGGCAGGGGAGTTAAGAGCTTAAAATGCTTACTGTACTGGAAGCAACATGCCTTCTGGCATTTAATGTACATGCTTTGTGGGTTTTTTATTTTGGTTTGGTTTGGGTTTTTTTGTTTGTTGGGGGTTTTTTTGTGTGTTGTTAATGA
This sequence comes from Oceanodroma leucorhoa, assembly GCA_030449065.1. Lineage (NCBI taxonomy): Eukaryota > Metazoa > Chordata > Aves > Procellariiformes > Oceanodroma > Oceanodroma leucorhoa. The sequence goes on along the minus strand of JASVER010000018.1, from coordinate 6,827,621 downwards.
GAATAAGAAAAATGGTGGGAATGAGTTGGAAGCCCTGGTAGGGTATTTCCCAAGGATGGAGATGTGTGTAAACAGGAAATTTCCAGGTTTGTGGAGTGGACTGGTGATGATCCGCTCCTGGCTGTTGGAGGGCAGGCCAAGTTCATGGTGGTAAGAACAACTGCGAAAAACACTTAGTTCTTCATTTAGTAGCAAGAAAATTATTCCGCACTGTTGAGCACCTGCAGTCAAGTCCTCAGAAAGCGGATAATCCCCACAACCCTGAAACATGGCGGTGCTTGGTGTTTCCTGTCTCAGGGGAGAGGTAGCCAGTCCACGGAACTGGCAATCCTGCTGTTCTGCTGCAGCATCGCAGGCCAGAAGTARGGTTGCAGAGAGAGTGCTGGGAAAGGAGATTTTCAGATACCAGTCAAAGACTTACAGGAACATCGTGAATGCTAGTCTATAGGTTTTTCTGCTCAGTCTTCCTCCTAGGCATCTTCCTCTTCACAGTGCCTGTGTTCAGCCTTGTGGGGTGCCTAATCCAGTCACCCACAAATGCCCTCTGTAGCCTTTGATAGCACTGGCTTTCTTGATTTTTTCCAAAGTAAGATGTTGACTCTCTAAAGTCCTCCTGAGTTTTGCACCCTCTATTATGCAGCCTTAGAAGTGGTGCAGTTGTCCAGGAGTGCTGTTTCTGCACGTCGTTGTGCAACCCCTTGTTAGGGCTCTATCACTGCCATGCAGCGTCGTGCCTGTGAACTGGCTGGTTTCTCTTACGTCTGGTATTGGCAGGGACTCATGTCCACGAAGGAAGTGGCAGCTGGAGTTATCTTTCTCCTGTGCATGTTCTCTTCTGGGGGTTTAGGATTTTTATTCGCTTCTACAGTACAGAAAGTCTGAAGGTAGTGAATCTTCTTTGTGTTCATGAAAATAAATAGTTGCAATTCTGGGCAGAATGATTGAAAGATAGTTAAATTTTGTTTAKTTGGTGTAGCATGAAAAACCTGGGTTTTCTGAACAGTGTGTGTACAATGCATGCAGCACAATATACCATGGTTGTGATGAAACTGCTCTGCAGGAAATACTTTTTCTAGGCATTTGCTACGCTTTCTGGTACGGTTCTGTCACTTTGTTAAAATATGTAAGCTTCAGTTACAACCATTTGAGAGGAGGAAAAAGTTGTCTGCTAAGGTTTATTGAATGTGGAAGGTGTGATTCATTTGCAGGAATGCTAAACTAAAACTAGCACAGCACGAAGTAAAGGACTGTTTTTTAGCTGGGTTGTGTCTCTGATCTGACTGGCAGCCAAGTGCCAGCCCAGCAGTAGGAAGGAATGGGAATGGGAAGGTACCTGGGGCTTGGGCTGCCTACTTTGGTGGCAACAGAGTCTTAGGCCAGTCTAAATCAGTCTGAAATTACAGCTTGGGTGCACATCTCATTTTTGCTTTTTGGCCCTGTGCAATCAAGGTGCATTTTGACCATTTTCACACTTCGACTATAACTGCAGACAGGTTCTTGTTCCAGCATCTTTTTCCTCAAGAAGGCAGCTGCTTTTTGTTTATATAGATTTCACTCAAGTTGCAGTGTATTTGCTAATGACTTTTTTTCACCAAAGTAGAAATTCTGTTCTTTGCTCCTTGTGAGACTTAAAGGTGGCAGGTGCAGACACACTTATTCTACCTTAGCCCTGAGGAAAGCAACGGATAGGAGTAAGTAGCAGCTGTAGGCACCTGCTGAACCTTTGCACATGCTTCTGGTCTGAAGCTCTGTTTGCAGATATGGTATGTGATTTACTAGGAAATATTCCTTGGAATTTGCGTGAGCCCTACAGCTGTTCTCAATCTGTGGTAATAAGCACTCAAACCATGCGGTGATGACTTAACTTCCTGCTCTTGTGTCAGTTAATGGCTTTTAATGTGATTCTTTGTGGCAGGATGACTTGAACTAATTAAAGTTCTGTTTGGCTCCTTTAGAGGGAAATTGGGTGAGGGAAAAGTAGAAACCAGAAGCAAATAGGGTGGCTTGCTAACCTAGTGTGTTGTGGGCTGTGCCCACGTTGTGTTGAGACCTGCTCCCGTGGCCAGTGGCGGTGAGAGAGCTGCGTGGGCAGCTCCTGCCCGCCGTGGGGTGTGCCTCCCGCGTCCTGCCCGGCTGGTTCTCCTCCAGCTGCGCTCCGAGCTGCCTGGAGCTGGCAGGAGCTTCCCACCGGATCCTTCTGCAGAGTCTTGACAAATCCAAACGTCGCAGTGAAATGTTTGGATGGAAACTGTATTTTGGTTTAGATGAGATTAGAATTTTTGGTTTAAAAAAAGGATGGAAGAGGGATGCTTGCCTTAATAGCTGCTCTGGGGTAGCCTAGTGGAAAGGGCACGCAGCCGGACTTAAGAGACCTTTTAATTTRTGCCTTGCCTTAGACCTGGCTTGTTCCTCACCATCCCATTTCTTAGGATAATGCCCCAACATGCAGGTTATTGGATAAGGCGGGGAGAGGAGAAGAGTGAGGAAGACAGGAAGGTGTAGATCTGTCAGTTCTGTCCAGAAGAGTTGTGTAGTATCCAATGTAACAGGGATTTGAGGAGTGGACTCCTACCCCCAGCTGGGTGGCTAGCAGCGGGGTCACCCTCTCTCTTTAGCCTAGTGCATGCCCATGTTGTTCAAGCAGAATGGAGCAGTCCCAGCAGTGCCCCACAAAACAAACTGGCAATTCAAGCACCTCCTTTTGCTGTGGAAGAATGAGGTTCCTGCTGCCCAGCTGAACGAAGCAGAGCCACAGCTTGAACCTCAGCCTCTCACAGCTCAGTTAAGTCCCATAGCCACTGAGCTGTGGCCTGCCTGGGGAGGGCAAACCTGGAATATGAGTTTGTTCAGGTGCCAGACCAGAAAATCTCTGTGATTGTGGCAATGTGCAGAACAGAAAAATCTTATTCCCCAGATGGTGCTTGGTCTTTAGGCTGCAGATACTAGTGGGATGCATCCCTTCAGAGGGGGCTTTCCTGCATCACAAAATGTCTCGATTCATCTTTGCTTGTTGTTTTCCCCTATTGATTAATCTTTTTTTTGACTATTCTTCACAGATTTATATGAGCCCTGAAGTTATCCTCTGCAGAGGCCACACAACAAAAGCGGACATCTACAGCATGGGAGCTACTATTATTCATATGCAAACCGGCATCCCGCCCTGGGTGAACAGATATCCTCGTTCTGCATATCCATCCTACCTCTATATTGTAAGTGTCCTTAGCAAAGCTGTAGCTCAGTTTCGGCTGAAAGGTTTCCTGTGTTCTTGTTGGGAAAGCTCCAGTCATATAAAAACTATCAAAATATTTGTCAGAGAGATGATATCATCCTTTTTGCTTCGGGGGAGGGAGGGAAGAAGTGGGTTTTGATCATTTAGGGGAAGACAGAAGCTGAGCTGGAGTCATCTCTCTGGTTTGTGTTACAATTTACAGGCCTTGGGTTTACTGCAAGGACAGGGTTAGAACAGGATGAAAACTGACTGAAACAAGCCCATCTGTGTTCTACTTGTCTGTTTTGCTTAGAAGTTGCAGATAAAAACTGGAGCCTAGCAAATTTGATTCTCTGGTTCTTCCAATGTGTTACAGAAATCTGTTGAATTTGCATTGCACCGGATTTTAGGCTTGCTTGGAGTTGCTTTGAGTTTTTAAATCAGATTTTATCATAGATTTAAAAAAAGGTGGATTTTGTGCAGTTACATGTTCTGTTCTTACTGATCAGCCCAGCTCAGGGAGATGATGAGTTGTAAGTGGGGAATTCCCAGACCACTCATGTGGTTATCTGTGACTTCCTCTTCCGTTGTTTTTGGAATAACTGTTTCAATGGTCTTTTTTTATTCCAACAGATACACAAGCAAGCTCCCCCCTTAGAGGACATTGCTGAAGACTGCAGCACTTCCATGAGAGAGTTGCTAGAAGCAGCTCTAGAAAGGAATCCTAACCATAGGCTGTCTGCAGCAGACTTACTGAAACACGAAGCCTTACACCCACCCCCAGAAGAGCAACCGCGGTGCCAGAGTCTGGACTCGGCACTGTTTGAAAGGAAAAGACTACTCGCAAGGAAGGAGCTGCAGTTGCCAGAAAACATTACAGGTAATGATATCAGGCTAACTTGCCTTGCACTTTGTAGATTTTACTTTGTGTCAAAACTTGATGTGAGTGAGTGTTTATAAACAAATGAAACTCAGAAAGCTTCTGGAAGGAGACCAGTAAAAATCCCAATGAGATGAGATCAGACCCAGAGCTCATTAAGTGTTATGTAAAACGCCCATTGACTTCAACATGGGAAGAACTTAGCCTGAATTCTGCAGCTCCGGAAGGGCTGGYTCATGAAAGCCCTGGCAGTCATTCAGGGCACTTCTTCACGAAGTATAGGCTGCTGTCCCAAATTGCCTTAATTTGCCACATTAGTAGAGATGTTTTATTGATACTAGTGGTTTGTTTGTGTCGTGGTTTAAGCCCAGCTGGCAACTAAGCACCACCCAGCCACTCGCTCACTCTCCCCTGGGTGGGACGGGGGAGAGAATCGGAAGGGTAAAAGTGAGAAAACTCGGGGGTTGAAATAAAGACAGTTTAATAGGGAAAGCAAAAGCCGCGCACGCAAGCAAAGCAAAACAAGGAATTCCTTCACTACTTCCCATGGGCAGGCAGGKGTTGAGCCATCYCCAGGARAGCAGGGCTCCATCACGBGTAACRGTTACTTGGGAAGACAAGCGCCATCACTCTGAACGTCCCCCACTTCCTTCTTCTTCCCCCAGCCTTATATGCTGAGCATGACATCATATGGTATGGAATACCCCATTGGCCAGCTGGCCTAGCTGTCCTGGCTCTGCTCCCTCCCAGCTTCTTGTGCACCTCACAGAGCATGTGAGCTGAAAAGTCCTTGAGAAGTAGACTACCTAGCAACAACTAAAAACATTAGTGTGTTATCAACATTCTTCTTATACTAAATCCAAAACATAGCACTATACCAACTACTAGAAAGAAAATTAATTCTATCCCAGCCAAAACCAGGACAGTTTGTTAACAAAAAGAAACAAGTCCCAACAACCACTACCACCAAAACCAACACTTTTTGCTTCCTTAAAGACATGCACAAAACCATAACTGTAATGTTGCTGAGTGTCAGCAGTACAAGCCCTTTGTTTTAAAACCAAAAATTACTGTAGGATAGAATGCAGTTACCTTGTGCATTAATAAGTGCTTTATGAAGGATAATACATGAACTAGTTAGAAAACTCAGTGTGTCCTCAGATAATATCAAGACCAAGGGAGATTTGGTGCCAGCAACCTGCTAACRGGCTTCAAAATGCTTTTCTTCTACTTCAGAAATATGTTTGGAGGGTCCTGACAAAAAGCATTTAAAAACTGACCCCAGACAAGTGGTTTATTTGATGGTGATAAGTATTTGAAAAGATATCTATGCAAAGTTTTGGGTGATGTAATGCATAATTGTTGCAAGGAATCCACTTAACATTTAAATCAGTCATAGCCTTTGCATCTAGAATGGCATTACTCCTTGTGGGTGCATAATCCTTTGACTAGCTCAGGCCATCTGAATCAATTCTTTTGAAGATGAAAAAATATTTGACCATTAAACTGGAACTTTAGTTTAGGTGCTTGAGATTCCAGGACACTCATTACACAAGTATTCAGGGGAGTTCTGCCACTGCAAAGGTTTCTTCAGACCTTGATTTAAAAGAAAAAAAATTGAGACTGATGGTCCCATATTTGTTCTGTATTGTCACACCCAGCGATACAAAGAGGATGTCATCTGTTTAGATGAAAATTCCCCTGTAATGAAGGGGAATTCTCAACTGGCGGAAAGCTAGCAGAGTTTTTTCTTGCAGCAAACTCTCCTTTAGCAGTATGGCTCAGAGGGTGAGGAAGCTCTGCCTAGCTGCTCCAGCTGATGGAGGTTTTTTTGAAGCAGTAGAACACACTTGCTGTTTTCAGTAGCAAACTGCTTACCTTTCTTTGCCCTGGAGTTGTGGGTTGATTTGGTATCTTTGTTTTATATGAAGTTTATGTTACATTGTCCTTAAAAATGAAGCTTTCTAAACCACAGATAAATAAAAGCAAATATTAGGCCAATTATTCCTATAATGTCTGCAACCATGGAACTGAACTGATGCAGCTATTTGTGCAATAAGGACATGCTTTGTCTCTTTCCTTTTTAGATTCCTCATTGTGTACTGGGAGCATGGAAGAGTCGGACCTGCTAAAGAGGCAAAGATCACTCTACATAGATCTTGGGGCCCTAGCTGGTTACTTCAATATTGTTAGAGGACCACCAGCCTTAGAATACGATTGACTCAGTAATGTTGTATGTTGGCAGGTCGGAAATGGACCTCTACCTCTTAAAAATTGTTTTTAAGACTTGATTTTCAAATTTGTACATAAAAATATTGCCATTGTAGGCTGTAAAATGTGAATAGTGTTTAATTGCACAGATGATTAAGCTAAACCCTTTGGGGCTCTGATAAGCTGATTCCAAGGAACGATATTTGTGCGCCTGCTGGTTGACCAAGAAGAAGATGGCAGAAAGAACACTGCTGGGAATGTCTTAATCCGGGATATCTTCCTGTGCTGGGCCTTGCACTTTTATAAAACTTGTAATATATGCTTGCAAATACTGCCATCAAAAAAAACCAAAAAACAAACCTGAGCATGTGGGCTGTAAGATTCAGTCTATCTGAGCTGTCCTTAGAGAAAACCTTCCAAAAAAAAAGAAGTCCTTGATTTAACCAGTCAAAGACTGGTTCAGTCTTGTTCTGTCTTTGAGACTTGGCCAGTCTCTGGTCATTCTTAATGGAAATCAGGGCCTTCCTCAAGCTGAGCTAATTTCTATCAGCTATCTCTGGAGCCAAAGCATCACTTGGTTGCAGACGTGTTTTAACTTTGCATCTTCCCTGGGCTGTCAGAGCTAAGCCAGGGTGCTGTTCCCCTCTCCGTGAGTGTAGGGAATCCCTCACTGGCTATATCGGTTAGCTTTGGGAGTAGCACAGCAAGCTGGCCCTGGCAAAGCTCGGCAGTGACTCTACTTGCTTCCTAAGTTACAGCTACTGCAAGGATATCTTGTGTAGTTTTCAGGGGTAGAGCAAATGTTATTCCCTATTGGTAACAGTGGGCAGGCTCCAGACTCTTGCTTTTTAATACTTTAAAATTGTACACGTGTATAATTGCCGTGAGTGCTATGGTTTGGAAAGCGTGTCATTAGTGACAACCTGTGTTTATGTTCCTATGGAAATGGAATTGTATTGTTCTTGCTGTGCCTCATACATTTGAAACGTGATGTTTTGGATGATAGTAAAACTATGTAAACTGCATAGTTCTGTACATCCCATGGGATGAGAACGTAAACTTTTATAAAACTCTCTTTGATGCTTAGGATGACTCTTTATAAGCATTTGTGTTAAAATGGCATACTATGTATGTTGTACACTGAATCTTTTCTGAAGCACAGTCTCTTTTTTCATACATCTATTATTTAATGCTGCTCCTATCTAACACATGATCTTAAACAGATGATTTCTAGTTTGATACTGATATGGTCAAATGAATAAATCCAGCTCAGTGCCTTGAGACGTGGTCACTCTGTTCTTTCATCTTTGAAAACAGTGTGGGGCTGTGACCGTATCTGGGCCAACCTCCCCTACCATGGCCCAGGTACACTACACACATCGTTCCACTTATTGAGGAGTTGGGTGAAGGTCATGGTTGATGGATTTTGGACTCTGGTAATAGATGATGAGTGTTTCTGACAAAATCTCATTCTCAGACCCCAACACTCCTCAACTGCGTGGATGTTGCACAGCGGTTGTGTACAACATGCAGCGCTTCAGTCCTGATGTTAATTGCTGCAAAAAATCCTGCTGGGAATAACCCACCTGCTCTAGGACTTTGTGCAAAATCTCTGGATGACCGGCTGCTTTGAGGAGAGCTGTGTAGGGGAGCCCTCTTCATACTTATCCTGGCTGTAGTGATCAGGATATTCGGGGATCAGACTTCCAGTGTAGCTGACTTAAAGAGAACATGACCTAACGGTTTGGATGCTCACCTTTGCCTTGAGAGACCTGGGTTCAATTTTCTGGTCTTTTGCTGATGGCTTTTAATCTTTCATGAGATTCACAGAATTAGTAGGAAGCAGCTTTTCAGGTAACTGGAGGTGGGCTTATTCCCCAGTTTCCTTTCTATAAAATTAAGGTGTTTATCCCCACCAAATAGTGGCTAGACATTATGCAAATGCTTATCAAGTGCCTAGATACTTCAACAATGAGATCCATGTAGGAATTATAGGCTGCTAGGGGGCTTTTACCATTGCTTGAAAAATGTTACACTGATTTTTCTTCTTTCATTTTTTTTCTTTAATGCCATCCTCCTCTCCCCCACCCAGTTAAATGATTTAGCATGGAAATCTGCATATGGGGACAGGCTTACTATTTAATATCCGTTCTTGTATATGGCTGTTAGATATCTTCACGCTATACAAGTAATAAATGACCAGGTTATCCAAAGTAATTACAGTTTATGTATTGCCAGACACGGGTGATAAGGTTTGGCTGGCTATACAATAGCTCTGTATAGGCACATTCACAAGTCTAAACAGCATGAGGCTTCATGACAAATATCATTTCAGAGGACTGGTACACAGTCAACAAATACCTGTTCAAGTATACCAAACACCAAGCATTGCTACCAGCTCTGTGAGCTTTCTTATAGCCGAGGACTATTTTTCAGGTGAGCCTCAGGTTGCAGCTAAGCCGGGATTTCTCTCTGGAGCAATACATCATATCCCAAGCATATCACATCCCTCAAGCATATCCCACAGTAGTTGATCCCTGGGTTGTGTAGGTTCACCTGTTTGTGCCACCTCCTGGGGAATGAGGTCAGGGAAATGAACTGGGTTAGAAATAACCTGGGAGGGGRAAGATTGTTTCTCTAATCTGGTTGCCTGAGCAGCTGTGTACTTGGAGCAATCAAGGCTGGAGGTGAGGGGGAGGAATGAAAAGGGGTGGTGGGAAAACCCTGCCAGCAGAAGCCCCAGGGGGATGGCTGGTCTGCACTGAGTTGTGGGATTTTGCAAATGGTTTGCCTCTGTTTGTGTTGATCTCTGGTGTGTAGTTTTCATTTTCTCTTGGGGGAATACTGAGACTCATGCTAACTGCAAAGAAAAATACACAAGTGTATGGAGACACCCACTGCTCACAGTAACTGGTGAAATTAGAGAGCCAGAGGTGTCTTTTCTCCTCCTGGGCTTAGCAGGTTTCTTGTCCTCAGATCAGCCTGTGACCCTGAGAYCGTGCTCCTCTGCAGGGTTTCCTGGTGTGAGCAGCCTACGGGGGGTTTGGAGATTGTTTGAAGATGTGCTGAGCTCCCCAGTCTGTTCGTGAAGGAAGATGGGGTTTAGGTCATGCCTTTGAAACAACATGGGGGAGAGAGAGAAGTCAAAGTCCCTTTTTTCCTGCCTTCTTGTAGCTGCTGCTTCTTTGCACCCCCTGCCCTCCCGTCTCCCATGCCTCCTGCAAGTGAGAGGGTTTCTCTCACTGCCTGGTTTCTGCAGATTGCTTAACTCCTTCTAAATTCAAGCCCTTGTTTTTCTAATCCTGCAAAAATGTCAGTGGAAGAGACTGGGAGGAGTAATTGGGAGAAGTAGAAGTAAGGGGTTTCTTGCCTGGAGGTTAAATGAGCTTCCTCGTTAACCCAAACGAAGTTTGAGAGAAGCTGCAGTAGAAATACGGAGCAGTTTGCCAGGCCCTCCCCGTCTGTGGTGGTGGTGAGGATGGGGAGGGAGGCCCTTGGCCAAGTCCTAGTCCCTTTGTTGGGACCTTGGGGGAAAATGATGTGTTGCTCTTTTGGCTAAATGGCAGAAGCAAAGAGGCAGCTGGGGAAGGGACACTGGAGGTGTGACCCCTGCAGCAGCTGGGAAGACCAAACGGGTGGGTTGGGAAGGGCTGGGGTGTAGGGAGCTGCACGGTGCTGTGCGTGGAYGGCTGGAAACAGCTTCCCTTGGGGCTGTACAAGCTGCTTCCAAGGCAGGCTCAGACACTGCGGGCGAGGACTTTGCTTGCTATGCTTTGCTTTGCATCCCGTGCCCAGGGAGGACGGACTTTGCAAATTCCCAGTAAACGAGCACCAAAGCACTATTTGGAGCCCAAGCATCCTTCTCTTTTCCTTACAGGAAAGGCCCAGCAAGGTCCATTTCTAAAACTGTCACCATCCAAAGCTAATCATTTGGGCAAAGGGAAAACAAGTCCTTTATAAATGGTGCGTGCTGGCCAAACTCAGCAACGCCCAAAAAAATCCAGCCAGACCTTGGGAGTGGCTCGTTACAGTCCCATGGGCACACTCGTGCTGCTTCAGGCTGGCCACCAGAAATAGCCCTGCCCACTGATACTGGGGCACCATGACTCACAGGGAGGAGGCGAGCTGCCGCGACAGCCATGAGCCTTTGCTCACCCGCGCCCCACACCTCCCACGCGAGGCAGCACCGCGTGCCACCCGAGCAGTGGGGTGGCACGGCCGCGGGGTGGGTCTCCTGGGTCTGGTGCCCAGGAGAAGGTGGGTTTGTCCAGAAAGAGGCTATCAGAGGAAGGAGAGCCAGGGATGAGCCAGGGATGCTCCAGAGGGAGGTGTGCAAGAGAAAACGGCTGTGCATAGCTGATCCTCGTCAAAGCTACATGCAACAGCAGTGTCACAGTCACCCATAAATTTGGTCTCAAGTGTGGACCTTGTTCCAGTAGGAGCCCATTTCAGAGGAAGGATGCTGCCATGGTGTCCATGCACAGCGGGGCAATGCCCCACTTTCAGGCTACAATACTAGGCATAGCTTTGCCAATACGAAAAATTCAAATAAATGGTGATGTTTGAAAAGTTTAAAATCCCTCCTGGTGCTGATAGCAAGCCACATGCTGAAGCAGCATGCAGCCACAGAAGGGTGAGGGATGGAAATGAGAGACAGGCTGGGAGGGACAAGCCCAAGAGGAGGCGGGAGGGCGACCATCAAACCTCCGCCAGAGTTGAAGCTCCACGGAGCCAACGAGCAGCCTGGGGCCTGTTGAGGCTGCTGGCAGTGCGAAGGCTTGCCTTCTCCTGTAACCCTCACGTACAGTAAGCCAAGGCCAACTTTTCTTCTTCCCCTGCCCCCAAAAAAAGAAAATAAAAACATGGTTTGCCCAAAGAGGAAGTCTTCAAAGCCAGTGTGTGAATTCACAGTGTAGGACTTTTCCCTTGGTCAGCTCCTCTCTCGCCTGTCTAAACTCAAAGTGAGCAGGAGCTGCTGCGTATGGTCCTCGTACACGTAAGCTCATGGCAGAGCTGACCCTGAGCAGAGCCTGTGCCTGTATCACCCTCACTGCGGATGCTGCTTCAGAAGCCTTGATCCACCGGCAATATAAAGACCCTCTCCAGCCACTGAGCTGTTGTGCCTTATTTTTGTGCATAATGATAGTAGTTTCCAAGCTGAACTTGGTGTCCCCATCACCCTCAGCTGCTCTCCCACCCCACAGTGTTTGGTCCCCCTCTGCAGCGCCGTCTGGTCCCCGCGAGTCACTGCACAGCACACCCCGCAGTGCCAGCCAGCCTGGTGGCCCTCCAGCACAGGCGCAGAGAGATGCTGGAGGGGGCTGGCACCATGGCTCCGCTTCTGAGCTGGGTCACCAGCCTCTTGGAGGTGACTCGACTGTGACTAGTGGCACAGGCGGAGCTGTGTGGGGACCCCTGGCTCCTTCACCGCTGATCAGAGCCATTGCAGGGCGAGCTCCCAGCATGGTGCCTGGAAGCGGTGGGTTTGGGTTGCTGCCCTGGGCATGGTTGGGAGCATGGCCATGTCCCGGGGACAGCAGCAGCCCAGTGGCACCGTGTTCCCATCTCCCAGGTGCTGGTGGCCCAGGGACAACCTGGAGCCCCAGAAGCATCTGGAAGGCAAGCCCCTGCCAGGGCACCAGGGCCAGGCACCGTGGGGACCACGGCTCTGCTTTCTGGCATACAGAGGTGGCAACACCAGGGCACCAGGGATGCCGGCAAATGCTGCCACTGAGGGATGTGTTTGAAAAATGGTCCGAAAATCCCATGTGATGATGTCTGGACTAACCGGCTTCCTGCTCGCCTGCTGCAGAGGGACACGTATGCTGCATCCATGTGGCTTTGAGTGTAGATGGTTTTGAAAGAACAGAACACTAGGTTTCACTGTCTCAGGCAGAGTTAGCCAAATGCCGTTTTCGTGTATGCACTGGGTTATTTTCAAGGAAAACTGAACCATTTTCTGTGTAAGAAAAGATATTTTCAAGCAAACAAGGAGTACCCTTTGAAGTTAAGTTGGCTCTTCCACAGAAATATGAAAACATCTTTGGCTGCAACACATCAATAACTCATCTTGCCAAAAGAGCAACATTTCAGGGAAGGGCAATTACCCAAATAATGTTAAAAATGTTCAGGAAGGTCTGGCTCTCTTTCTGCACTGTTTTATGCAACTACTACCCCACTTACTTAGGTTTTATCTTCCAGCCTTGCAGCAAGACTCCAGTGTTAACTGTGGCATCTTCTCTTAGCCTTCTCTGTAGTGTGCATGGATAAGTGCAGATTCGATAAGAGCTCAGAAATAACGTGGAAGGAGGAGGCCCCGAGGTGTGTCTCTGAGGGTGCATACCTTAAAGAGAGGCGTGGTATTTCCTCCTGCGCCCCATGAAATTTGTAAACGGGGCCAGAAGCATTCCTTCTTCCATGATGAAGGGGGGGTGACTTCCAGCGCTGATTTATCAGGCGGACACCTGGGCAGCGTTGCACATTCAGACACCTGAAGCCAGAGTTAGCAGGTGTACCAGGCACCGGGCATCACTGCGCGCCCCGTGTTCTGGCACGCCAGAGGACGGGAGGGACCACCCAGCAAAGCCCTCTGTAAGCAGGTTGTGGGCAAGAGCCACTTTTTACGCACACCTCCAGACCACTCGTTGGGACACATGGGAGATGAAACCGGCACAGTAGGAAGGCCTGCTGGAAACGGCCAGCAATAGAGACCTTGCACCCTCAGCTGCCCAGGGAAAGGAGGAAAATTCTGGATTTAGGCAAGGAAATGTGGTGCTCCTTGCCAACTTCATCTCCTTGCAAACTTCAGCTAACTCCTGCTCTTGTAAGCTGGAATTTGCCTTCTCTTAGACTTTAACTTTTTACATGCCCAACCTTTATATTTCAGTAGATACTATTTTTCTAGATTTTGCAATAGTGATGATTACAGCACTTCATAGTGCCTTTTTAATCAGAAAAGGTCTTATTTATATCTAGGAAGTGGTTTTAGTGAACTGGACAGTGCTGCTATGTGAAAAGCCATCACAGCAGAATCAAGCTGCTTCACAGGAGCAATTAGGACCAGAAGCCTTGAAGACAGATCATTTCTGAAATGATATTGTTGGTGTTGTACTTGCAAATGATGTCTCAGACATCACCTCTGACCCTGGAAGATTATGAAATGAGGCAGAGGTTAGACACCAGGGAAACATGTCCAGTTATTAAATATTGGCCTGCTGAGGATGACTCATCTTTGTAACGCTCCCTGCTGGGTGCTCCTCTCCCAAGCGCCRTCCCGTGAGGCTGTGACGATTCAGCTGAAGTCACACACTCGCAGCGACATAACAGTTTCAGACCAGAGTTTTCAAAATACGAGCAACGAACCGGGTGCAAAAGATTGCACAATTTCAAGTCTAATTTATAAGGTCAGTTGCCTTAAGTTTGTAAATTGGTATTTTTACAGATATAGGGACACATTTTCAAAGCTTGAATGGGACAACCCAAATAACCGAGCATGACTTTGCAGCCTGCCCTGCATGGAGCAGGGGTTGGACTAGAGATACCTCCTGCTCCCTGTGGACCTGAACCTTGAGGGGCAGCAGGAGAAAGCTGAGCCACCCGGCATGCCGTTGCCCGCTGACCCATGTTTTGGATGGAGAGCAGAGGCTGGCGCACAAAAAGGCAGTCATGAAAAGGGAAACCTTCTCTCCCTTCAGCGTCTGCCTGCACCCTCACCTCTGTCTGGTGTCCCAAAGCAATGGGACCCTTCCTCTTCCTCTGCTTGCTTACCTCATCTCCCTTCACGGTCTTGCAAGGTCTCAGGAATGCCTTTTACAATTTCCATCTCCTCATGACACAGTGTCTTTTACTCCCTGTCCCTGCAGCTCTCCCAGGTTATTCCTTGTGCCTGGGAGAAACTACAGAAGGAAGCCTTGTTTCCCCTATCCAGCAACTTTTGACATGCTGCAGGGCACTGTCCCCCCATGCTTCCCCCCTGCCTGACTCAGTCATCTCCTGTCCCCTCTCCTCTAAGGTCACTGGGACAGGGACTACCAGGACCTCAGTGCCTTTCCGAGCAGAAAAGTCCACCTAAGCACTAACGCTGTGATATGAGGGTTACTCTCCTCTCTCCAGCCAGCCCCTGCAAGGGAAGGTTTTACTGGGAGAGGAGCCAGGCAGAAAACCTGGAAGGGTACAAGCCTTTAGCAGAGGACAATACTTGGCATAGCTGCACTGCACCAAAACGTGCTGAAGAGCAGAGGTGGCCTGTACCCTGTGCTTGCCCTGAGCCAGTGCTGGGCTGGCTCAGGTGTCAGGTACTTTGGGAAGCGACCGCTGTGGGAATGGGTCCTGTGCTACCCACCAGCTGGTGCTGAGCACGGCACCCAGCGTGTTTCCTGCGGGAGCGCCAGTGTATTGCTGTAATAGAGTGGAAAGATTAAAGATTATTTCCACTTTCCCAGCGATGTCAGTGCCTCCACCTCATCTCCTCTCAGGACATGARACAATAAATCCAAAGCCTTTCCACTGCCAACTCGTGAGTCAAAGCCATAGGGTGATGCATGCACCAAAAGGGCACCGGTGTGCAGAAGTTGACCAGAGACACGGGATGTAGTCCGACCCTATTAATTTTCCTAGTGCATTTATCCATAACATGCACACGAGTTTCTCTTTTCTTTGAAGTAAGTCTCTTCCAGGCCTTTATCTAGTGCACGCCTGCCTGTTTTGCAGGACATAAGCTAGCAGCTCGCTCTCTGCACCTCGCTGAGCAGGCTGGTGTTTCTGACTTTAAGTCCCTCCTCTCCTCTAAGTAAAGGAACAGTCTGGTTTGTGCTACTCTGCCCTCAGGTACCCTAAGACACTTGCAGCTTTGCTAGGCTGACGCTTTCATGCCCCTTGCCTTGTGTCTGCCCCAGTCCCATGCAGTCTCTATGGAGCTTTCTAGGCAGCAAAGCAGGAAAGCTGCCCGCACTCAGCGAGCCTGCTCCTGCCCCAGCCCCAGCCATGGCACCTGAGCTGCCTCCTCTCACTCAGACACTTGAGCTCTGAGCTACTCATTTACAGCAAGGTCCTTATAATTTTCTCCACCTCCTCCTCAGCAGCCGGCAGCGTAGTCCCAGGCATGCACTTCAGAAACCCCATATGGAGCACGTCTGTCCTGCATCTGCTGGGATAACAGGCAGTCATATAGTTCAGGAGCTATGTTGCTGCTAGTGATGAGCTTCACACAGCTTTCCATCCCAGGGTGGTGCATGCAGGATTATTCACAACCTCCCCAGCTCCCACGGACTCACTCCTGGCGTGTAGCTGACTCCCGGTGTCACACTGCTGACCGTACGGGCGTGCTGCCAGGGACAGAGTATCTGCCTGCTTTTGTCCCGTTGGTAAATGGTTTCTCAGCCATGGGTGCTGGAGCCCTCAGCTTATTTCCTTGCTGTTGAGAGCCACGCATGGTACAATGTTTATTTATTTGTGCCTGAAGCTTGTCTCACCTTTCACAGGGCATGGGAAGGAAAAGCTTGTGTCCGGAAAGCAGCGTGTCCACACGCCCTGTGCGAGGCAGAGCTCGCAGCCTGCCTCACTCACGGAGGGGAAAGCCGTGGCCGTGGCACCGCGGGAGGGAATGCAGCTCCCCCCGGTTCGGGCTGGGCGTTTCAGCAATGGCCTGCTCTCTGTCTTGTGCCTTCCTCTGCCGTGGTTCCCCAGCCTTTGAGGGGCTTTCCACAGCGAGGTTTTGTGGAGTCCCTGCAGGGTTGGTGGAGATGCCCCAGGGATCAGATCTTGCTGCAGACCGGCTCGGGCAGAGGGGAAAGCTCTAGTGTGGGGCAAAATGAACAGAGCAGACACGTGAGATGGAGAGAGGAAACGGTTCAGAAACCTTAAAACTGAAAGGGATAATTATCATCTTGTCTAACATTTTTGCATAACACAAGCTAAGGGGCTCCTCACAGAAACTCCTCCAGCTCCTCTGCCCTGCCCTGCTCCCTGGAGCAGGAGGGATGGAGAGCGGTGGGTGAAGTACTTCAGAAATACGAGAAGACCCAAATGGCATGACTGAGTGATACCAGCCTGTATCTCAGGCTGGCCTTATGGACAAAAACTGGCCTCATGGACACGAACTATGTGGATTTCTGCTGCAAGCAGAGGAGTGCAGCAGGACCGCTGAGCGGGGCCGGGCGGTGTGGGCACCCCTGGGCTGGGGCACCTGCAGCAGAGGGTCCTCTCCCGTCTCTGCTGGTGGCAGTGGGARGTGCTACGTCGGAAGGAGGCAGGAGCTGGCTACTGTCTCTGGTCCATCCCACGCCCCCAGTGTGGTCGTAGCCACCCTAGGAGCCACATCCCTGCCTACGCCTTCATCTGCTTCATCCAGTGTCTTCACACCTTTGCAGTCCCAGACCTGCTCCGCTCTCACCCATCTCCTGCACAGACCAATGAGCCCCAGGCTATGCCCCCTTCTCTCCCAGGCTGCCCCTTGCGGCCCTGATGGTTTTTGGTGCCCTCCTGGCAGCCGGAGGGTGCTGCATGTGCTCGCTGCCGGGTGAATCACCTCGGGAGCACCCGTGGGCACCGAGGCATTGGTATTCCCCTGCCCACCCTCCCTGTGACTCACCTGCCCCAGCCCCCAACCCTCCATGGGCACTGCGAGCCCGCATGGAGGCAGGGAAAGGGAGGTGACCCCCCTGAAGGGGGGCTGCTTCCATTTTGCACCCCCTTGAAAAATTTCTTGGAAAAGTCCGTCTCAGGCTGATGTTTCCTTGTGCACAAGATCAGTGCAGAAATGAGCTGGCAGCAGGGAAAGTTTACTTTAAAAACCGCTTTCAGACTTGACCTGAATGCAGAGAAAAGTTCTTTTTCTGTTACATTTTCAGGTGCTTTTCTGTACTCTGGTAAGTCTAAGCTAGTTTTATTTTCAGCCCCTCTAGCTTGGGGATTTCCTGAGAGCTTAAAGGAGGAACGTGTCTGGAGCCAGATCCTAAAAAGGACATAGGAACTGAAGTCCAGCACCTGATCAGCTGATGCCAGCCCTTGATCATTCTAAAGTCTTTCTATTTATATTTTCTTTATGCTCAGACTTCCCTAGAAACTGGAGGAAAACTAGAACTAAGGAGAAACTGAGAGTAAAAATACTGTCAGGGAAAATGTCTGTACAATCATGCTGGTTTTCGCAACACCCCGGGCACTGCTGCATCATGCAGCAGACCTTGCACAAAAGAGGAAGAGTTCCTGTGGTGAGTTCTTTCTCCACTTCATTTAACCCATACTTTGCTGTTTGTTTTGATGTCCTTTGACTGATTCGGCTTGCCTTACGACACCTCTCACTTTCCCCTCGCACTCTGAGACGTCCATGGCATGACCTCGGCTGCTCAGCCCTTTTGCCCAGCCTCTGTAGGCTCCTGCTTACACCTGAAACCCTTACTCAGCTACTAACTCATCCCATTAGGGATGGAGCCTTTCCATACCTTCTTCTTTCTCTTAAGGGGTGTTTCACCTAACAGCTTCTGCATCTTCTGCTTGGTGGAGGTTTGGATAAATTATAGCCCATAAGCTTGTCAACATTTACACCTAGGCAGGGAATTGCCCTGCCAGCCCACGGCCCATTCCTTGCTGCTCTGGCTACCRAGGGCTCTGTGGTTTTTCTCTTCTATGTGGCCTGTGTGCATCTGTCATGCAACCAAATAGAGACCTCTTGGGCATACGACAGCTGCCCATCCATACACCTGGAAGACGCGGGCAAGTGTGCCATGGTCGCCTGACAGGCACACGCCTGGCTCGGCAGCGGGGAGGGACGTCACACGCTGGCCCTGCGCCTTGGCGCATCAAGTCCTTGAGGAAAAAAACTGCTGGCCTCCAAAACTGTCATTGTTACCCCCTCTCTAATAATATTTGGAGAGTGCTATCACAATGCAAATTTGACCTTAAGGAATTTACAGCCGATTCCTAAAATTGCCCTGCTAGCACTTCTTTATGATCGGTTCAACAAATTGATTTTTACACAGATCAAATTTGTTTTCTTTCCCATTCCTGAAGTCAGGAAAGCTTTCTATCCCCTCCCCTGGTACTATTCTCTTTCCTGCTCACTATCGACCCTATAACCCCGGGTGACATTCCCGCTGCTGTTATCTCTGTACTAGCTGATTTCATGTCTTTCACTGGTGTATCAAGATACTCCTCCATTTTATCATCTGGGCTGCCTGTGTTTACGTACGATCCTCTTGATTTCCTGGGGTTTTTTGTTCTTTCCTTCTGTCTGACATCACTATATTTCTTAGCGGAAACAGGCACATTTCTCTCATTTACTGTAATGTTTCCTTAATAACTGTCCTTATCAGCACGACTACTTCCTTTCTCCTTGATGCACACTCTCCTGCCCTCTAGACTTCTTGTATCTCCTACTCTATCTCACTTTTCTCTTCCTGTCCCGTAAGACTAGGCCCAGCAAACAAAGTTTTTTTCAGCTGTTGAAACTTGGAGCTGAATGGGAAGTTGCTCCAACGATAGGTCGTAGGCTGCAAGAACAATTCCCTGCCCCAATCTAAGTTTCAAAGGTTTCTTTTTTTTAAAAAAAAACTTGAAGTATCGACTAGGATCAGCTGGGCCAGATCCAGCCCTCAAAGGTCAGTCTTTCAGCTACATAGATTTCACGCTATGAATGTCTCCCTAAGGTCTCACATCCCCAAATTGTCCTTATAGCACAAAGCCTTGAAACATCTGTTTGTTTTCACTGTGCAACCAGGACTTTGCACTCCTTTTCTGTGGCCAGAAAACTCCACTGGACATCACCTAAAACTTCTTCACTTTAAACATCTTCCATCGCCTGCAGTAGCTGTGCTGACCTATTCCAGTATGAATTGCTCACTGTCATTTGGTCTAACAAAGAAAAACCCATAGGCTTTCACTGCTCCCAGATGATTTTTGCAGTTTCAAATCTTCACTTGGTGTCATTGCTCTTGGCAGATGCGTTTGCTCTGCAGAGAAACTTGTCATCCTCCCTCACAAGAAGCGTACAGGTAGATAAACAGATCTGGATCTCATCTTTCCATCCTGACCTCTTCGTTCTTCTTTGGTTTCTGGGTCCAGGCCATCTCCATTACACGGCAGCGTTGTACACACTCAGTGCTGATTAAAAGCAATAACAAAAATCAGAGCCCTTCTCTTGGCTTTTATTCCAACACTTCTCATGATATCTGAGTGACTGAAGAAATCAGGGGCCGAGGCAATACCTGGTCCTCCCCATGCATCCTTGGTCCATGGTAGGAGGACAGCTGGGAAAGGCAGGTGAACTGCTGAAGCACACTGTGCCTCKGGTTAAGGGACTCCAGCATCGTTCTCACCTCTGCCCCTGCCTCCCTGGGTGGCTAACACCGAATCTGTACAAAAGTGTGACTATGAAAAAGAGACAATTATTACCTATATCAAAATATGGCTACCTGCTGAAAGAAAATGTGAAGAAATATTACCTGCTTAAGGAAACAGGATAGTTGGACTCTCTCCCAGAAACAGAGCATAAGCTTGGGCAAGTAAGGTAAGGCCTTGTGTTCAGAAAATCTGTTGTTTCTCAGCTCTTACTTTAGCAAAATTAAAATTTTACAGTTGTTTTGAGACATTCAGACAGGAATTCTGACTGAACAGCAAAACATTATTACTCATAAACATTTTCTGCTGCGCAAAACTGGAAGTGAGCTGTGGATGCTGATACCAAGTGGGTATTTCAGAGGGAGGAGAAAGTATGTGGCTGGTTCACAGGGATAGGCAAGTGTCAAAATTTGGTTTTCCTTTARCTAAGTACAAACCAGATTATCTCATAATGCCCCTGTTTTGTTTCCAAAGCCTCCTGACTTTGCTTGAACCTAAAATACCCTGAGAACAGCTTTTCTTGCCGCTTTTCGCTTCTGCTTTCGGTGGTAACTGGAAACCAGAAGCTCCAGCACACACTAAAACGGTGGTGACGGGAGAAAGAAAATTACATTTACTCCTTTGAACTACCAATAGAAAAAAAAGCTAAAACTTCCCAGAGCAGTCTGAGCTTTTGGTGAAGCCTAAAGGGAGGAGGAGGCTGGTGCGACTGTAGTTATTTCTGCCAGGGCATGGGGTGAGGGCCAGGTTATCTGCCTCCAGCCTGGCTGGGAGCTGCCCATCCAGATGCAGGGACTAAATATGAATCACTGACATTGACTACRAATCGCCAAAACACAGCTCTGGAGCTTGTGGGAATTTCCTTTTCCCTTTTTTCCAGGTACACATGTCCTTCAGGGAGGAATTCCCAGGAAAATCCTCCCACCAGGACCTTGCCTTGGCTGYGGAGAGGGGGACATTTGATCCCAAGCCCCTTGTTTTGGCAGAAAACTGCTTGCTAGCTCTAGCCTGAGGCCTGTCGGGGTGAGCAAGGGTTTGTGAGTGGTTTCCACTGGTAGGAGAAGTGGGTGGTGCAATCCCGACCTTCTCTCAGACAACCCTCTGCAACCGCGGGGAGTGCCCGGCAGCACCCCTGCCCTGGCAGGAGCCAAGCCCAGCCGGTGGGTGAATTTTCAGTGCATCAGCTCCTGCCTTTTGAGGTAGCCCTCTGCCCTTGCAGCCACACCAGCTGTGCCCCAAGGGCTTTGCCCTCCATCTTCTTGATGCTCCCCCCACCAATGGCTTCTCTCCCACAGGCAGCCCTTATGCTGCCCGGCTGTACCTCTTCCTGCTGCCCTCCTGGGTTGCTCCTGCCTTTCTGCTCCCATTACAAGTCTAAGCGGTGTGTCAGGAAGGACGCAATGTGGTTTCATCCTCTTCCCATACCACCACCTTAGAAACACATAAATGTCCTTTAAATGGCTTCTGTGATGTTCCAGGATTTCCAACACTTAACCACGTCACAGTTTGAGGCTTGGTGGATGCTAACACACTTGGATTGCCAAGAGAAATGAGAAATGGTACCAGAAAACCCCATAAAATTCTCTCAAACAGTCCGACAGCATGTTTTCTGAAAGACATCTGGCTTATGAACAGCGACAGAGGGTAGGGCAGGCATGTGGTTTGGGTTTCCACTTCTGGGGAAAAACAGAGCAACTATTAGGGCTGTCACCTGTGAGCACCAGCCTTACCCAAAGCCGTGCCGATACCAACCTGATAATAACAGCACATGCCAGGTTGTTTGCCCCGTCGCGGCAGATGCTCACCAACGCATTTCCCCAGGGTGTCCTGCCTGCTGAGCCTTGCAGCGGTTGAGCAGTGTTTGCAGGGGGAGGGCAATGAATCTTYTCTGCTCTCAGCTCCACCGAGAGACTCTTTTTCCCGAAAATGACCCAGCCGTGACTGAAAGGGTGGTTCAGTGGCTGGGGTGGGGGTGCAGCCCTGCTGCAACTCCCTCCTCTGCTGCAGGCTCTCAGGACACTGGCCGGTTATTCCTGCTCCTGATGCCTCAGTGCCCGTCTGCGCTTTCCTGCTCACAAAGCCATTGAGAATATGAAAACTTGGAAGGCTGTGCAGATAGACCCTCTGCCCTCTGGCTGAGAGTTAGTAGCTAGAAACCAAAAGACTGTAATCTAGACCATGGTCTCTTCTTTCTATCTATCTCACAGGGTCTAATTTTATCCAGACCTTCACTGTGTGATGTGAGGCTGCAGGGTATATAAAAAAAACATGGCACTTAAAAGGTGGTACAAGAATGTGAAGCCCATGGCAAAGTGCTTTTGCCCTTGGTTTCACCCTGGCACTGGGAGGACTCATTTTCACGGTGCGGAGAGGCCACCAGACCCTGTCTGTGCCTACGTTCATCCTTGACTCTGAGGAGGACACGACCTGCCCTTAGCGAGGTGTGTCGTTTCCTGAGTCATTGGGGAAATCTGGGGCACAGGTACATGTAAAGGCTGTCAAAATATGTCCCTGCAAGCCCATGAAGATGATGTTGAAGGTGATGTGCTATGGGGACTGAAGGAGGAGGGGACAAGTTTCAGTGTCCCAACAGGTTCTGCTGTCCCTGCTGTGAGGCAGAGGAATGCCACCACTTTTGGGATGCCACCACTTTTGGGATGCCACCACTTTTGGGATGCCATCTCTGCCCCCTAGTAGAGCACAGTAAGCAGCAGCAGGGCAGAGGGCAAACAGAAACACGTGAGAAACAGACATTCTCGGCCTTGGAAACTTCAGTAATACTCCAAAGTAGTTTCGACAATTAACCCTTTTGTGACTTTACAATTTTGCATGATGGGCCAGAAAACACCAACAATTTGCTCAACCCTTTTTTTAAATTCAGCTGGAACTGAAACTGTGCAGCTTGCCCGACAACAATGAATCATAGGGATTATTTACACAGAAAAACAAGTTAATCATGTTTGCAGCATACAGTAAGGAGATATGCCTCCCACAGCTTCCCCAGGGAGTAGCTTAACACCCAGAAGGCAAGCGACTTCCTTGCAGAAGACTTTATTCTATATAAAGTTAAATTTAATTTTTCTTGGCCTCCCCTCTTTTGACCTCTTTTTTTTTTTTGCTCCTCCTTTTTCTATCGCATTGAATTAAACCTAAGCCTGAGCGCAGGATGGAGATGTGCCGGGGCAGTGCTGTGGGGATGGCTGACTSGTGAGAAGGCGGCGTGCTGCAGCCTGAGAGTGAGCCCAAACACTTTTATTCCTGAATGACGTGGCAAATGTTGCTCTGGGTGCCTCAGTGTTATTATTCTGGGCTGTTGACCAAGCTCAGGTTACTTGACCATGCTCAGAAGCTGCAGCGGTTGCAATGGGACATGATTATTTGCATCGTCCCGCTGGCAGACAGAGGCCCTCAGCTGCACAACTGCCTCTCTATCTCCAGCCCAGCGTGACGGATTCTTGCCTTGAAACAAAGGTAAGTGTAGCATAATGTGGTTTGTTGCCTCTCCAGGAGGGAAAGGGGGCTATGGCTGGAGCTGAAGGGGCCCATCAGCAGCCCAAGCTATAGTTTCTACCCCATAGGGTTATGTATAGGCAGGCGAAGTTAGACTATCATTCTGGCACTGTACAGGGCAGTACTAACACAATATTTAAGCTCCTTTCTGCTCTCTCTGACTGACGTTTTTGCAGACCAAGTGGACTCCAGGAGCAGCGCTACCAAAGCCAGCCTCATTCCTCCTGGTGCTGGGAGCGGGTTTGGGGAGTTAAAGCCTGAACCACATCCCTTAGCCTTGTGCAAATCCTAAGGAGAAGCCAGCTCGGTTTGAAAACTTCTATCGCCATCTAGTGATGTCCCTGCGAGAGCCACATTTTCGGGAGCTGCGAGGAAAAAGAAAGACCAGCTGAAAGCAGGGCAATTGCAACTCCTTTACCCTCGGTGGGCTGACAGGTTGGTTTTGCATTGTACCAGCTCCCCGCTTTCCTCTGGGAATGCCATGTGTCCAAAATGTGGCTGAGCCTGCACGGCTGGCAGGGAGGGGACAGGGGTTACATGCCACCAGTGGGCACAGTGCCTGGGCCCCGCAGAGAGTGCCTGCCACCCTGTCACTCTTCGCTCTGCTGGCAGCCATCAGCTGCCCTATGGACTCAGCAGCCAGTGTTCACCTACCAAGGGACAGGATTTCAGCAATGCTCAGTTTAAATCCCCAAGAGCAGTGTGATCTCCCCTGTGTTTCACAGATTAAACTAGGAATATAAATGTCCTGGTAATTTGGTGTTACAAGCATTTTATGGGCAGTCCAGCTTCACTGCCACAAAATATAGGACAAACCTTTAAAGTCGTCAGAGCAAGAATTAATCTGACGCAGAGAAGAAACATGAACCATGGAGCACATAAATGTCCCCTATGCAAAAATATACTTATTAAGCTGTTGATTAGAAAATGSCTAGTGCTTGTCAATTCACCAGTGATGTAAATTTAATCCGCTGTAGCTGAATTTTTTTAAACAGAAAACTTTTAAGACATGACCCAAGATATTTGTGCAATAGGAGCAGGACGATCCAGATTCACAAGATGAAAAATAAAATACATACACAAAAAMGTTAAATAGCAGCATTGCTAGCTCATTGGCTCTGTCCTTCCATGCAGCCGTGCAGCAGCCACAGGTTGTCACCTCGCCTGGTGCGGTTTGCACAGGCGGTGTCATGCAAGTGCATCCCTGCTGCAAAGCTGGAACAAAGAGCTYTTTACGCTGCCCCAGGCACTTGTTCCCATCCCCATGACGAGTATGTCTCCTTCTCACTCCTGCCTGGGACTAGATCTGACTTAAAAACGATCTCACAATAAAATTGAATATGTTTGGGAGCAAGCAGGCAGGGATGGGGAAGTGGAGAGCTTTCTGCTGCACTGCTGCTGAGCCTCCGATCCCAAGCCTGCAGTCTCAGTGTGCTGTGGAAGGACACTCTGACAACTGTGGCTTGCTTTCCTTTCCATTTTAGAGCCCAATTCCATCTTCTTTTAATTCCACTTTTCTTCCATTCCAGTCTCTTCCTTCTTCTACTTCCCCATGGTGTATCCAAGTGCAGCTGTGGGCACTCTCCCGTGCTGGTGGCTGGCTGGCACTGAGAGGTCTCCGGGCACGCTGGGCACATCCACGCTGGGCACATCCACGCTGCTGATTCACCACGCTGCTGTGCAAATGCCACCGGCGCTTTCTTCTCTCTGTGCCTCTGCTGATATGCAGCATTTCTGCTTCTCCTTTCCGTTCTTGGTCTCACTTTCATCCAAATGACTTCTCCCCTGTAATAACACCACCCAGAACTTCACCAGGCGCCACTCAGCTCTGGTTAGTTCCCTTTCTGTGTGGCACAGGAGTAAGCAGATACTTGCTCTCGCTCAGACTGGCCGCAGCACTTTTCTGGCACTTGAGGGCCCTCAGGACCCGTGCAGGCTTCACATCGACAGCCTCAGTGATCTGGCTGGAGAGGTCTGGGCTGACCTTTCTGCTGTGCGTTGGACTGACCTGCTTTTGCCYGCTTTCCAGCTCTCCAGACTGCGTCCAGCCCGTTTGCCTGTGTCTCTGCCCTCCCCTGCCCACCTCACCTCGGGGGGTTTCCACATCTTCAAACCTTACACCATGTCCAGACTGGGGTAGTTTCTCCTCCGCAGCGGTGGCCTGGCTTTCTCCTCCGCAGTCACTGCACCGGGCACAGCCCTCGGTGTAATACGCTTTGCTCTCAGCAGCTTTCTCGTATTACCCAAGGATTTTGTGATTTTACTGAGGTTATTTCCCTGACACCTGACTGCCTCACAGTTTCTGGTGCACAGAGACAGACCTAATCAGCACCCAAGGAAGAGAGGTTTTGCATTTGTGAGGTTTGTTTAATGACTTTTTTTGAAGAAAAGTGTGTGTGTTTTTCTAAGAGGGGACAAGGCTGGTAAAGCAATGCAATGAATGATGCACATAAAACTCTGGGAGGGTGGAAATATAAAATACAATCAATGTCTTGTTTAATGGCTGAGGCTCGGAGGATTTTTTCTGACACTTTACCCCAGAGCTGGATTTCTTGCTCTTTCCTAATAGTATCAGCACAGGAAAGAACATTTATGGAACCACACTTTATAACCAAATGGGAAGTAATAGGGTTTTTTTCTTGCCTTGGGAGAATTCGCAACCTTTATGTTGAGGTTTTCTTGGACTTTCCAATAAGGTCACTTGCGGTGGAAGGCAAGGGACAAAAACATAAAAGCTGGAATAAAGATAARTAAACTGAGGGAAGTAACCTTTGAAAACAAGGAGAGATACAAAGACATATAGAATTGAAAAGAAAAGTTTTTTCACTGTTACCAGAGCTGAACTGGTTTTATTCATTTATGTTTTAATTTTGGTCAGAATTTTAAAACAAGGTCTTTTGGATTGTTCTTAGCTTGTGCATCACTTTTATGTAGTATTTTAGAAAATGAGTTCATGGCCAAAAAATGCCCAATAGGTGCAGGGGATTTCCAGTGCATTTCCAGCCAGCAGTGCAGAAGGGTTGTAAGAAGGTAGCTTCACGCCCAAAAGCCACAACCCATTCACCACTGAAATCTCCCTCTGAAATCTCTCAAAACACAAATGTTGACCGTCACTGTTTTGCCCAAAGAGATCAAAAGCTTGGACATTGTGTATTCATTCTGAAATACAAGGGAAAAAACACTACAGACCAAAAACTATTCAGGATCCCTCCTCCAACATTTGGCAAATAAACTCAAGCTATGAGAAAATACCCTTCCCCCACCAATTAGCTGCTTCTGGAGAATTTGTGATGAGAAAAAAAATCATTTTCCGAGTCCTTCTTGAGTATTGATTCAGGTCTTGTTGGTAAGGAGACAACTGGGCTCTTCCCCTCCTGGCACTGAGAAATAGTCCAATTATTCCTTCTGCTTGCAGAAGGCCTAAGATGTACAGGCATCTCGCAGGGTTGCAGTACTTTCTTGTGCTGTGATATAACTGTTTTTTAGAGCTCATGCCCCAGGAGAGGACGGAAAGGGCAAAAAATAGCATAGGAAGTCAGTCCGACTTCTCTCACGAATGGCCCACACCGCTCTGCACCAGTCCTGCAGCAGGGCCATGATGTGCAGCATGGGTCCACCCGCTCCGCACGTGGGGGCCAGGAGGGTGGGCAGCAGCTGGGGACCCTTCCTGGAGGCCCCCCGCCAAAACCCTGTTGCAGCCAAGCAGTTCTTCGCAGGCAGAGAACAAGAGGAAAAACATTGCATCATCTGGGACTTCTGAGTTCTCAAAGACTTCTCCAGCATTCAGTAAGGAGAGGATTTTAAACAGAGCACTTGTTCTCACACTCAGAATTTATTATGAAGGAAAAGTAGTATACGGTGGGTTTTGAGCAAACGTGAAGACGTACAAACTCCTATAAATGGAATTTGCTGGATGAATTGCTGTTCTGTAATGAACGCATGCCAGTAAGGATAAATTAAGTCAACCTGTTCTTACGGCTCAAATGGAAAGATAATATGCCCAGAAGGAATCAGAACTTACTCCATCCAGTGGTTATTATCGCTATCCGGCCGTATCCGCTATCTGCATCTTGCTTGCACAGCCACATACAGTGCACAATGCTGTTAACCTGATGACATATTAAAGAGGAACTATGGATTTCCCAGAAGCTCATATCACTTCCTTGACAATGGTGCAAGGACTTAAATATATACGCAACATGTCCTGCTATCTCCTGCCTTCATCTGCAGACAGGATCGTGAAGGCTGAGCAGAGCCGTTTCCTGCAACCAGCTTTGCTTTTGTTGGCAAAGGGTTCCTGTTCCAGGTGAAGAGAAATCATGCAGTAAGGAGAAGATTAGCTGCCTTCTCTCAAAAAACTTTATTAGTTTATTAAAAAATGGCCAGGAAGTTCCTCCCTGCCTGGCTATAATACAGCTTCCTTCAGCCTGCAAATTAAAAACTGCCCTTTGGCTGCTCTGCTCTGTACACACTACAGTCCTTATTAAATAACATTTGACTGAAAAGGATCTGGAAAATCAAATAGAGTTTACAACTAGTTGATAGAGATAGAGGAAACTACATAAAGATAAGCGCTTTCATGTTTCAATAGCAACAAGAAGACCTATAAAAATAATCATCAGTATAAAATGTCATTTCCTTGAAGTATAAACCGCCAGTCCTGTCTTCTACAAGCCTGGAACTTGTATCTCAATAAAAGTCATACAGAAACCGCTTACTTACCACTGGTACCTTAGCAAAAGCTTTAGCTCGCAATGGTTTCTGATGAAAAGAGTCCTCAGTCACCTGCAGTTTTCTGAATTTTTTTCACTATTAATATTTTTTGTAACTATGTTGGTTTAAGGGCCTCTAAGTCTATCATTAGCAACTGATTTTAGAAACAGCTCTTAAATCCGTGTAAGTTTTTACAAATTTTACCTTGCTGAATCTTTCAGACTAACATTTCCTGGGGTTTGGGGGAAAATGGTAATTTTTTTTTGTAATTTGAACAGAAATGGTTTACTTCTATTTAGGACCAAGTGAAAACCATACGTTTCCCATTAAGATTTTTGTCTGAGACTGAGGTGGGGATGAGCTGGCACTGGGAGGACTGGAGCCTCTCCAGTGGTTTTCATGCTGGTTCTTGTGGGAGCAGCATATTGACCTTTTCTGCATAGGTGAGCTCACCATCCGGGCAATTGGATTTCGGAACTGGTTTTGTGAGGATGCTTGTGCGTCACTTCTATATACATGAAATTTGCAAAACTAAACACTGCTAATGCTTTCATTAAAAARCCCTTACAAATCTCTAACTTGAATTAATTTATTTTGGAGCTAAAATAAAACTTAATGTCTGCTGATCTAATATATACTAGCAAAAAACTTTCTGTCTTTTTTGACTATAGAGTGAAAGTCCTCAGACAGGGAAATTAGTTATTATATTTAAAGACATTTAAACCCTCCCCTAAAGCACTTTATACAACTTTCCTTCCTCTTTAAGTAACAGT
Organism: Oceanodroma leucorhoa; assembly: GCA_030449065.1. Classification (NCBI taxonomy): domain Eukaryota; kingdom Metazoa; phylum Chordata; class Aves; order Procellariiformes; genus Oceanodroma; species Oceanodroma leucorhoa. Next base: position 6,798,994 of record JASVER010000018.1, on the reverse strand, counting down.
ACATCCCTATTTATGTTGTAGCAACACCAAAGCTTGCAAATTACCCCAAATTCTGCAAGAACTTAGTTTTTTAGACTCCCTAACTCTTGGAGTCAGCAAATATTTATGAAAATTTTGCTTTTCATTAAAAATGGCCTAACGGCTGCAAGATACGTCCGCTGCTGTGAAGTCTGTGGGCATTAAGCAGTCAGAGGCTGGACAATAATCACATCGTCCCCATACTTGTATTAGGAAACTTTGTGGTCTCTAAGATAGTTTTAGGTGATGACTCCTGGTTTTGCAGCATCTCAGCACTGGCCAGGCCGATTTCTCTGTGCCCAGCTCCCCACTTCCACCTGCATTTTGTGAATGCCACCATGTTTTCCCTGTATTAGGGGTTGTCCTCCCTCTTCACACTCTGCTTGGGGATTTCTGAACATCGTTCTGCTCTCACCTGGGCACCATCTCCCTCCCCTTCCCCATCGCTTTTCCAAACGAAGGTTTTGGCAGGCAGGAGAGCCCTTCCCCTCCGACTCCCAGGTCTGGCCGGGGGCTCTCCCTCGCCGCGGTGATTTTGGGAGCGGTGCCAGCATGCGGCCCCCAGCAATGGTGCCATGCTGTGGCGGTCAGAGCAGCCCCGGAGGCCGTTCATGCCGCGGGAGGTGCAGCGTTAAAGAAGAACCGGGTTTTAAAGAGAATTTGGGGGGTTTGTTCCCTTATGCTGGGGATGCTTTGCAGGGCCTGGAGTGACCAGGGCACCGAGCCATGGCGATGGCTAACCAGCTGCGGAGGCAGCCGCCCGCCTGCCCTGCCCAGCCGGCCTCGGCACACCGAAGGGGGCTGCGCGCTGCAGCAGCCCGGCCAGCCGTGCCCCCCGAGCCCCCTCCCCGGGCCGGGCGGCGGGGCCGCGGCGTGCAGTCCCCCGCAGCCCCTCGCAGCTCCCGCAGCCCCCCGCAGCTCAGTGAAGCACCCCGCAGCCCCCCGCAGCTCCGCGCAGCCCTCCGCAGCYCCCCGCAGCCCCCGCAGCGGCGGTCGGCAGGTGGCAGCGCATCCTCTGCCTTTGGGAAAGGCTCCGCCCGCACCTCCCTGCCCTCGCCCCGGCAAACGAGCCGCCCCTCTCGGGAGGGGGCTGCTGTCGTGCCCTAACGAGCATCAGCGGCGAGGAGGCTGGCTCGGCTCCGGCTGGTTTTCTTCCACGTGTGAGCGCACGGTCTGGGCAGGGAGGGGAGGCACCGAAAACACACGGCTGGCCAAACGGAGGAGTATTTAATGTGCTGTCTGCAGCGGGCCAAGGGAGATAAGTGACATATCTGATAGCATTTATGGAGAAAGAGCTCCACACAGCACCCACCCTCATTTTTATTAGCTGCATTTGTATGGCACGAGATAGGCAGTGTTGGCTAAAGAGCACACCAGGAGATAGGGATCTCCTGGAGCCTGACGTTTTCCGTTGATTTGATATGTGACCGTGGGTGAGTTATTTAAACTTCGTATGCTGGCTCCTCGCTGAGTTATTCTGGGCACACTGGACTTTTCCATGGTAGCCGTCCACCCACACGAGCCTGAAGGCAATGAGATGTGGCAAGCTGGGGTTCCTCAAGGCTGTCTGCCATAGGAGCTCACGAGGATGGCCCCCACAAAGTCAGCTTGACCAGTTGTGCATCACTGGGGGTAGGTTTCTTCACTCCTTTCTTCTCCTGCCCTCTYTCTCTCCAAGAAAGTGGCCATGGGGGCAGCGTGAAAATATTTCTGTGCCAAATACTGGGTGCTTTATGGCAAGTACAAAGTCCTATAATATGCAGCTATGGAATGATCTGACTGACTCATGGGAGTTTCTCATTAAAAAAAAAAAGGTGGATTTTTTTTTTCCTTTCCCATTCTAACGATATATGTCTTCATATGGATCTAGTTTATCCATATCTAAGTCGTTTTGGAAACCTGATACATGCTTGGCTTCAAATCATGAGGCAGTAAGTGCCAGAGATAATGTGATATAAAAACTCCTTTCTTTTGTTCATTTTAACATTATCCTTAAACGTGTAACTTTTCCATTTCATTGAGTTACACAGTTCCAGTGTTTCCCATTGCTCTTTTTCTACCTGTGTCATCATTTTCATTTCCTGTCTTTCAGCTCCCACTATCTCTGCATCACTTCTTGTGAAAGATTGACCAGAGCTGAACAAATTATTCTTGTCAGGATAGACTTAGGACTTATTGAACATTTTGAAACATTTTTTCATTGACTTGAAGTGAGCTATGACTATTTGTAGTATACAAGGTTTCAACCTGTGAATATCACGGCATTTTCACGAGTCTTGGGGCAAAATCCTAAACTGCTTGAAGTCAAAGGACACTCTGCCACTAACACAGAGAAGTTTGTGTCAGTCTTTATGGGTGAAATTCGGCTCACATCTGAATGTAGGTGTCTTAGTTTGTGAGGCAAAGCCCTGCCATGTCCATGCTGCAGAGTAAGAGGCAGATTTAAGAAGGACCACAAGCACCATAAGCATGTCATGATACTGCAGTCACTATCGCACGGTGAAGTGAGTATTGCCAGAGCCGTGGCAAGGGCAGGTTGACAGGCATCAAGTGAAGCAAATATGTGACTTCATCCCTCTTTGCCACATACAGTGGAAGTTCAAGTTCTGCTGTTGTCGTGCTCTGTGAAGGGTGTCGACACCTGCCTTTAAAGTGCTGGCACGACTYGCAGACACACAGTGACCGCTGCAGATGGTGGCTTGAAGGCTCAGCTCTGCGCAGTGTGGAGGGGCGGCGTCAATCAGCACTGGAAAATTGGCACAGAAGATTTTTCTGACCTGGGGGGATCCAGCTCAGCAGTGTACTTGGTCTGGACAAGTGCAGGTGTCTAGACTTTGCGCTCTGCCTTTAGGAGTTCTGCTGGATATAAGAATAATCTGGCATGTTTTTGAGGGGAGAAAATGACCAAGGCAAAGCTGTTCCTTCGACTGAAGGATATGAGAGGAGACACTTTTATAACCATCAGAGTAATCCTAAACAAATCCTGAAACTTTAATGGGAGTAATTTTAGCATATTTCCTGTAATTTGTAATATTTATTTTGATATACGTTCAGAAAGTTTATGTAATATTTTTAATGCATGAGCAACTTTTGGCAAAATATAGAGATCTTCACATGCGTACAAATTTGCTATTATGATTGGCCAAGCTTTAATAAATGATTTGTAATAGCAAATATTGGCCATGTGTTTGGAACGGGGATGTGCCAGGACCACATTACCCAGTGCTCYGGCATGGAAATATCTGCGTATTGCAGATGACCTGACCTCAGCTGGCCTTTGCGTGACCGCTGCAGAAATCGGTCTGACCTGTGGCCCTGCTTTCTACCCAGAAAGCTTTTCCAGACTATACAAGATTGCAGCTTTAGGGGCCACATTTCTCACTTATACCTTGTCTTATATCCCATATCTGCCATTTTCCTGTTGCTATGTGAGAGCGTTGAATATTCATTGCACAATGTGAAAAACACTGGCAAGCAGGGTCAGAAATTGATCTCACTGTCAATCATGCAATATCAGGGAAACTCTTTCATCAGATAGAGTAATTCTGAATTATGGCCTACATCTGAATCCAGCTTGTTACATCCACTAGCAAGAGTGATTCATTTTTGCAATTGATTGAAAATAGTGCAGGAAAAAAAAGAAAGCTGGATTAGGTAAGAAACATTTAGAAACGGGAGTGGTACCTCCTTGTGTACCCATGAGAAAGCAGCCCTCTGTGTTAACTACCCATGAGTGAGAATTGTTTTGTATTAAGTGCATGCCTTCACRAAGATCAAACTTTTCAAGTGAAAATGAAACTGAAATGGTTTTATTAAAATATGAGAGAAAGCATTACAGTGCTTAATTTCCTACAGTCTGCTGGGTGCCCTTCCCCACAGGTCCCGCTCATCCCCTTGGTGGCCCTGCATGGGAGGAAGATGTCCCCTCTTCCTTGCCTGGGGCTCCCAGGCTTCGGTACATCACTGGCTGCTCTTCACTCAAGCGATGCTCTGCTGGCCACCACCTGCCTCAGTGCTGGTTACCCAGCCCCTGGGCAGCTGCAGACATCACTTGTGTCACCCGTGTTCTTCATACAGAGTGTCCTGACTCTGATTTTCTTGGAGCGCAAAATGGAGAGGAACAGTACAAAGCCTGTGTGTGAGAAATGGGGCACGTTCAGCTGCAGAGCCCACGGGGAGGCTCCTGCCGGTGAGCGCACACCTCCATGCCGGCCCCGGCCCTGGCAGGGCTTTCTCCTTCAGGAGGTGTTTGAAAACTTGGCTGGCTTGAATGAAAGGATTTTCTGCCTTGCTGGCTGCTGACCTGCAGAAGGTCTCCTTGGCCATTGCTGCTGAGCCAGTGCCCACGCAACCGCGGGCCACGGGCAGGGCCTCGACCTCGACGTGTGGCACAGCTGAAGTGTGTGTGTGCCTGAACCGGCCAGGCTGCTCATGAGGATGCTCCATTTGCCACGAACTGGCGGCACCAAACTACACCTGAACTAACCCCTCTCTTTTGGAGCACGCCTATACATCATGTAGACCAAATTGAGCTCATATCAGAGTAGAAAGCATATGGGCTTCCAACTGATTTTAAAGCACATTGCAGAGCCGTGCGTGACCCAAGCATTGCCTCCTCAGCAGGCGGCGGCCGGCTCTGGACGAAGGGGCTGGTGGCAGAGCCGCGCTCCGGGCACTTACGTTATTTCCTAGCACCATCTAGTGGGTAGACAGGCCGGCAGGCACATGTCACCTTGGGAGAATGTTTTCCCCTTATTGCAGGTTTAAACAAACAGTTATAAAAGCTTGCACTTGACCTCTACTCTTTTTTCCATTCATTCCTTACCAGCATTGTTTCACGAAACGATGCACTGATATACGAACAAGCAATCTGTCCCGTCCCCGCAGGCACAGGGCTGCTGAAGAGCACCAGAAGATCTCAGTTTATCATCAGCCCTTCAAGGGAACTTGACTGGACAGGCTGTGAAAGAAACTGAACATTTTTTAAGAAAAAAAATACATTTGACAAAGCTGCTACTGATCTAATTTTGCTGCCTGAAATACACAGGACAAGCCAAATGTAAGCGGATATGAAAAAAAAAAGAAAACATTAATTTTCTATTATTTATAGCGTGGCTGTCACACACAGCAAATGTGCCAGGATTTTCTTGGTGGTTGTTTCCCCCCTGTTTTAAAACACGCAAATAGTTAACAAAGAGCAGATAAGGCTCAGCCACAGCTGAAAGGAGTGTGAAAAGAGGCAGTGAACAGCAAGACTGCCTAGAGCCCCTGACCACTCCTGTAACTGAAACTGGGTTTATGGGTTGTGTTCAAGTCAAACAACCTTTAAGCTAAGCTTTAACATAGTTTTTGCTGTCAGTATATGTRGGAGAACCAGGCCAACAGGTACCTTTCAGCAAAAGCTCAGGCCTGATCCTTCTCTGCCCACTCCAAACATGGATGAAGAACAAACCTGTTTGTTTCCATCCAAGGGAGGGATGCAAATTTAGATGCTGTCTGAAGACATATATGGGAAGAAATATATGAGAGAACTGTGTCCTTGCTTGCTTAACAGCACTCCTTGTGGCACAGGGCTCTAACCAAAGGTGCTCCAACGCCAAAGGTTGGAGGTGCTGAAGCTTTACTCACCTTAGTAGACTTGTACCTTATTCACTCAGACTTGGAGCAGAATTTGACCTCTGGATTTCAAAGAGGCTTGGGAGAAGCCTGTCTTTTGTGTTTGTGCAGAGGTTTTTTCTGCAAAACACTTGTATTTCTGTTATAGCTGCGTATTATCATTGCACAGCAACTAACTGCCTGTTTTTCATGTGTATTCTTCCAGACCTCCTGTCATGCAACTTTTATGTTGACTTCTGTGGGATCATTTCCAGTTCTCGCCAACTGAGAACAGAACTCATCCACTGTATGTAAACATATATTGTAAACAGCTTGTGCAAGAACCAGTTGCAGAACGATAGAGAACACAGTCTGAAAAGGGCATTTGGCTGGATTTGGCATTGCACTTATCTACCACCACTACACATATGGCCCGCCAAATGTAAAGACATCTGTAGGTAGTGTGCAGTCAGCTCCATGTTTTCCCATCTGAGTCCCAAGGGAGAAGGTTGCTGGAGACGTTTCCAGCAGGACAGAAATGGTGGAAGTCCCTGTGCAAGTGACTCCTACTCTGGGGAAGCCCTCAGGGGGCTATTGCAGCCAGCACAGCAAGGGCTTTCCCTGGCCAGACTGTTGGCTGCTTCTGGTCTGCCCAAACCTCTGCTTGGAAATCCCAGAGGCTCGTTTTTCTGTACCTTATTTCAGGTTTCATCAGGCACAGAAGATCTAGTCTCCAGGCTTCAGCTGAGTGTTTTTTTGCGAGCAGAACGGCACCCAGTTTGCACAGTGCTGATGTAAACATCATCCTCAAATAATTAGTGCATGTGGACAGTTAATCATCTCGCTGGCTCCAGATGGAAACACGCCAAGACATTTCTGTAGTAGTGAGGCCATTACATTTGCACTTTATTTGCATTGGATGTTTAAATATTTCTGTATCCCAGTCACAGTTTCCCCCACCAGTTCCTACAAGTGTTATACATGTTTTGGATGGAGCTAGGCAGAACATATTTTTAGTTAATACATAAATTCACAGCAGTTTTAGAGCAGTTGAATCAATTTGGGTCAAGTTTGATAAATCATTTTGACAAAAAGTGGGGAGAAGGCCTGGAAAGCATCTTGACATTTTGTTTAAAAATGATATTTTCATTTTGAAATCAGGCTATATTTAAAAATGAAAAAATCAAATCAGCCCCAAAGACTTCTTTCCAGTTGGCAGTTGAAAAAAAATCTGTTTTTCACCCAGTTCTACTGGGGAGTTTGACAGGGCTTGGTGATCCAGTGAGTGTCTTAATAGGAAAATAAAGACTTTTGGATAATTTGTGGTTGACCCTTTAATGGCTTCCCACTCAGGACTATCACAAAGGGTTTTGCAAGCAGGGGTCTTGTAATACCCGTGGTACCTCTGCAGAAATTGTTACGCAGGTGACCGTCCCTTCCAGATTACTTTTGAGGRCTGATAAATCACTGCAGCAAGAAAGGAACGACTGTAAGATGAGAGGCAGGATTCCTTGTAGGTAACATCTCTGACAGTCTCTTGGCCAGGAAATTTCAGTGGCAGTGCTCATAAAATGACTCTCTGTCTCTGCTCTCATCTCAGACTCAATATCGTCCTGATATCATCAGTATCATAAGGAACACTGTGAAGAAGTTTATCAGGTCTTGCCTTTTTTTCACACCCAGGTGCCTTGCTGATGCATAGCCATCAAGTTTTCAATATGAGTACTGATCAGGCTAGTAACATGCTTCTAGCATATGGGACAGATGAAGCGAGAAGGTAAAATGTAGTTGACGTAGGGGTGTTGCACTGCGGCACCCACGGACAGTCATTTCCTGCACTCCCATTAGCGTTGCTCATTACCATCTGATAGATGATATGCTGCTGTCAGTGCTCTGGCTTGTTTATGCTTGCACAAGAGTGTGAAGTATATAAATACCCCCCCAACATACATATATATATATTTTTAGTGTATGATAAATATTTAATTGTGAATAAACGCTCTGATCAGTTTAATCCATCCTCTGGTCATGTTCTGACTTCTGTTTGCTTGTTCATTATTCATAAGCACTTGCTGAATAACACGGACAAACCGTTTTCAGATTATGAGTTTTCTGGGAATCATTCACTTCAGCTATTCACTATTCATCTTTTGTGGTAGAAGACTGGCTACTTAAACCACACAGTGGTTTTCCCCTAATTCCTAACTGGGTATTTATAAACAGTAAAATAAAGACAGACGAATTGTGAATGCTTTTCTTTGATTGTGAAGATCCTTGTTTGCCTGCCTATGTGGGCATACGTCCCAAGAGCAGCCTTGCCCAGAACCGTGTGCATCCGTACAAACACACAGAAATCTGGGCTTTGGGAAAAGGTCTATGAACATAAAGGAGCACAGCGTGCAGTAGTCGTGTTTCAGGGCATAGAACCTACCATGTATGCGTTTTGGATAGGATCTAGCAGTTCTCATGTTTGCTTTACAGCGCAAAATAACGCTGCTTGTTCTCATTTTCAAGGCTTTGGTCTACCTGCTACCTTTTTGCACATGTATACCCCTCTTAGTCACAGGGCTGTTTGTTTGGGTTGCTCCTTCCTGGCACCTGCATCCCTGGGTAGGGCTGTGATGCCAATATTAGAAGTCATAAAAAAAGGAGAGACAGAGAGGTTTTCATCATTGAAGTTCATCTGAAAAAGGATAACAGTCTTGCTCTCCACTGAGCTGAAAGAGGGGAGAGGCTGCCCTCTGGAACGCTTGTGTTTTGTCAGACAGGTCAGGGATCTGTGTTTGGCTGGCTGCTGCGCCTCTACCAGGGACTGAGAAGCAGGGAGAGAAGGGAACCAGGGTGGGAGATCTCACCACTCAATGCGATCTGGAGCTCCGACGCTGTCACCTGGGGACGATCCCGCAAAGAACGGTRTACATGTAATTGCTGTTCATGGAGCAGAAACCGCCTAGAAAAACATTGCTTTTGCAACACCTCTGTGATTTGATTCTGGGGACAATTTAGGTCCCAATGCTTGATGGTTTAGGGTGGACTCCATCTCTCCTACTGCTGGATTCCTTCTGTGCTTAGGAGGGCATCTCAGAAGGCTGGCGGATCACCTCTGACTGTGCTAATTTCCCTCTGCGGACCACAGGGATCAATGCAGACATTGACATTTACCTATACTTGCTATTGTTGTTGCTCTTGCAACACACAGAAGTCCTTAATGGTCTGTCGGTGTCCCTTGGAGGAGATAACTATTCACTTTGCTCATTCACAGAAGAGCGTGGGCACCTTTGAGAGGTTTCTGCCAGGTTGGCTGCAGGAAGCCTGTCTAGTTTCACGTGATAATGAGGTGGTTTTGCAATCAGCTGGGAGCAATTCATGGAGCTAAGGAGAGATTAAGTGAATGACTGCAATGAGCTGAGACGATTTAGTATTTTCCAAGTAGAGAGTCTTCTGGGGAGCATTTATGTACTATCACCACTAGTACTGTGCTGCCCAATCAGATCATACTGGAAGACACTGGAGTGTGTGAGAACTCTGGGTGTCTGGAGAATTTTAAAGTAAAAATATCCTGAAGTATCTACGGATTTTAGGGTAACACAGCAAGTGGCTGGGGATTTCATGGATTGCATTTATGCATGTTCTTAAATTGTGCCTGTGTGCTAGTTCTGGTGGCCATACCTTTTTTCATCTTGGGCCTAGACAACAGTGATATCCTGGGGCAGAGGATGATGGACTTACTTGCTGCTAGTTAAGATACTTATATTCTCTAATTTGTTTTGACTTGGTTCTATCTATGTATCTATTTCAAAGTTTATTGCAGAGGTCATCATCATCACAAATAAGCAGACGGAGAAAGGGGAGTTGCCATGGTGATGTTCTAAGCAAGTAGTGCTTGATCTAATCAGTTTTTATTTCAAGCATTTCTAGGTCTGTGATTTAATATTAAAATAGTGAGTTGGACTGTGAATCCTGTTGAGTAGGCATTGTTACTGCCACAGAGGGAATCCAACCCTGACCTTGGAGAACGCAGGAACTTAAACCCACTTCAGATAGCACCTTGCTTCTCCCAGAACTGCAAGTCAGTCAACAGTGATTCTTCCTCCCTTAGCTGCAATATTTTTCACTGGCAGATGTCAATAGGTTTTATAAAGGCGGTCATTCAAAGACAGTGATATGGAGACAGAGAGAGGCAAACTACTCATAAAGCACTCATTGTGCTTCCTTGTGCAGTGCTCTGCACTACATTGCACTGGAGACCAAAAGGACTTCGCTTGTTCTTTGGGAGAAGCCATCACGCGAGTGCTGCGGTGAGTCAGAACCACGATTACGAGKTTACGGCAGAACAAGGCGAGGGAGCTTCCTTCCTCAAAATGGTATCYGCGTGTTGGGGGCAGCAGAGGAGAAGGGGAAGGGCTGCTGTAGACCTGAGGAAAGAGGTACGAGTTGAAATGTAGTAGGTTTTACAAAACATAAGAAAGAGTACACAAACCATCAGGAAGCATCCCTAAACTGTGGGAAGAAAGACAAACCTTTACTTTCCAGGCCAAGGACTAAATGTAACACCTTTGATAGAGGGTCTCAAAGCGTGGGGATGGAGCAGCACTGGGGGTGTCAGGCAAGGTGTCCTTCTTTAGCGGTTGTGACTCCCGAGTTGTTCTCCTGCCAAGCGGAGAAGGGCCAGATTGGTCCACTGAAGTGGGGATTTTGTGCATAGAGAAATCTTCCTCTGCCTCTACAAAGTAAAGAGAAGCTGGGACACTCAAAAATCCTGGACATTTCTTTAGCCTATCTAGGATGAATGTCAGAAGTTTTGAACAAGGTAGGCTGATAGGCTGGGCTACCCAAGGGCTGAGAGAGGTGAGGGTGGGGTGGGCGACGTTTCCTCTGCAGACTCTCATTAAGGTGGGTCCAACAACACTGTAACACTACGTCCAAAGTCTTCAGATGAGAGCACTTATTCCTCTGCAGATGCATTCGTGAAAACTGTGACTGAGCTGGCCAGCGAGTGTGCCAGAGAGCTATACTGGTTTCCGCTTACTAGTGTGATGAGGTACAAGTTTCCATTTTCTCTGTGCGATGTCTGTAAACCCGTGACATTGCTGAAGAAGTAAAATAAAAAAATAAGTAAAACAAGGCCTCRTTTTGTGTCCATGTGAGATTACTTCAACAGTCAGTTTTCAACCACAGTCAACAAAGTACCTTATGTTTATCAAGGCGCATTTTCAATTATATATACAGACCTTTTTTTTTTTAAATATGAAAGGTCATTTTGAGAGCCCACAATACCACCCTGTTACGTAGGCCTAACAAAATTTCTGGAAATGTTTCATTTGTGTACTGTGTTGAAAGCTTTCTCAAACAAAGTGTGCATCATTTAATCTATTTATAGAACCCCTTGCTTCTCCTAAATATATTCTCATTCTTTCTCTCAGCTAAGAAAGTCTTACTTTCTTTTATCATCAGTTTTTAGTATTTTATCATGAGCATTAAAGGATAGTTAAACTTGTTCAAACCAAAGAAGAATGTCTGAGATTTTCTGTCTTCTCTCTTTAATTTCATTTTTTTGTGTTAGTCTGAAAAGGCTTTCTTGAAGACTTGGAAAAGCACAAGGTTTTAAAAAAAAAGGAAAAGACTAGACATGCTAAACTAAAAGACTCTCTTAATATACATCACTTTCAGTCTACTCTGGTAGACTACAAAGGGTGCGGTCCGACAACACCTTCAGTGGTACCTGAGCAGCCTCCTTGAGAAGGTAGACTTGCTGAAGCATATCTGAGGGCAGAATCGGGCCCCGTGGTTTGTTCTCAGCTATGGGCTCGACTCTGCTGTGGTGAGGTCAGGCCATAAAGAGAGGTAAGGAAAGGTTGCAGAACTGGGCTCTTGGCTATGCTGGGCGTACTTCAAGAATTTAATTTGGCCATGGAAATATTCCCAGCACAGCAGTATTCCCCCTCATTAAAGGAGGGAATATCGCTGTAGCCCATAACCTCTGTAGGGGAGGAATTAACTTTTAAACTGAACACTGCATTTGGATAGGAAATGAGCTTAGTAGGGTCTGTGTGCTAAGGAACGCTTGTGCTTTGATACAAATACTATTTCAAGTTTCAGCCTATGCACAGAGTAACAATGGTGAAACACAAACCAGGAATTAATTACTGTGAAGTGGTTTCCAGTTAAAAAATATCCTTATTAGTTTATCATTCCTTCTCTGAATGCTTTCTAGTGTCATATAATTGTGTTGATTACTAAAATAATTACTGAAATGAACCGTGGAGGTTATTTTTCCAGATGGAGAGTGTGAAAGAGGACCTGTCAAGCTGCTTTGCATTGCTCGTGAGCAGGTTCATCCATGCAAAGCCGCGTTTTGACCTGCAGCCGTGCTGGTCTGCGTGAACCTCCCAGTGTGGGCAATCGTAAGCACAGCTGCGGCAAAGGTTCTACGCTGCACAGGACTGCAGGATTTGGGGAGCCTGGGAGGGGTTACATCCAGAAGTCAAGCAAGGCTTTATTTCGTTCTACCATGCCTTTGGTTTCTATTTCTTGCTTTGGTTCATGGTATGAAAAATAAAATAAAGACTTGGGATTTGGTTATACCTTCAGGTTGATTTTAATCCTAATAGAAGTGCAAATAAAAAGTTGAAGTTTAAATTTTAATCTCTTTTTTGATCACTCGTTCTTGCATGGTAATTTTGCAGAATATACTCTAATGCTCTAATGTTGTCAAACAAACATACTTCTCCTGAATAATTTATTTGAGAAAACTGAAGTAACATTTTCTGATATTTGCTCTGTAATATTGGACCTCTGTGGTGAAGGGATAAATTGGAGCCCTGAAAATATTCTTTCAGCACTCACATAGCTTACTGGAACTGCAAGTACAATTTCTGCCAGTTAATACAGCTGAAGCATAACATTTTTATGACATTCTCAGTCGTTTAATATGTTTTCTTTCTAACTGAAATGTGGCTCATCTGCTAAATGAACCAAGACTTAGCTTAATCTTTTCTGGAGTGTTTCTAAGTCCAGATCGATCTTCTTTTCTTGGGAGATTTCATGAGCCTGAAGAAGTTCCAAATTCTCATCAGATCTTTCATAGCAAAACGTGTCCAACTTTGATTTTACATRTGTATAAAACATGATTATTTTCAATTTCTAACTGAAGCATTTCCAATTACATACTTGGTTCAATTAGATGAAATTTTGCCTTTTTGCTGAAGAACGTAGTCTGGATATATGTGTAAGTCAGAGTGTGTGTCACCCTGTTTTTCTCAGCTTTTTTTTCCTGGTTTTTCGTCATTGCTAGAGAGGATTCAGGACAAAGAGAAAAGGTGTTTGATGTTTCAAGGTGACGTTTTTAATGAAGTACCGTGCATGTTCAGTTTGTTTATACTGAGGAATTTTTATTGCCATTTTAACAGCTTCAGTCTAAGTCCAATGCCTTTAAAGACATCCTTTTTTCAGTTGAAACACCAGGATTTGTGGTCCATGTTTTGGCAGAAATCACTGCACTCCAAGAGTTGCTGCAGCATCCCAGCTGCACACAGTCTAGTAGGATGAGTGCATTTCTTTAAATTTCATTATAATTTTATAGCTAGAACCAGTCTGAGTTTGTTTGGGTTATTTCCAYCCTTTACAGAAATAAGGTGCTTCACCTGTTGTGCCAGAGGTTTTTCTTCTGGCAGTGTCTCTGCTGCAAGCTGCAGTTTATTGGCAGAGCGATTTTAAACTCCCAGCTTCAGCAGACGTTGTCAGCTCAGTGCCTTGATGTTGACCATGTCACCTTCTTGGACACCTTTCCGAAAGACTGAATTTTCAGTTTTCTGTCTCATTCTGCTTCTTTGCTTTCCTTGACTCCTGCAGTCATTAGCTTTGTTATTTTCATCATATTTGCTCCATTTTCTGTTGGGTTATTCCAAGCATGCCAACAACTTAAAGAATCATTGATTTTAAAAAGAAACAGTTAAGCCTTTCCTTTCACTCCTCCAATATTACAGTCCAAGAGCAGCTTGTCTTGCAAGAATGTAGTGAATGGTCATTATGGAAAAATATTGTGTTGTGCAATACATTACAATGAAATTAGACTTTCCTTCATCTCTATTCTCATATCATCCTGAATGAAGGTTGCTGAAGTGGCAACTTTGTCTCTTGTGCTTTCTCCTTTAGTGTAATTTTGACCTCTGGCTGTCCAGAATGGAGTCGAGAATTTTGCAGCATTTTGAACCCTATAATAGTTTAAACAAACTTATGCTTTCAGAGATGAAATCTGGGCAAGCATCCCATGAGGTAGTGTCATCAAGTATTACAATGGTTGACTTATTTTTGAACATGGGTGCAGAATGGCTTGTTCCATTAAAATTCTGCACTGGGGCTTCAGTGGTACTGTGCATTTTTTATCATACTTTATTGTCCTTACCCTGCATTTCCTTCATATAGACAAAAAGAGAAAACAGCATACCTCTGAGGGCAATGTCTTTGGCTGTATCTCACAGTTTGACTGATGCTCCCTCTGCTTCTTCTGGTTAAGAAAGAGGTTCCATTTTTATATTGCTGTTTGAAAAACTCTCATGTGAGATTCTCCTGTTTTTTCTCTGCCACTAAGATCCAGTTGCCTAAATGTACTGCACAGGAAATTTAATTTCCCAAACCAGTCATATAGCCCTGGTGAGAGTTCCCAGAAATGAACTAAGTATGAGGACAGTTTCGTAAGGTGTGGACAGGAAATTTGAGGAGCACATTAGGGAGGGATGATCATGGGTCTTTACTAGCTTGTGTGAGCTGTTGAGATGAAGGGAGAGGACCCCTTCTCAGCTGCCCTGTCCCTGCATGGCTGAGGGTGAGGGCACTGCCGCTGAGCCAAGGTCGGTCACTCTTCAGAGTAAGTCCAGGCACTGGTCAGCTAGTTACCTAAAGTGCTGCACACAGGCCCTCCTTCTCCATCCCCACCCTGCTACTTTTTCTTAGAAGCTGATTATAAAAAGTTGCTTTATTTTATCTGGACATCCATCTCTATACTGGTCAGGTCAGTAAATAGGACACAATTACAATCAGATTCCACTCCGGTGCTGGTAAAAGCAACAGAAACAATTCTCCACTTCCTGTTTGGTTCCTGCTTAATCCTATTTAATTGCTTCTAATTGCTGCAGGGCCCGGGAGGRGTATCTTCCATCCCCTACCTAGTGTTGCTCCAAAGTCAGGCCAGAGCTGCTGGAAGGTGATCCAAGTGGCTGGATCAGTCTGATGTGCTTCCCCAGAGGGCAGGCAAAGTGCAACAATGAACAGCTATGGTCACTGCATGGGATGCAGATGCGTGAGAGTCCTTGTCCTCATGCCATCCTTGCAGAAAATGGCCATACAAGCCAAGACGCTTAGGAAAAGAGCATGTGAGTAATGGATTTAGTTGCACCGATGCCCCAGGCCATAGGGAGCACTGAAGAGCAGGGCCACCAAACGCATGCAGGAAACATCTCCATCAGAGTGTTTGTGCAGAGCATGTCGCATTGCCAGAAAGCAAATGCCCTATTTCTTTCTTTAAAACCTTCTTTAGAAATTAATTTCTTATGGTTAAAAAGTCATCATTCCTCACCTCACTGAACAGCTGCTGCATTTTCACACTCTGACTGGTTGGCAAAGACCAACTGGATGAGGACATTGCAGATACAAGTTTGTCTGCATGAAGATTTATTTGTGCTCCTGTCCACATGATTCATGCTTGCTCTGGGGAGGAAACTGTAGGTGAGAAGGGATGCTAAGCTACCATGATTTTCCATGCCTTCATATAAAAGAAAATATCTCTTCTATCCTTTTATTTATTTTTTTGTCCCATTCAGTGGTGATRTGGACTGTTGCTAGAACAATAGTTAGTCTAATCCAGACAGTCATTTCATTGTAAATCACCAGGGTGCAGATTTTACAGTTCAGGTATTATTGTTTTTGTTCTGTTTCTTCACTTTTCAGGCTTAAAATCAGCCAACACAAGCTTTCAGAAAATGAATAAAAAATTAAATTGCTCAGGACTGGGRCATGGTTTGCCAAGTATCAGCCTGGGGAGGTGTTGGGTAACTCTGCGGTAAACCCCGATGTATATAATCACAAAGGAAAAGCTGACTGACCTTTAGCAGTAGCTTTGCAGTAATAAAGTATTATTATTAACAGATCCTTTCACCCAGGGATCCCAAAGCACTTTAGGAATATTGCTTTACAGGGAAATGTGCAGGGGTAAGGCATATGGTTTAATCTTCTTTACACCATGCCATATCAACAGCCAGGTCTGGGTACCCTCTTCTCAGTATGTGCTGTGTGAGGGACTCAGACTTAGGGACATTGCCATGGCAGAAGGGTTGGGAAGGCACGATCTAGCGTAAGGATAAAGGACCAGATGAGACATGCATATGATGGCAAGTTTCTCTGGAGAAGCTTAATGATGAACTTCTCACAGATCCTGACAATGTCCTAAACAACATCAGGGACTCGAAATGTTCAGGAGTTTTTTCCCCCTCTTTCCACAACATGCTCTATGCATTCTTATCTATTCTGTGGGGWCAGGCTGCAGTGGTGCTCTGTGACTTGTGAGGGACGCCATTTGTTACGGACTCATTCAACACCATGAACCTGTGGCTGGCAGAGCTGCTAATCCACTGCCTCCCTCTCTACAGAGACCCAGCTAGGTCACCGCAGGCATCTGAAGGAAGTCAGCTAATCCTTGCATACAAAATGCTAGGCCATGAAGCTTTGTTTTCCTCTTCTTGGCCAAGACTTAAAAAAATGCAATGTTTTTATTTACTGACTTAATCCCTGGCCAGCCTCCAGGGAACTCAACTCGGGCTGCAAAGTCACAGGGGTTGCGTATGCTCAGACTGTTTGGGTGAGTTTAAGGGACTGGGCTCTTGGAGCGAGACCTGGGCTAGTGCATGTCGCACTCGAGTGGCACGAGCCTTTCTCCCACACATCCTTTCCTTCCCTTCTCTGCTGCACAAATACACCTCTCGCGCCTGTGTGCGCTGCTCAAGCAGCAGCCGGCAGCCAGCCTGGGGTGGCCTCAGGCAATGTTTCCCTTCCTTCTCTTTGCTTACCCCTTCATTCAACAGGTGTATTTATTAGATGACATACCGCTATGCAGCGTTTCACCATTTAGTCTCGGAAAGATTTTATTAATTTCTGACTCCCTTCTGTCTTGCTCAGCAGCTGTTTGTTTAACGTGGACTCGAAAGGCTGCACCCGCAGCTTGCTGGACAATGAAGTTAGTCTTTTAAAGGATCTGTTTGTAAAATATGGGACACCTGCTAATGAATTTAAGGACATTTTTGTGGCACTAAAATAAACCTTGCAGTGAAGATGCAGGACTGATGGAACACCATGAGAAAAAGTGCAACAGGGGGTACCCCTTGTACAGCTCCCAGCCATGGTGCCCATCTCAGTGCTTCCCCTGGCCGAGGCAGGGATGGCTGTGCATGTGCTGTTAAAGCTTTCATTCGCATGTCTTAGCTCCCTGAACTCCTCTGTTGTGCCAAAATTGTCACCCTGTGGTGTGAAGGTACCTTAACTGAGGCCAGCGCTGGCCGACTCCCATGGGYTATTCGCCAAGGTGGCTGCCAGCTGCTGGGCACGTCGCACGTGCCTTGGTGAGCTGGTGACAGCCACACCGTGAAATCCTGGCAGGAGAGGCACTCGGTCTTCTGGAGGACTACAAAGTGACCAAGGCTGCCTTAATCTAAGAAAATAAAACTGATGGCAGGGACAGGAATTTGTATCACACTCCTGAGAACAACACTTTCTCCATATGGCACGGATGAGCTAAGAGATCAGGTCATTCCCAGAGCATCAGCTCAGCTCTGCGAAAGCATTCAAATGTGGGTTTGGACCAGATTTAGTACAAACTGAACATCTGTCCGAACAACAAAGTTCACCAGCCCCAAAGTCTCTGTCTTGCSCACCCCCACCCCACAAATGAATCTTATTGTAGGGAAAATATATGAGCAAATAATTCATTCTGGAGTCTGTGGGTGGCCTCCGAGGTGAACTGGTGCACTGAGTTTTACATACGCACACCCCCACGCAAACTCTGTCTTTGCTTCAAATCAGCATCAGTGAGCCTACGCACACCTCTCCCGAGGCCTTTGTAACCTTTGTCCTTCTACCAACGGGGAAGCCAAACCCCCGGGGTGAAAGACAAGTTGAAAGCTAAGATCCGAATGATTTGGCAGAAATTGGAGCTATTGCAAGATTTTCCAAGATGAGCCTACTGGGGGACCGGAGAGCTCGTGATGGTTTAATGGCTTAAAAAAGAGCATCGGGCTTAATCTAGACCATGTGCTGAGACGAGCTGCTGAGCATGGAGGTAGAGTATGGCAAACCCGCCCTGACTACAGCAACTGCCCTCTCCACATCTGGATCACTTGGAAATGGCGTCTGTCTTCCTCCGTTCCTTGTTCTTAAAATACCGAAGCACTGAGCCACGCTTCCTTTTTGTGGTCGGATCCTTCTACATGTGGTGGGTTTTGTACCCTGGGGATGACCAAGGGTGTGCTTGGAGACCTCTCTGGGGCTGTGGCATTTGGGGAGCAGGGTGGGGGAAGGCAAACCCTGCACTGCCCCTGACCCAGGCCAGGCATGAAGGCTTCTCTAGCTCTTGCAGAGGATGCTCAGGAAAAGCATCTTGAGGCATTGCTGAAATTGTATCTGTAATGCCAGTCTGAGACAGCTGCTTGCTTGGTCTTGCTGTGATTCAAAGTCCCCTTCTGAACCAGAGCAGGTGCAAGATGTTAGAGAGAAAACAGACCCCAGCAAGGGCCCAAGCTCAGCCCAGAGGGATTGTCTGCAGGGAAAAACACAGCCTTGGAGAACTACAATTCCTTTGTTCATACCACTAAGAAATAAGACACTTATTCATTTAAGGTAGTCTGCTCAGCCCTGACTGACCAGCACTAATCTCAGTACTGCTGAGGCATGGATTTGGATGCAGGCTTACTGTGGAAGCTGGAAGATCTCACAACTCATAAGCCACCTTCAGCATCCTCCTTAGGACATGACATTCACTTTTAGATAACAACATGCTCTGGTTTGATTTAGGTTTTGCAAGCCTCTGTAACAAGAAGCAGATCCATCTCACTGGCCTCGGGGTGCCAACGGCTGGTTAAGGGGACTGAGGCAGACCCGTCAGCCCCGTTCAGCATCAGTACATGAGGTAGACACTCACAAACACAACCCCTTCCAACAGAGGTGTCTAAACAAAGTGGGTGGACAATCCCTGGAGCCATCTACTCATCTTCTCTGTCACAGGAGCCATAGCAGCTACATCTCTGACTCTACAGGGCTGGGTGGGATGACCCCCCCAGCCTGCTTGCATGGCACAGCCTGATCCCTCTCCATCCACAAACACGTGCTGCAGCTGGACCAGCAGCAGCACTGCTTACAGATGGCACCAGCCACACCGCACAGCCTCGTGTGGAAAATGCTGAAACCCCACCCCGGGGGCCAGTATGAACCCTGCAGTGGGGAGGAACAAGGTGTTACATGCCCTGCAGCACACTCATGGGGCCAAAGCATCATGGAGTGTAGTTGGGACAAAACCATGAAGGATAAGATCTGCAAGAATCCCAATTAGGAGAGTCAGCACCAGAAGGTGCCAAAAAAGCCTGTCACTGCTGTGTGAGGGTGACTCCTGGGGATGGAGACCATGAGAACGGTGTCTTTTCCTGCTTGGCCACATTTAACTTCTGACCTGTATCAGCTGTCAGATTAGAAGGGGTTTAGTCACATCAGTCTGAGCAGGAATTAAAGCCAAGCTCCAGGGGTGAAAGGGCAGAGCCTTAAAGGGATCACCTTAATTGACAGGGCCTCTTAATCCCCCTGTTCTTGTACATTAATCCAAATATCTCCAGTTCTTCTTCTTAACCTGTTTTCATAAAGTAAAGAGAATTATACTTAATATAACAAAGCTGAGTGTAGGAGGAAAGCGTGACCTTAGCCCTCCTGAAGAAGGGGTTTGAGGCTGTTGTGAATGCTGCTCTTTATCCCGGTCACTCCCCAGCCCTTCCCCAGCAGTTTGAGAGCTGGAAATGATCAGGCAGCTCCTCCTTGGCCGAGCCGTGGCAGTGATGCTGTGCAGAACGGGGCTGTTGTTTGATGTTCCATTTGCAGTTTACATTTATAATGGCAGCGCTCTGATAACCTGGGTACTTGAAACAGGCCCAAGCAGAGAGGAGCTTGGAGCACAGCACATCCATCACCTGATGAGCATGGTCAGTGGGACTCCGCTGCTTGGAGCACCCCTCTCTACAGTAGCAGCCTGTGTGTATGACCTGGAGGCTCTGCTGCCCACCTCGGGGGAACGTGAAGGGCTGAACAGAGCTAGAGGTGCCCTTTGAATTGGGGAAGTKCTGGGATTGCTTCCTTAACGCCTGATGCACAGAGGATTTCAGGCTCTTTGACTATCAGCCCAGCAACTTTCCAGGCTATCAGCTCAAAAGCAGTTGGATTTCCAAAGTTTTAATACACACAAGGAATTATGGGCAGCAGCCATTTACATCAAATCACTTTTTGGAAGCAAAGTGTTGGTGTGCAAAATCAGTCCTTTCTGAAATGTCTTTTTACAGTAAACTCCCTTAAAGGCTGATCTCCAGCACAGGAGGTGTAACTGAGATCCCAAACACTAAATGCACTCTGTGGGCAGTGGCAAACCTAAGTGGTAAGCTGGCAAAGTTAATT
Source organism: Oceanodroma leucorhoa (assembly GCA_030449065.1). Taxonomy (NCBI): domain Eukaryota; kingdom Metazoa; phylum Chordata; class Aves; order Procellariiformes; genus Oceanodroma; species Oceanodroma leucorhoa. Next base: position 6,778,687 of record JASVER010000018.1, on the reverse strand, counting down.
ACAAGCTGTTAAACTAAGCTACTAACAGCTAAGCTAAGTTGTTAAACTCTCAAGGGCATGGATTGTGCCTTCATGTGCTTTGGTAGTGCAGCTATGCACTGCGATCAGGGGCTCTCAGCTCTACCGAGAGGTAAACAGGGGGATCAAGAAGAGGTTCAGCTCTTGAACCATGGGGAGGTGGGAGAAATCCCACACTTTGTTACATGAGTGTCACAACTCTGACATTAACAGAGTTTCAGGTGTTGGGGACAGTGCCCATGGTGCCAACCTTGGGGACCACGCTGGCTCTGAGTGGTTTCAGTTGTCATTGGTTCTCACTGCCATGCAAAGCCAGCCTAATGGGAAAAAACATCCCTAGCACAGCCCTCCTGCCATCCATGTGCGTTGTGCTTTGTAGCTACACTGACTTGTTCTGGCGGTGAGAAACTTACCGTGCAAACCAAGTTCCTTTCAAAGTACATGTAAGGCATCTATTTTTCTGCTGGCATGGTGGTGAAAGCCACAGAAAATTGTGGAAAGAATGAAGTTTCCAGGGGCAAATTTATTTTGTCTCGTTCTCAGCCTGCTTAAAGTTCAACTCAGATGTTTCAGGAGCCAGATTTGTACTGAAGGGAAGCAGTCTAAGAAAGAGTTGTAGATAAAAGAAATCTGAAGGCTATTCAAAAATAAGGAGAAAAAAGCGCTTTTGAGTGGGCTGAAGGAAAACAAACACAGATCCCATGAGGAGGAGGAGAGAAGAAAAACTCAGATGAAAAAAAAAGAAGTGGATGGTGAAAACCTGGTCTCACAGAGGTCAATAATATTTTGCTGCTAGCTTCGCTGGGCCAGGATTTTATCCACGGTTTCTAATCATGGTGATGGGATCTTCCTTCCAAAGTTGTTCTTCCATCTCATGATTCATCACATCTCCTGTCTGGACATGCAGAAGCACAGAACTCCCATTTAGTTAGGAAAATACTCTTTTAATGGAACGAATCACTCTTGGAAAAAAAAATAGTTTCAAATGACAGGAGGAGGAGGGGAAAGGTTCATGACCTCAATCCAATTTTTGATCCCTGTGAACACACAAAAATAATCTGAAATGTTCATAAAACCTCAGTTTCTAGCAGATTTGCCCATCCCAAAGTTTGGGCTTGTCAGGCCAGAAGCCCAGCTTCCTCCTCAGATCCATCCCTGTGCAGACAGTGATACTGATGCACTTTGTAAAAAGCCTGGACAAAACCAGAGCCCTGGAAAAGGAGCTATCTGGGCAGCAGAAGCAAGAGAAGAGAGAGCCAGTCCCTTTGAAGTAATCAGCTAGACGAGGCATTGGATAAGCCAGGGCCGTTTGTAATCAGATGTCTAAGAGGACTGTCAAAAAATCTCCTGACACTTGCCTTGTCGCTGATGGTATCTCAGTACAGATAAAATAAAAGCAGCAGTAAAAGGGAAGTCTGGGCCATTATCTGCCCACACCTGGGCTGGGAAGGGCGCCGAGCGGAGACAGCGCCCAGCCATGTCTGAGGCTGCCAGGAGATTTTGGGGCGAGGAGGCTGCCTCCCACGAGGTGCAGGGGAGCATTGCCCCACGGCCCTGGGGAGCACAGCCTGCAGCATCATCTCCTGACCGTGCATTGCGGTTTTGTATTTGTGGTAGAGAATTTGTATTCACAGCCTGAACTATCGGCTCCCAATGAATGCTGGGCCCAAAGGGTGTTTTCTTCCCAGCATAATGGGGAAATGCCATTACAGCTTTTTAAGAAGGATTTACAGGCTTTCACAAGGCTGCTCACTACGTCTCCCTGGCCTCCAGTGTTCATGAGAAGTAGCTTCACAAGCCATGGAACCAACCAAAGTCTCAGTTTTGGTGTTTCCTTTCCTTGTGCATTTCCTGGAGTCAAATAGGGTTGAGGTTATGTAGTAGCTTTTACTTTGAGGAGGTATTTCTAGGCTCTCTGTACCCCATGCACTTTAAATCAGCTTGCAAGAATGTGATCCCTTGAAGCTTCTTCTACTGCCAAAACTTAATTGGAATTGGCCAGCAGGCTTGAAAGGACAGATGGATAGACAAACACATAAACAAACAGTGGTATCATATTTACTCTATTTTTCTTGGAAAGCTGAGCTAGAAACTTCAGTAACCTAATCAGAGATCTGGGGTAATACCACGTAACATCGGCAACCCATCTTAGGCCCTACTCTGCGAGGTATGAGTCATTCATGGGTACTGTACAAGCACGAAGAACCCGTCCGCACATGCAGTAACCTCAGCTGTGTCCAGCGTCACCTCAACAGATGCACGTTTTGAAATGACCTTTGGAAATTTTGACCATATCTCCATGGCTATTGTGAGACAACAACACAAAATGCTCAGTAGGTCTCAAAACAAGGAGCCTCTGTATTACAACTTTGTAAATTCTAGTCCTTGAAGGTTTTGCTGTGGGCTTTTTTTTTCTTTCAGCGGTGGAGAGGCCCTAATTCTGCCATCTCAAAAGTCCTCTGCAGACAGGGGAAGGTCTGCTTGATGCTGGGATTTAGGATTGAGCCAGTACTGTCAAGTACACCTCTTAGGGATTTTTCTATTCGGTCTTTGGGCTTAGTGATGCTTTGTACTGATGTCCTACCGGCACAGATACTCCGTGAGCAGATCCCTCTATGGGAACTTCGCTGAGTTTTTATTAGATCCTAAACTTATTTACTCCAAGAAATCAACCGTTGTCCAAATTCTAGCCACCATGCAGAGTCCAAGGGGGTCCATAGGATTACCGTGTGAAAAGAGACCTTGACCCCTTCACTATATTTAACATAAATCAAATATCACAGTGGGGTTGAAACTCCATGTATATTAACCATCTTCCCATACTTATTAAACTACAGTAACTATCTTCCTGCCCTTCCCCCCCTTTCTGATAGTGGTATAAATAGTCCAAAGGTTTCTTGTCAACACAGCTCCCAGACTTCTAGCTCTTTGAGGGGCAAACGTACTTTGTTTTATTACTTGTATGGCATTCCTCAAAGAAGGGGACTTTGACCTTCTTAAATTCCTTCTGGAGATTAAATACCAAAACCAGCAGTTCACAAGGGAATTAATAGAGAGCTTCAATACACATAACAGGACCTTTGGAGGGGGTCAAGTTATTAACACACTGGGAAATGTAGATTGTATCTTCCGATGCAGGATATATCTTGCATTCTAGATCAGATAACGACAATGGGGCCTAGAGAGCTGCATTTCTGAGATGAGTTCTGCAGCTCTCACCAGATCTTCCAATTCTGCACATTTTACTGAGGACACAAATTTTGCTGACTTTAGAAGTCTTCACATAAAAAGGAATGCATAACAAACTTCTTTTTTTGGAGAAATAGTGCCTTCTGTGTTAATAGTGGGCCCATATGGCTTTATTTTTCATTAGACAAGGAATCTTACCTGGGGGCTTAATACTTATTCAACCTCCTACCACCTCAAACCAGACAACCCTACAAAAAATATTTGGTTAATATTTACATATTTAAGGAAATTAATGTCAGGCATTGAAAGCCCTTTAAAGTTCCTTTTTGTGCACTTTTGGATAATCAAAGTTCGCAGAAACTATTTAAGCCTGATGATACCTAAATGGTCATGGAAAACTCATTTCAGCTTTCTTGCAGTGCATATTTGCACTGGAAGCATGATTAAAAATATCCACTTAAGGTAGTTGGGCCAAGGAACAAGGATATGTGATAGAATCAACCAAAGGTTTTAGATTGATTCACCATTTCTGTAAAACTTTGATACTTGAAAAAAGTAAGGAAATGCGACAGTTTAATGGTTCCCTCCCTTGTTTTTTAAAACTGCTGTGCATCAGTCTGAGATTTTACCTTTGAAATTCTCAAGAAGGGGATATCTATCATCTTACAAAATGTCTTCTTTTTTTCTCCCCTCCATTTGCTCTGTGTGGTTGACCACTGCTAAACAACACAAATTGTTGAGATGAAAGCCCTACAGTAAATGAAAATTGTGAAAAAAATGAATAAGTTGGAATATATTACTTGTTATGAAATATTCCTTTGGCATGAATTGCAATAAACAAACCAGCATCCATTCCAAAACAGCTGTAAACAAATCTTTACTACTCCCTGATTGCCAAAAATCTCACACCACTCAAATTGACATGGAAAAAAGCATTAATGTTAGTGAGGGATGAATTTCAGGAAGGCTGGGTTTGGTCTGGATAAGCATATCTGACATATGCAAGCCTTCTGGGAGCCTATAAAAACAAGCTTTCTTGGGAGATTTCCTGCACTTCTGGTTGGGTTGGAAATGTCATGACAGCTGGCTTCGCCGCAGCACTTGGGCACTCCAGGTTGTGTTCCTGGCCAGAAATCAGGGAAATAAAGATGCCTGGAAAGGGAAGAAACCACATAACAATACTTAGAGCTTCTAGAGTAATTCCCAGCCAACGTGTTCAGTGTGCTCTTACATGCACTCAGAACTGCATGATGGCTGTATGGAAGATCTGCTCTTCTCCCTCCGTACAGAAACAAACTGAGCAATGAATGGTTGAAAAATGCTTTGCATGTCTTTTCTAGCTGCATGCAGGATGTACAAATATGCAGGCCAACCCTTACCGTTCTAGCCTTCGGGCACAGGAAAAGTGCAAAGGTAAAAGCTGTCACAAATCCATTGTACATGCCCACATTGCTGCATAATTTAACATCGCTTCCACCTTCTGTCCTCTCCCCATGAATTAATTTRATTTATAAAATCCCAATAACAACTTAAAAAATGCAGTCCTGCCATATGGGAGCCGAGTTTGAAATGCAGAGGACCTGTTAGAGGCTTGAATCCTAACCCTAGTGGAGCTTCCAGCAAAGGCAAAATAGACTTTGGATTTGTCTTAATGATAACATTAGGACATGTTATCATTTGTGCACCAGTCTCGTCTCATACAAACAAAAAAGCATAGTGAAACTGTGGAACTCCTTGCCAAAAGAACTTCTGGGTGCTAAAAGATTGCATGGGTACAAAAAGGCAAATTAAGAGAAGAAAAATCTAGCAAGGGCAATGAAAAAACCCGTGTTATGCTCAGAAGTGCCTTCGCTATGAAATGCTGGATGTTAGGAGAGTGTTCAGAGGCTGTGTCAGTGCCTGCTGGTTCTGTGCTCACCCTGTTCCCTGGGCATCCACTGGGCTCTGTGGGAGCACCACGTACTGCAGGAGCACAAGGAGGAGATCTCACCACAGGAGATCAGCTGCTGCCCTGATCCAGTGCAGAAGAAATGCCCCTTTGCTGCCCATGCTGCATGAGGATCAGATTTGCCCTTATCTTTGTGTTGTTTTTTACTGATTTGAACAGAAAAAGCAATACTGTTGGACAAAAATCTTCCTCTAATAAGACTTCTAGGTATGCTCCAGACAGCTTACTGCTCCTTACTGAGCATTTCCAGCTGGAGACATGTTCTTTCCAAAAGATACCCCAAGTGAGGCCCCGAGGTGATGCCTCCCTGGGCTGTAAGCCTCACTAGGCAGTGTGCCAGTCATGGACTATCAGCTGGGCTGTCACAAATATCTCCTGGAAATACTTTGCTCCTTCTTGGTAGTCTTGAAGAACACTCCCCATCCCCTCAGGTGACTGGAAATGGAGCCAGATTTGCTGCCTTCTGCTGGTTTCACAGACAATTCAGAGGCAAAAGATTATTTTTCCAAGGCAGACATTGATGGAAATACAGCTCCCTTGAATATACAAGGGATGATGAAAGGCAGTGGGGGGGAAGGTCTCCTGCTCCGGTCTTGCTGGGATACTTTTGTATTTCCTCATGATTCCTCAGGCTACCGCTTGGGTGCTGCCCTTCCCATTGGCAGTCTTCTCTGTCATATTATCCATCCTTGGATTCATCTGGCTGAAGGACTGAGGAATTAATTCTGTGCCTGCTTTGCAAGGTTATGCTACCTTTGTGCAGGGCTTTTGGTGTCAGGCTTCCTCATGACTTGTGTGTTAGGAGCACCTGGGTGTGCTTGCCCCCTTTCAAGTGACTGGAGCGGTTAACCTGCCATCCGTCTCTGTGGGGACAAGTCACAGCTTTTTCTGCCTCATGGCTTGTAGCTGTTTCTGTAAAACACAATGAAGTGTAAAATACATGTCTGGCTTTTGATSCTTGGGCCAAATGCAACCCCGGTGTAACCCCACTGGCTTTCCCACCAAAAGAAACTTTTAATTTCCTCCAGGAGGCTGTTGCAGGTTTTGCACACAGAGTGGGCAGTGCTTTTGGCTTCCAGCCTAATTCCTCGTCATCCTTTGCTCCTCCATACATATCCCGGGAAAGAAAGGTGTCACCAACCTGGGAGCACAGGGGCAGGAAAGAGGTGGCAAAGCAAGTCTGTCTGCACAAGGCTCAAATGCTAGATCTGTTGTTCTTCTAATAAAGAACCAGTTTAGGTTTATGAACACAAAGGCCTTTGATGTTATTACTSGGCAAATGTGCTTTAAAGATAATAGATGGTTTCATAGGCTGAGCCCTTGGCTGGGGGTTGGCAGCTAACGCCGTGCGAGCCGTGCTCTGGCAGAGCCTCCCTCGCCATAAGCTCTCCCRAGGGCAGCCACGAGAGCACCCCCACCTCTTCCAGCCATCTGGAGAGGGGGAGATAGCTGCCTCCCTCATGGGGTCTTGCAGAGCTGTGTTGATGTTTCCATGGTTCTTTGAAGATAACTTATTTACCAGCTAGCATTTGCTAACTTGTTCCATCCCTTCGGGTCGAGCTTCGTGTGGCCAGTGCAGGCAGCTCCAGCCTGATGTTAAACCTGTGCCAGGAGGAACTACCTTCTCCTCGGCCCCTCAGCTCTGACGCTCGGAGGCACACCTCTGGCAAGCCGCTTGGCTCGGGGTTTCGGTGGGACTTGGCTATTACTTGGCTCCAGCGAGGAGCTCTGACACTGCTTCTTCCTGGCAGATAGGGCCTGGCTGTGAACACATGGATGTATGTGAAACCTGCTTTGGGGCTGCCACACCAGATGCTTTTGGGGGGCACGCACCCTTCCCAGGGACCTGTCCTCTCCCAGGCACTGCCTGGCATCTCCCTGTCCTTCTCCTGCAGCCTCTGTGTCCTCCTGGCACAGTCGGGATCTCTGTCACCCCCCTGACCCATCTCCCCGGGCTCTGCCCCAGGAGGGGTTTGTTTCCCCTCTTGCTCCCTCCTGGCCCTTGGGAGCCGCTGGCCGAGGAAGAAGGCAGTCGTTTTGAAGGTGCATTTGGCACCGCCAGTAAAGAGGCTGCTGGTCCCACGAGGGAGACCAAAGCGTTGTAACAAGGAGAAGGCATAAATCCCTGGCAGGAGCTTTAATCCTCTTACTGACCTGTCAGTTATGATTTATCATCCAGTTTAATTTTAATGCTGTTGCATCTTCAGTGCTCCTACCCTGTGCAATGACTGGGTCGTTTCCCTTGGGAGGGAGGGGGGGGAGTGTGTGAGTGTGTGTGTGTGTGAGTGTGAGGTGTGTGTGTGAGTGTGTGTGTGTGTGTGAGTGTGAGGTGTGTATGTGTGTGAGTGTGAGGTATGTGTGCACGCGTGCGTGAGTGTATGCATGAGTGTGTGTGTGAAAGAGGGGTGTGGGGGGGTGGTGAGTGTGAGGGGTGTGTGTGAGAGAGTGTGTGTGAGTATGTGGGGGGGGTTGTGTGAGTGTGAGGTGTGTGAGTGTGTGTGTGAGTGTGTGTGTGTGAGTGTGAGGTGTGTGCGTGAGTGTGTGTGCTTTAAACTGTGTAACAGGAGATGAATTCAAAGTGCCTCCTTGGGACATTGTCGCTGTAGACGGGCACTTTGTTCATCTCTGTGGTGGAGCCGTCAGGCCCTGCAAGTCCCGAGCAGCATCCCAACCCAAAGCGAGTCCCCTGTCAGCGGCGCTCCCCCTCCCCATGCCGGCACATAATGTTTCTATTGTGCTGATGCTGTTTTTCTGGGGAAGCGGCAGGGATTTAAATATCATAAAGGCAGAAGCTGGGCTTTGATATACCGTCAGCAAAAGCTGAATACTGTAATTTCGAGCAATTTTCTCCGAACTCCCCTTCCCACCTCCCCCTTGGGCCCCCAGCCCCCTCCTCTCCCTGGGCCTCCTCCCTGGTGCTTTTTTCCTGACAAGCCACTCCATCGCTTCTCTTGCATGATCCTCACCCAGCAAATTAATGTGCTGATGATGATGAGAGACAGTGGGTTACTGTGAGCGTAGGCTCTCTCGTCTCCTCTCGCTATTACACCCTGGCAACTTCAAAGGTCCAGTCATCCTGTTTCCATCTTCCCGTGGGTCTGCAGGGYCTGACTCAACAGCATGGTTCAAAAGTGCAGGCTGGCCGGGACGGCGACAGCCCCGGCCCCGCGGCCGTCCATCGACACAGCCATGGTCAGCGCTGCAGATCTTCTTCCCCTTCTCCTCCGGGGATTAATTGCCACACTGGGACAATAATTCTCCTTCTCCCACTTCGCTCCTTTTAATTTCCAGCTGAGGCAGTCTTTTGTAGAAAAAGCCCTTCTCCTTCATTTTTTTCTGGACAGCTATTTAATCTTTTGCGATCTGCCTTTCTGGGCTGCCTGGCAGTTTCCCTGGCGGTAACCACGCTGTTTGTTTTAGCTGGTAACAAGATACTGTTTTGAAAAGTAATTCTGATTACTCTGTGAATCTAAGCTTTACTTCGTATGTGCTCTTTCCGTGGCAGAGAGAGATCTTTGTGATTTCTCCCTCGGTAACAATGACTTTTGCGTATGCATGAAGGAAAGGTGCATGGGGAAAGGGCTGAAGGCCTGCCTGCCTACCTGTCTCCTGTCCTCAAAAATGTGGAGTACTGGTGAGAAATGTTGCTGTGTTTTAAGCATTTCTGGGCTTTTGCACCCCTGTGGATGAGTGTGTGGTGAGACGATGAAAGCAGCCATTGGGAACCGGGGCTGTGCGGGTGCCACCCTGGCTGCAGAGCTCTCTCACAGGGCAAAGCTTGGTGCACGGGGCCACACGCCTCCATTTCCCTTCCCAGGCTTTGGCTCATGGGTAAACAAAGTGCCCAGAAACCCTGGCCCCACCAGGCTGCAAGGGAAAGGCAGCTTCTTCCAAAATCATAGTGCTTTGTGTCTGTAAGCCACTCCATAAACAGTACTCCCACCCCATCCATAGGCTCTCTGCCCAAACAGCAGTCAGGGAGAAGCATAAAGGGGCCATATATTCTCCATGTCATCCCCTGCCTGAATCCTTCGTGATGAGGAGCAGTGAATATTTCTCTTCTGCTCAGCTGCGAAGGTCCCAGGAGGGCTGCTGGCTGTGGTGGCAGTCCTTGCTGTCCAGACAGGGGACAGCCACCCTTCAGGACCAGCAGCACACACTCCAGGAGGCTTCCCTGAGAAGAAGTAGATGTCCATCCCTGCAGCTATGAAGACCCCTGCTACCACACACCACGGGGGCAGCATCCCAAGCTGTACCCACCCGAGGGGCTACATTGCAGTAAGCCGGTGGCTCTCGTTCCCTCGGTGCTGTGTTTTATTTTGCTTAGGCAGTAGCTGAGTTTTTCTCTCTCCGACTGCTGGAACAACTCGAGAGTGCTGGTCTTAGTCTGAGGACCTCAGTAGCTCTTCCTCCCCAGAGAAAGCAAGGCAGTCTAAGAATAAGGAGTAGCTTAGAGCAGGAGAGGCTCATGTGTCGGCTGATGGGATTTTAACTGGCTTGTGGATTTTATTCACTTGAGCTGCCCCTCAGCAGCTCCCTCGCGTGACCCAGACATCCACATCTTCTGCCTCACATAAAGCCTATGGAGAGCACAGATAAAATAAAGGGAGGAAGACACATGTTCCAGCAACCAGAGTGGTTTGCTGTGTAAAGCTGGGCTCATATCCTTGCATTGTCACACAACTTATAGCCTTGGGTACATCTAACATCATTGCTCTTCAGTTCTTCAGCACCGACGGAGCAGGGGGAAACACACACTAGCTGAGGTTATACAATGTCTAAGTGTGCTCAGATTTCTTCCTAGTTGTCCAGGGTTTGTGGAATTTACAGTACTGTAGGTTTATCAGGGATGAACTTCAGTATGTGCCAAACTCCAAGTGATTCCAAAAAAGAACAAGCCCTTCCGTTAACTACCTGTCTGAGTATATTTTCATCTAAGGCAGGTACTACAAAGTTTAGCAGGCTCCTATGSGGTTTTGGAGCATGTTACTGGAGGATCTGTTAAAATGTAAAAGTTTGCCAAAGTTACAATTGAATTAAAACAGGTCTGAAGCTCCCAACCATGCCACTCCCATTACCTCAACACAATTTGAGTACGTTAAAGAAACAAGGAGAATGACAAGCACATGCATAGTCGTGTCTGAGTTGCTGGTATTAAGGAACTGAATTTCATCCTGACTGTTTCAATTTGAGTCAGTATTTTATGACCAAGTTCTCAGATCTCAGTGGCTAAAAGTCTTGCTTCAGGCATCCCTGTTGTGTTATTTTCCACATAATGACATCGTTGCCTGTAATGAGATGTTAGCAGCTCATTCACTGCTTACATCTGTCTTGGAGGACAAAATTGCAATTTCTTGACTTATACACTGATTAGTGTAAATGTAAGTTAGTCATGGCAAATTTTGAGAAGTCCAAGCTTTGGAAATTATGGCAAGAATGATGAAGACTCAAAGGTATGTTTCGAGGGAATCACCTACTTTTGAAGAACTTGGCCTCTGCATTTGATTAATTTCGTGCCAGAGGTATGCCTCTTGCAAACCTGCATTCTCATTTTGAAGAACATGACGTGTTGAACAGGGAACTGATTAAGCCAGTCAGAGTGCCATGAGGTATTTTTCCTGATACAGTCACCCTGGAGTTCGGTATTGGATTTAGCCACCGACATGCAGGCAGTGAAATGTAGATGTCTGAACACTAGATATCTAAACTCTCATTATAGTCAATGGAGATCCAGTCAATGTGGTCAACAGAGTTTGAGTCAATTGCCTAAATATGACCAGCTAGTGCCATCTGAGATGATCTAGGGTATTGGGGTATCTGCATTGCCTGGGAGGTATTGTGTAAGTCCTAYGGAGAACCGCATGCTCACAGACTTGCAGCTGGAGGCCACACGGGAAACTTCCTGATATCTCCAATGTCTCCTGGTGCCTGTGTTTAAATACTGAATTGAGTCCAAGGAGCTTTGCATATTATTCAGCCGAACAGGCAAGAGGTATCTACTTCAAGGTGAGCTGAATCCCACTTTAAATGCTTAACTGACTAAAAGTACACTGTGGTCCACATGAAAAAATCTAAAGCTGACACCAACAGCCCCACTGCTTATCTCCTACTCCCTGAGCTCCCTCCTCTTGAGACACAGGCACCCTGGACTGTGCCCCTTTACAGMAGCCTAGATCCTAGGGCCAAAAAGGTGGTTCTGGTGAGAACTTTTCGATTGAATTTAGGTGGGAAATAAAAGTAAAACATTTCATTTCAATCTTCTTCAGAATGAGATTTTTCACCTTGTTAAACCTGTAGCGGGACGTGTGTCCTGAGTCTGCTTGATGATAACGTGGATGAGGCCCCTTCCTGGAAGATCTCTTCCAACGCCCATGCAGCCCCTCCGAGGAGGGGAGCTTTCTGGGAGCTGTTTGTTCGTGGCTTACATGGTGACGTGTACCCTGGTGAGGAGCCTGGCCCTCAGATGAGAGCTGGGGACATGAGGAACCTGAGTGGCAGGTCCTAGCAGCAGCAGCAACAACTCCAGGGGACACAACCAAACACAGCCACAGCCTTTTGGTTTGAGAATGTCAAAATCCTTCGCATTGGAAACGTCAGAAAAATTCATTTTACGCAGACATTTACCAGAACTTTCTATTTCTTGAGAAACTTTGGCTATTCAAGCTTTTTGCTCCTGATGAAAGCAAATGGGCAATTACCACTGTTTCTCAGGGTCAGAAAGTCTGATCTCCTGTTGCCTGCTGAGCAACGGCCTGAGTAGTATCTACAAGCAAGGGAACAGGGAAATGTTTTTGCTCTCATGTTTTTCTCTCTCTTATGTTACACCACTCCTTGTAGCCCTGCATCGGTGAGTACAAAGTACCTCCTGGCCATGACATCATGCCACAGAAAACAGACTAATGAGGCAAAGGAAGTGAGGCTCACTTTTCTGCAGGGAGGCTGGCTCCGATCACCTGGTTGTAGTTAAGACAGATCACACTGAGCTATTCCGCTTTGTAAGAGCTGAATTTCATTCTGTGTTACTGCATGTTTATCTGATATCTTGTAAAAACTGTTGTCCATTTCTCCTGCCTTTAGATCTTTTGCTTTTCTGAAATGCTAAATCTCCAACTGTGACCCTTCAGCAAAACCAGTTCACTTCATCAAATGAATCCTGTGACTTTGATTATGTAGGAGCTTTCATTAAAGGGGTCCCAAGTAAAGCAGACAAGGAAATGTCTTTGTGATTTGCAGCAATGCATTGAGAAACAAAAGGAAATGGATGGCAGAGATAAGGAAAATAAAATAGCCACAATTTTTTAATAAGGGGAATGGAATTTCCCCTGAGGGTCTGTGTTATAATGCTCTTTAGTAAAACACAAGCAAAACTCATAGTAGCGGAACTGAAATACAAAATTTTGCCAACTTTGAGCAGCACAATGAAATCGCTAATAGTCAGAAAATGCTGACATGAAGGCATCACTAGCATATTTTAAGCTCTAGATAATAGTGCTTCCAACAAACAATTGGTTATTATGGATTTAACCATGAAACTGGAACTGTGATGTGCGCTGCTGCTATGACATATGCTGCAACAACATCGTATTTTGTACTTTGCTTTCTTTGTTATTTTAATTGTGGAGTTCAATTATGGCACAAATAGTCTGATTCTCTTCTGGTTTGACTACACTATATTTTGAAGTTTTAAAGAACAAAATCATCCATGGATGATGTGAATGGGGCTAGTTTTATCTTCCATGGGACCATTATTTAGCTAGTACCAGTGTACAGTGCAAAGGCAGTATGTTTACAAAGGGGTCTGGTTAGCACACAATACCAGCATAGACTGTATAGAACAGTGCAGAAAATCAGTCAGGCTTGCTGACAATCTCACCTGTAAATTCTATTTACTTTTTTCCACATGGATTTTCTTGTAGCCTAACATTAAGTGATTAAGGGAAATGAGGTTGATGCTTGGGTTTTTGAATATTTTTATGATTTGGATTTTTTTATAGGAGAAATGTTTGATTTTTATTCCATTTACAAACTCCCTCATGAAAATGATCCAAACAGCCATCACAGAGCTGCTGTCTTATGTAAAACCCAGTAAAACTATGCAGCAATAAGTTGAGTTTCTTTGTCTTAATTAAAAGTTAGAGCAGATCCCAGGCCATGGTAGATCTCATATGGTTATTTTTTTAATTCCTTCAACCAAGCACAGTACAAACCCCCCAGAAGGATTGTCTTACTGCTAACCTTTCAACATCATCTATTTTCTTGTAGCATTGCCAAAAGAACTGATTATCCTTTTAACAATTATAAAAGTCTATTTTACCACTCTCCCACAATTCGGAAGACGCTGAAGGGATTTTGTTCAAAGTTTCCACAAAGATTACTCCTCTAGCTGAGACCAGCATGGATGACATCAGCCCATAACAGTTGAAAAAAGATCAACATGTGGAAAGAAGGAGTTCAGGGCAGAAAGCGTCCTGCAACCTTGAGGGAGAAATGAATCTGGCACAAATCTGAAGTAATTTCCCTGAGATGGTTTGCAGCAGCCCCAGTTGCACTAGCCCAGGGGGTCTTAGCTGGAGGGAGCCAGAACATGGTCCAGCCGAGTGGGAATCAGCGCCCGGGGCAGGAGAGCAGGATGGGCTGCAGGCAGATAGGGACAATGTTCCTCGCAGGAACAGCAGCCCCTGCCCACCRCTGCTGAGCAAACACACTGGGTGCCCTGGGAAACTGTGAAAGGATTCATAGACATCGGGCCAGAACAGTCCATTAGATCATCTTTTTCCCACTGAGGGCCAAATGTGATTTTCAAATACCTTTTGAGAGCCACATGGTGGCACACCCCTTAGTATTAGAAAGTCTACATTTTCAGCAAGGCACTGATACCCAGGAAAAAAGGACCAGGATCAATTTCAAGGCTCTTGTAGTAAAACCACATTCACCCATTATCTAATAACCTTGGAAATTCAATTACAATGTCTGAGATCTAAAGCATGAATGATACTTCCCACTGCCATGCAATTTAGACAAAAATACTAAACCCAGGGGCCCTTAAGATTTCTCCCCTTCCAGCTGTTAGATGTCTAGGATGGTCTTTTCCCCTGCTCCCCTTAGGAGTCCATGGGACCCTGTCAGCATCAGCGGGACTGACCATCTCTCCCTTTCCCTGTAGATGGTGGGTAGAGGGGTCACAGAGAGCAGCAAGAGGCAGAGTGACAGGCTGGTCCCCGTGGGATGGCACTGGGCTCCACTCCATGGAGGCAGCACTTGCAGTAGGTACTGGGGATGGGGAATAAGCTGTGGACCAGAGCTGGCGATGGCAAGCTGTCTCATCCAGAGAGGGATGGCAAGTGTCGCAAAGCTGATCYGGAGTGGGGTAAAATCTGAGCCTGATCCAGCCTGAGGATGAGAGAGTTGCCATTGCTGACACCCGACTGCAGGATTTCACCCATGTCCTCTTTGGCAGAGCCCCAGGAGCTGCCTTCCACCATCGCAGACCCCGAAATGCATCTGGTCTCTGTCAGGAGATGTCAAGAACTGGAGAAGCCACCATTTCTTCTGCTTGTTTATTCTGGTTGTTAATCTCCTTTCGCTGATCAAAAGTTTATAACTCATTTCTCAGTTGAATTTGCCTGGAGTTAAGTCCCAGCTATCAGTTCTTGTTATGCTTTCCTCCCCTGGATTAAAGAGCTCTGCCATGCCCATGATGGTACTTACACTTTGTAATCACATCATCCCTTGATTTTTTTGATCAGGCCACGAGGCTGAGCTCCTCAGTCCCAGGTCTCTTGGAGATAGCAGTGGTGAACAGAAACACTGATTTTGTGCTAGACTGGCTCCACACACAGCTGAGTGCACAGGACCAGGTTCCCCTGTTTAACATCACTGACACAGGAGCACAGGCCATGAATATGGGTGAGAGTTTGGAGATTAAACCATTTGAAAGGATTAAACACATTCCCCAGTCTCTGTAACAAAATATTATTTTTCAGTGAAGATGGCCAAACTACAAAACTTTGTACCTTTTCAATATTTCCCCTTCTTGTGAATTATAAAGGTGTTTCTTTCCTCAGCATCTTCTGCTTTACTCACCCTCCTTCATCCTTAYGCAAACACAACAATATTTACTGTTTTATCCTGGTTTAGATTAAATTACACTGAAGTTGCCAGCCTCTCCCTCAGGATCTGTGTAAAAACAATTGTGTTTCTTTATGTAAGCTCTGGGATCAGTAGCTGTAACAGCAGGACACCAGCTGGGTGGCGGGCAGGGAGCACAGCCTGGAGAGGAGCTGCTCCACGGCTGCCGGCAAGTACCTGCCCCCAGCCTGCACTCGCAGGGGACCAGTGATGGTGGGGTGTGCGTCTGGGTGTGTGTGAGAGTGTGTAAAAGAGGGATGAAGGGAGCCCAGAAGCAGATGCAGCAGAGAGGCAGGCTGGCAGCCAGCATGCCAGACCACACAGAACGGCTTTGACAGAAGGAGCAATTTGGGAGGGCACCAGAAGAAATTTCATTTTGAATAGGGAGCAAATAATTGTCCCTGGTTGCATGGATCATCCTGAGCCCGGTACACTCTCTATAAGTCTGTAAAGAAAGGGAATTGCATTGAGGAAATACCTAAATTCATCTTCAGTTTCTTCTCCTAATAAATATAATCTGCAGGATCAAAAAATCCAGCTATGTACTCAGGTTGGAAGAAGGTAGTGGCGTTTGGCCAGTAGCAAAGTAAACAAAGAAACTGAATTTGCAGTGGTACCTTTGGCAGGGACGTGTTGGTGTTCCGGGATGTCTCTTGCATTCATGGTGCAGCTGGATCTGGCACCCCTGGCTTTTTTCATTGGAGTTGGGGGTGTGGGGCTGGAGATCATGGAGGATATCATGGAGCAGAGGACCAGCTCTCCTCTCTGACCTCATGAACCTCATACCAACACTTTCAAGTCCCTATAGCAGCTATACAGATAATTTGGACTCAAAGAGTTTTCCAGAAGATGACAGCAAAGCCCCCAGCTTCTCTGTAGGGATGGCTGGCTGGACACACAGCTGGGTTTTGGGGTGGTACATAACACTGACTCCAACAGCCCCAGCTGCCTTGCTCCATCCCCATGCACGCATGTGGATCACCCGGCAGCTCTGGTCACACACAGCCCTGCTCTTGGTGCTGTGAGCCATGGCCTGATGGCTCGCAAGCTCTCATGGCCCACAAGCCGCACATCAGCCAAGTAACCATCCCTGTTCTAGCAGTGGCTTCTTGGCTGCTGGCTGATCCCCTGGTATCACTGATCTCCCTTGCATCTGAAAATAGTGATTGAAACAACAATTAATTAATTTATTTTGCATTTTTTTCTTTAAGAATGAGTCAATTTAATTTTTAAGGTAGGGTAGTGCAAAGACAGTAAATGTTATTGCATAGCAGCAGCAACTTAAAAACATCCAAGAGGAGCTCTTTCTCTCTTTTTTTCTTTGTGAGTGGAAAAAATGTTAAAAACAAATCTCTTAATTTGCTTGTAGGCTGAGATTTCTGCCAAGTGAATATTTATGTCCAAGTTTGAAAGATGGGGCGTATAATGGAAGTGTTGAAATACTCTCAAGCAATCCGGAGCTGTTTGATGACATACTCTACAAGGTCAGTCCTGTTTGCTGTTAAAATCAGTGGTAAAACTTCCTTTAAATTCATGGTGAAACAGGATCAGGCCCTTTATTTAATTTGTTTCTATCTTGCTAGGAGGTTTCTTGTTCCTCTAAAATGTGCCTATAGWTGATCTCATGATCCCTGTTGTCCATGTGTGCTGGCAAGGTCCTCAAGTAGTTACGGTGCTCAGACATGACAGCATGCCAGATTACCTGCAGTCCTTGAGTCACCAGGGGGGCTGCAGGTCCTATTTTTTCATAAGGATTACCAAATTTTCCCTGCAAATACTACCTCCTAGAAATAAATGGAAATTTTACTTTCATCAAGAAAACAAGGAAAACATACTCTCTGCCTTTCTTGGGATTTCAGTTGAAAGCAATTTCTTACTCTGTTTCCAAGTAAAAGTGAAGCTGGACACTTAGATTTTTGCCTTAAGTGAAAGGGGAGAGACAGGCTATTGATCACACCTCACGCAAGGCAGCTGCCCTGTGTCCTCAGAGCTCTGCCATGAGTCAACTACATATTTTGCTGAGGAAGATACCAGAGCTTTTATAGGGCATGTTTTGACAGAACTGTGGCCAATCACATCTAGAAGTGAACACAGTTCCCCTGTGTTTCCGTACCTGCTCCAGGACTCCGGCACTAACATTCAAGTATTTGAGATATCCACCATCTCCAGAACACATGGAAAGTGTGCAACTAAGTCACAGATGAAAATTTTGGCCTTAATTCCTGATGCTGTATAGAAATTGCCACAGATTTTCCTTAGAATGGGAATGAATAGGATCTTCCAAAGATTAAAGTATATTTTCTGTTAGGATCTGGCATTTTGATTTGAATGAAATTTTTTGGTGAAGTGGTGATCATCACACATTATAGCATCTGCCCTTGGCTTAATTCTCTAGACCTAGGCTTGGATTTCAAAGCTCGGCAGTGTTAGAAAGTAGGATTTTGATTCAGACCCTAACTGCTGACAAGAAATATGTTGCTCTGATTTTTTTCTCTTTTCTCCTTTTAAACACAAGAACAGCCACCACAACATAATAAAAAATACTCCTTTGTATTTTTGTACTTTCCCAAGCGTTCAAAGAAAACAACAGACAGAGCTAATGCTCATCTGTGGTGACAGCCACCACCACCACCACCGTTTCTCTTTAACCCTCTGTATCCCTGCATCAAATCCTCCCAGATGCGAGTCGCAGCCGTTCCCACACCGGACATCTCCTTCCACTGCAACGCAGCCTTTCCTCTGTGCACAGCTGGGGACTGCTGTAGAAACCCAGCCGCAGGACCCGCTGGTTACGGCACGAGCCGCACCGTGGGCAGGAGAGCTCGCTCACCTCCTTTGCCCCAACAGCCGTGAAAGGGCTGTGCAGCACTTTGACTTTCCTCAGAGATAGCTTACGTTGCTCAGTGGGTACAAGTTTTACCTAGTAAGATCCTAGGCTGCATTTTGCTGCATTTTTATTATAAATATATAAATAAGAGGTCTGGAAAGCTTGCGGGTTTGCACCCTTTTTTGAGGTCTTCCCTTTTCACTTTCTTTGAAAACTCCAGAGGAACTAGCTGTGTCCAAAGGTATTGCTATSTACCCAGCTCCTGACCCTCACCCTCTGCCCCATTCCAGTTGCAATTTCATCCAAACATGCACAAAAAAACCCTGGGGAAAATCTTTTGAGTCTGGACCCTAAATCGCATGTGAAAATGGAAAGTCAAGTTTGTTATTTAAAAAAAAAAACATGCTATATTGTTCAAGTTTTTTTATACCTTGTGGAATGCATTGGGTTTGCAAATACTGAGAAGTGTTGCGCAGCAAGGGGGAAGCTCTGCCCTTGCAGGAGAGGAGAGGCAGCTCCCGTCAGCCACAGCAGAGCTGAGCTGAGGACTTTCTTACAGGTCACATCCTTCCACCCACTCAGACAGGTCTTGTCCCTTGCAGTGCGTTGCCCAGCCCTCCCTGAGGAGTGAGGAAGAAAAGAGACGCTATTTAGGTACTAGACTGATACCATTCATATCCAATATGAGCAGGCACTGTTTTCTTTAGGGTCCTTTCCAGTGAGGGACCTCCCGTCACTAGCCCTGGAGAAGGACTTGCAGACCCTCCAACTCTGGCTGAGCATCTTGCATTGAGGAGTATAGCCACCGCTGTCTCATAATGCCACCTGAGCTCTCTCTAAGTCCTGGCCAGGAACAACGGATTGCAATGGYAGGTCCTGCCACTCCTGCCACCTCCTGCCACTGCAAGGGTCCCTCCTTAGCTGGGACGTCGCTGCTGAGCACAGTGTGTTGAGTGCAGAGCGGAGTGTGCGACAGCAATGCTCGCCACAGGGGCCCTGAGACCGTTCGCTGCGTATGCCGCAAAAATTGCTTACCTCACCTCTACTCAGAAATGCTGTTGCTTTTGCGGTGAGCCAGGCCTCACAGCAGCCCACCACAGGAAGCAAAAACGGCTAATGAGTCCAACTGCAATGGTGGGGAGGGGGTGGGGGGAATCTGAAGGCAGAATCTTGTCCCTCAACTTGGAACATATTCAGGATTCAGTGGTTAACGCCACTATTTTTGCACAAAATGCCTTGGGACTTCAGACAACCACATATTTATATGATCGTTGGAATTGTCTTCTACCCCCACTTCTGTTTTCTCAGCCTGGTGGTTACTCTGCCTTTACAGGCTTCCTATGTTACAGCAGCCCGGAGTCCCAGGGATGGTTCAGGGCTGCACCAAGCAAGGGTTGTCATCTAGATTCATCAGGATATTTCAGTGATTAATGCTCTCAAATGCTCTGGGAAGAATTGTTTCCATGCTAAGTGCTTCCAGCTATGATAAGAGACAGCAAAAAGTGGGGGAAGGAGCTCTTTGAAGGACATTGAAAGCGTAAGACAGAGAGAAATCTTCAAGGGCTAACCTACTAGCTGATGGGCTGTTTACTGACCATCTATTTTTCACCTGAGATTTTTTTCTGAAACATTTTTTTCTCTGCTCCTTCTTCCCTAGCCTCTCCTGTGAGATGCTCACCGCACTGAAGCAGTGCAAGTTTGTCTTTCCATTCTCACTTATTTGCAAAGCCTTGAAGTTGTGGTTCCACGTCTTTGGTGCGGCTGTGCTGCTTTTGTGTGACAGTTGGACAAAGGGCAGCCATGCCCTTTCAGAAACACACATGAGCCCTGCCAAAGAAACCGTCCCCGAAGCCCCTTACCAGRCATCCATTCCTTGTGGGTTTCTCACAATTCTTTTAGCACAGATGATGTCATCAGTTATGTTACTCGATAGCAGATCTGCAGGGAGAGAAGCATAGCCCTGTGAGCTCACTCAAGGGCAGGAGACCAGCCTGGAGCAGATTTCCCCGCCGGGCACAGCAAGGGCTGGGCTCTCGAGCAGCCCTGGGCAGCGGCGCAGGGCCAGACACTGCTCATCCTCCCCACTGCTGGGCTGCTGTCAGCCTCACGTGCTTGAACGCCGCCAAGCAGGCACCTTCACCTGCTTCTGCATGGCCAGCAACAACCATAAACGCATGTTTTCCCCCGCAAATGCTGGCGTGCCTGCCTCTGTAATCACATGTGAGAGAGAGATGGAAGGAGGGGGAAAAATGGGAGCAGACCCGTCTGTGCTTGTGGTATTTCAATCCCTTCCTGCTTGTTCTACTGAGAAAAAAAAAGCTGTTAGGAAGCTTTTCTGCCCGTCTGGAAAACGAGGTTTTGGTCTGAACAGGAATGGGAAGTCCAGCCCCAGCGTCCCAGACTTTGGGTTTTGTCATATAGCAGGATGTCTGCTGGTCAGACACAGCAAAACCCTTCCCATGTCTGCCTAGGAGCTCCCCACTGGTGGTAGACCCAGAGCGAAGACCTGGATATGCCTGGCAGTAATACAGCCTTGGGTGATCGCTTTCCCAACTACTCACTCCACAAGTGGGGGGATGCATTTATCTCATTCAACCCCACATCACAACCCACCCAAATCAGGACTGCCTATCTTCCACCCACAGTCAAAACACCCAGAGAGCCCTGGGGTCCCTAGTATGCCAGGAGAGGAAAGGGTGGATAGGGCCATTCATCACCCCCTGCTTCCTGCAGCCACAGGCATCTTGTTCCCCAGGCTGTGCCCAGCATGTCCCCGCAGCTCCATTTTGGCCATGGGGTGAAGTTGGGCAGAGCGGGAGGCCTTGGGCTGCTGCCTCCACTCCTGGGGCTGGCTCTGGAGGAGCAGTGCTGTGGTACCCCTGCAAGCCATCCTGCAGCGGTTATCCGAGGGGTTGCGGTCATCGATGCACCACTGCTGGCTGCTGATCTGGAAGATGCCGTAGTCGGCGCTGCCGTCTGCTTTGATGCTCTGTGCTGCCGTGTTGAAGGTGCTCTCGTAGAAGGCCATGCAGAGCCCTGGGCAGGGGCAGAGGGCACTCAGGCTGTGCCACGGCTGCTGTCCATGGGGACAGTGGCAGCTGGGAAGGAAAGGTTGTGGGGAGACAGGGGACTGAAACTCACAGTTTGCGAGGTTGTAGCCCCCATAGCCATCCAGCCCCTCTTCCCGGAGCAGGTGAGCCAGCTCGCACTGGCTGAACACCTTGGCTTTGGTGACTGCGGTCAGCAAGGCAAGCAGCAGCAGCAGCAGCAGGGGAGACCCCATTCCTTCACGGCTGCTGGTCSTCATGTACTGGGATCCCCAGGGGGAAAAGTAAAAACAAGGCATAAGCAGGCAGTAAAGCACAGTTAGACATCCAAGGCCAGCTCCCAGCAGGTAGTGACACGGCTAGCTCCGGCAACCCCGGGCTGCTCACGCCTGCCATTGGGGTGTGCACACCCGTGCATGCAGGCATGCACGTACGCAGCGGCTGTGCCGGACAGCCCGGGCTACAAACAGGTTTTATCGGTGCAGACATGGAAAATACAGAGCTTCAGGCACTGCCACTTTGCAGTTTTCATATATTAGTGGTGAAAGGTCAGGTGTCCTGTGGGAACTGGAAAGCTGACAAATGGGACCCACTAAGGGAAGGGTTACATGCTTTAGATGCTCAGACATCTCGGCTCTTTCCCTGGTGCTGGTCAGCCTCTGAGCAGAAGCCATGATGTGCAGTGACCTCACTGCTGTTGGGAAGCCATATCCAAACTCACAAACCCTTAGCCCTGGTTTGCACGTCAGCCTTTTACACAATTACCAGCACGCACAGTGAGTCACATCCTACATGTCCAGGGAGTTTGCCCAAGAAAAGACCTCAAACTTGGGCTTTAATAAACAGAATTAAAAACCTTTCCTTGAGGTTATTTCTCTCTCATCCCTCCTGTCTTCCTTTCCTCCTTCCTGTGCACCCTCCTTTACCAAGCCTGCCAGGCGGTTTGCTTTCCGGCCGTGCGGTGCAGAGCAGTCCCGCAGCCCCGGCAGGCTRTGCGCCGGTGCCCGTGCAACCACAACCGTTTGCAGCAAGGGGYAGGGGCAGGAGGCACCTCCTGTGCTGCCTCCGGTGATCATCCTCTGCGGGCAAGGGCAGTAGGGGCTGCTTAATAAAAACCCCAGGTATRCCTAGAGAAATCGTTACCTCCGGCAATTCGGCTCAGCGCCAGCCCTGGGGTGGGCATCAGGGTTGTCCCTCGGTGACCGCTCACCCTTCCAGAACCCCCCTGCCCTGTCACTAGGGATGAAGGCCCACGAGCCCTGCCCCACACCATGGGACCTGGGACCCAGCCCAGCCGGGGAACACTGCTGCCATGCTTTTCAGGGACAGCCCCTTGGGGCTCATTTTCTGCTTCACCTGAAAATTATTCCTGCAAGCGAGTCTACCAGCAGAAGTATTTTTTATATTTTAAGCTTATATTGCAGGATATTTGCACAGAGAGAGAAATATCACCTTCTCAGAAGAATAGCAGAACTGCTTCCAATGCCTCCAGCTGGGCAAGGGTGTGATCCTGTGAGCAAAAATCAAGTAAATTTGTGTCCAAAATGCTTTTAAGTTCTAGAGGGAATTGCCAATGAATAAGTAAGTGGCAAACCAAGAATTATCACACAGATCGATCAATGAGCAGAGCGAGCAATGTATTACACATTTGTACTGGGTTAGAAGCTATAAAGACAATTGGTGAGAGGGTCTTCCAGTCGAGGCAGTAAAAAGAAACATGAACATGCCCGTTTTCCTCAGGTTTGTGGCAGGGACCACAAGAGGTTTTCTGTTCACCCCAGAGTGGTCAGTGCTTGCTCCTGGCATGTCGGCATCTCCAGCTGAGTCAATGAAAGCCATTGATACCTGCCCCACGGGCTGGTACCACCGCGGGGCTGCACCAGGGCCTGGCCACACAGCAAGGCGCAGGCGTTTATTCACTCTTGTCTTACCATTCTGGTATCTCTTTGTTTTTGGCCATGAACACTAATAAACCCAATGAATATTAGAAAATCACTTAGAAGAGGAGCAGCGGAAGGAATCTCCCCCTTATGGAAGCATTTGTTTTAATTTAAACTATCTAAAGATAATAAATAACAGGGCTCCATAATGACATAATTTGCTCATCTTCTTGGTTTCAAAGTATTTTTTAACAAGCAAAATGAGGTTTCAAACATGTCTGTGATATCTCCTCTGGATTAAATATTAATCATGATGCCAAAACAATAAATACAGAAATCCTGCCTGGTTGTTCTGACATGCAAGTCCCTAATTGTGTGGGAAGCTGCTCAGATGGGTTTCAGTTTCAGCAGGAGATAAAATGCCACAGAGCCAGTACAGTATTTATGTCACTGCGAGATTTACAGCTCGATTCCCTGCCTGGAAACAAAGGAACAAATAGCTGCATGTCACGCACTGAACTGAAACATTATGGATTATATTATTACTCGAGTTTCTACAGGACTTCTCAGTGGGGGAAAAAAAATTCTATTAACTCTCTTTTACGACTACCAGCAGGGCAACGTGAAGAGAATAATCTCCTCCATTTATAAGGTCTGGGGGCCTTAAAACCTGACTAGCAGCCCAGGAGCTTTGTCACAAGGTCTGACTGTTTCCTTTCCTTCATAAAATTCCTATCTCCATTAATCTGTGTTTATTTTCCTTCTGCTTTTTAATTTGCTTAATGGACTTCAGCCGAAGTCTCCTAGAAGTCAGAGGAAAGTAAACTCTGATAAATCCTTTGGGACTTAATAGTCACAGTTAAGCACTTCTTTGGATTATTTTGTCTGACTTTCATCTTTGCTGCTGCAGAAATGTCGGCTGCCGAGTACCGCAGCCCTAACCCCATGACTTAACAGCCTGGGAATGAACTGACAGAGGATATCCCTCTTTCTTTCTTCTTCTGCAGGCATGGAAATGCAGCAAGACTAGACTTAAGCTCATGAAAGGCAACTGGGGTGTCCTCCACGTGTTTGCCCCATGCAGAAAGCATGTCGCAGGCTCAATGCTCCTCAAACTGCCAGTCTCTGCTGGTCTCTCCCATCCCCAGGCTTCAGTTTCCAGGGTCAGAAGGAGGAAGGCCAAGCTGGGCGGGAACTGCTGTGCATTGTACTGGACCCGGGCTGAGTGCTGGGGAGCACAGCCCGGTCTGGGCACCTCCAGCTGCAGTTTCCTGAAGCCAGGTACCGTCACTGTACATGGAGGTACCAGCTGCTCCTCCATCACACAGTCTGGCACCCTTTCACCTCAGCTCCCAGCCCAGATGGGGTAAGGAGGGGGCTGCAGACCCAAGCCTCATGGGGAATCTGCCCTCTGGCAGCCCGTAACGGGCATCAGAGCTCTCCTGCAGGAAAGGAGACCTGTGAMATTTCCTTATTCTCAGTCCTACCAGCATCACCTGTTCAATAACGTTTCATGTTATTAATCTATTATTATTTTCTTTTCAATGGGTAGGCTTTGAATGACAGCCAACATTAGTATTAGTGTCTAAATACCTTTTTGTTAGGAGTCCAAATCCTTTGTGTTCTAACCCATATATTACTTTCTATGCAGCAGATTTATTTTTGCACAGCATTTATTCCTGCAGGATCCGCTTACTTAGAAATTGCATTGTATAATTAGGTCCCAACTGCCTATTTCTAATCCTGAGCAAAGTTCACTTTATTGTTCATTTCAGCAATTCACATTTTCATTTTACTTCTTCCAAGTACGATAGACATAATTAATTAGGTCCCATTCCACAAACCTTTCTATTTCCTGTGTCTAACGATCAGGCTTTTAAAAAAACCCTCCATGGTTTTATATGTTGCTGGAGCAATTTACACATGTCCACCTGTAGTGAAACTAAGGCATGAAGCAAAGGCAAGCACTAAGRGCTGAGCTCCTCTAACTGACAAACCCTGGTACAGATAAATAATGGCCTCATTGACTTACTGCAACTTGTAATTGAAATTTGACGTATATTTTGGGCTGATCTGCATAGACGGAGGGGAATTTTTTCCTAAAGAAAATTTTCAGCCTCCTGATTTTATTTGACCTGCTTAGTAAAGTTGTTGCCTGTGAATGCATAGGCTTCCCTCTCAAAGAAGCAGTGAGTAGGTGACCATTGAGAAAGTAATTCTGGCTGTTTTTGTGAAAACACATCGTCATGTGCCAGAAAAAAACCTGAGCCATTGGGCAGGCCCCATATCAGAGTAACATCCAGCCCTGACTACTTTGCCTTGGATCTGTTTTTCCTTCCTTGGTATAAAAGGGCTATATGCTAACCATAAATCTCAGCAATACCTTCATTACAACAGAGCATAGCTTATCTAAATGTGCTTTCTCTCCTGGCACCAGGTGGTCAGTCACAACACAGTTTCGACTTGCTGTTTTGTAGCATCGTTTGACATAGTAGTAACAAGAGATTAGGAGCTGGAAGTTAATATGGTGAGGGCATGTAATTATACAACTCTAGAGTCTGAAGGCCTTATTCCAAAGAGYGATCCAGCACTTAGGGATGCCAGCAAATGGACTGTGGTAGCATCACAAGGAATTGTGCTCTTTGCAAAGGCTGAAGGCTTTGTCAAACTGCGGTGGCTACCACCATTGCTATACAGAGGAGATAAACCTCAGTGTGCTTGAAACCAGACAGCTCGGGGCGTAGGAGAAGCACGGCTGGGAAAGCACAAAACTCTGCCGGATGTAAAACCCACCCAAGAAGCTGGGTAAATACTCCGGTGGTTTGCTCTGCGGAGGATGCTGCTGCCGGCAAGCTTGCTGCTGGTGTCCCRGCTGGCCGCGGGCCAGTGCAGGGGTGTCTGCACCGCTGTGCAGGCACAGCAGGGATCAGAGAGGCTGGGCAGTCCGTTGCACAAGCTGATGCATCTCCTGGGATCGGCTGGAGACAAATGACCAGGAGTCCTATTTTAGAGCTCCCAGTGGTGGAACAAAGGCAGAGGCTGAGATCCTGTATCTGCTTCTGTGAAACTCACACTAAGCAAGGAAAAGCTGCACAGCTTGGCCCRGGATGACAAAGAGCAGACTGGACTCTGCTCAGATAAGCCACCTTCCATGGATGGACAGGAGCCCTTGTGGCTTATTGGTCTGGCTCACTGATCCATGCTCTGATGTCTGGGATCCTGCTAATGAAATTATCACATCTAGTAAGAGTCAAAGCTGCTTTGTGGGAACCATGAGTTTCCTGTCTTCTTTGCATTTGTGAAGAAAGACTTTGTCATGTTCCCAGGGTAGGAGTCACAATTTGCATTAGGAAAATATAAACAAAATTAAAAGATCGGCCCCATGATAGACCCAGCACAACAACAACAGATTCAGGAAAGTACTAACTAAATGCTGCACAGCAGGCAAATTTTGATTTATATTTGTAAGCTTTTTTGATTTCAAAATGCAGTATTCCCCCTCTTTCATCTCCAAAACCCAGCCAATACAGAACAGAAACATAGCTTTTGGCGGTCTTCATTTTTTAGCTAAACTTTTTTGTGTTCTCTCTTAGTGCTTGAAGCAGAGCAGTAGCAAATTACATTACTGCTTCTCAGTTTGTGACACACTTGACCATGTTTTTTCAATAAAAATGACACCACTTAACTTTGCTGGGTCAGTAATGAAGCAGCAAGAAAGATTTTGTTTGGCAAGAAAAACTAGCTAAGAATCCAGAGCTTCTTACAGCTAAAGCAAAATAAAGGATTTAGGTTAATTAGACTATTTATGAACTCTAAACTCTTCCCTTAATTTATGTATTACGATGAAATGTATCTCCGTGGCTGCTCTGAGCAGTCTTCCACACGCTATGGGAATATTTTTCCCACTCGGCACGACAGCGGCGGTGCGGAGACACTGTGGAGCAGAGCTTGTCCCCTGGGTACCGATGGGAGCCTTTGTGTCTGCCTAACTGAGCAAGAGGTATGTCCCTTTGACATGAACTAGTACCGCAACCCAGCGCAAAGTGTTCCCATCAGAGATGGCCAGCCGGCTGGAAGGGGGCAGGGATAGGCTGTCCTTTGCTTCTAGGGCCGTGTCAGCTTGGTGGAAACATCTCAGGTACACAGCTTTTCTGGGGACACAGATTTGAGTGCACCTCCATCACCATCCTGTTTCCAGCTGAGGGATGGGTCAGCCGAATTGGGCCTGAGGATGCTGGTTATGTTCTCTGAGGAAAACCTGGAGGGTAACAGGCACTCCACCACTTTTGGGAAGAGAAAACCCATTTCCAGGTGTGTCAGACATCAAGACCCAAATCTTCCTTCACATAAGCCTGCTTTTCTCTCACCKTTCCATTATTTTAACCTCACTGACATCAGCATCTCTAAAGGTGGGAGCATGCTTGAAAAGCACATGGTAGCAAGTCTTGCTTGCATTGAAGCTGGCTAGGTAGCATCACAGCATACCTGACAGGAACGGCTGCCTAAAAATAGGTATTGTATCGTGACATTTCCAGTGGGTCTCTGAAGTCAGCCAGATTAATGCCTGCATCTGATGAGACCTCCTGAAGCAGCCATTCGGGCTTCGAAGCAGCTGCTAACTCAGCCCAAGGCCCAGGAGGGCTGGCGAGTGCCTATGCTTGCAGGAGCACAGCCCCTGCCCGGGGTGGGGGTTTGCGTCCCCAAGCATCCCCATGGGAGCGTGGTATCCCCACGCGGACAGCCCTGCGCAGCCTGCACCGATGCATCTCCTTTTCCAGGGGAGATGCAGACCTCCGTCGGGCGGATGTGCACCAGTGGGCAATGATTTTGTATTTTGGGAAGTGCTCTTCTGTGTCCCCCGGGAGCACTGCATGGCACCAGGAGTGTGGGGAGCAGCGGCTGGTGTTGGTCACGCTGCTGCACTCTTGCATTTCAGCCAGAGACTCCTGCTCGGCACCAGGCCAGCACCAAACCCTCAATGTGTTTGCAAGGCATTGGCATGTAGGCAGCAAATCCCTCRCAAAAGGCATAATTACACCCCCTGCCTAAAAATGGCTTTTCTCTGGCTGACAGCAACTCTCCTTCATGCACTATAAATATTTGGGGGATGGCATTGGCTTCAACAGCATGTAATGTCAATGGCACTGAACCTTGTTACTGGGAAATTATCTATGTTGACAACCATCCTTTGGCTTTGCCTTGAATTTTATTTTTTGTAAATGCTTTGGCATTTGTCTTGCAGTGTCAGGCTTTTTTCCAGTCACAATGGTCTGTTTCATCCATGTCCTTATCTCTTAAGAACAACACTTTAGTTGTGGAAGGATTGTTGGTGGCTTGTCTGAACTCAACGTAATTTTGACATAGGGGGTAAAGAAGGCATTTTGGTTTATATCTGAAGCGGATTTCCTCAAGTTCATACACAGCTGGTTTTAGCTGGCAAACCATATTAGAGTTTATGTTATTATTATTATTGTTGTTGTTGTTGTTGTTGTTGTTATTACTATTTTATAACTTCCTGCAGTGGAAGTTATGCAGCTAAAAAGCTTAATGTAACAAGTTGGGAATATTTTCATATATATATCTATATACACACACACGTATGCAGGCATGCATGTACATACACACACACATAATCTTTCCTATTTTCAAATCAAAATGTTTCCTAATGCTGAAAATGCAGAGAAAAAAGAGTTATAATATGAATTTGCTTGAATTAATGACACCCTTACATTCTCAATTGATTAATGGATCATGTTTTTCTTGAACAGAGTCACAGATCCAGTTTTGTAGTTTTTTAAGAGCCTTCATACCTGTCTAAGAAATATGCTGAACGTGCTTTACTGTGACCATTCCTGATGCCTAAATTTCACACTCAAGAGAATACTGGAAATGCTATTAGCTTAGAAGGGTATTTGAATTTATTTGTGGTTTGGCAACAGAGAAAATAATGTTTGATGTAATTTTTGTTCCTATTTGTAAGGGAACTTAGTAATTTTGGAGACTGAATGTTTACCTATGTTTATCCATGAATACCACATGAGTTAACTGCATCAAATCTGTTAATACCACACGAGAGGTGGCAGAATGGTTTTGTACAATTTTTTTCCCCAATAGAAAGATGAAGATAAATATTTCTGAAGTTGGTCCAATTCTGATGATTGAAAATAACCCAGAAAGCTAATTTGCAAATAAAGAAACAGATTTCCATCTTGTTGTTTGGGGTTTTTTTCATTTTCTTTTTCACGTCTATTTTCTCAGGTGTAATGTGGACAAAGAAAGGCACTAAGGCAAGCCATGTTTTTGGGTCAGCAGCAACCACAGCCGCAGCATCCCACCCCCAGTTTACACCAGCTCTGAATTTGGCCCCTTGGCACTAACCAAGAAAGCCTTCACATATACAGTCCTATCAACATCTGTAAACATTAAAAGCTTTCTAGGCTACTCAGGGGTTAAAGTTGTTCTAGTAAGTGTCCTTAATAAGGAATTCAGACAGTTTCTGTTTGGTTTTAATTATGATAGCCTTTCATATAGGTTGGAGGGGCTCCTGGCTCTGTCCTGTTGAGACATTAAAGGTCCCTTTGTTTAAAAGCTCAGAGCCAGATCTGAGATTGCCTGCAGTTCACCTTTAGGATATAGAAAAGTGCTGAGACATGGCAGGGTTTGATGCTGGTAGCCCCCACGGTGGGAGCTGCGGCACGGGGTGTTGTCAGCATCGCTCTCCATGYTGCAGCCTGCTTGCTCCGGCCGCGATGCTATCAGCATTCCTTGCTGGAGCCTGTCTGAGTGATGGCTGATTAATGAACTGGGGCTACAGCTATCTGTGAGAAAGAAGAATTGCTTATTTCACCCATGTCACAGTCCTAATTGGGAAAGTCTGACAGCATCTGGTTCACTCCACGTATAGACACCAGATACACAAAAGGACTTCTTCCAAGATCCCTGTGATTTTCACTGATTTCTCCCCTGCCACACCACTCTCCCCAGGAAATAAAGCAACAGACCTTAGAATTTCTTTCTGAGGTAGAGAGAGAGGAAGGAAAAACATGACCCTCCTCCTTAATAACTTTTATGAAATGAAGCACAAAACACGAACTTGCTTCACAAGCACTTTGACATTGAAAGTCTCATGCACTGTTTCATCTGAAAAAATAACAATCTTGCAAGTAAATACAACAGAGATCTCTGTTCTGATGACTGGAGAGCCCTTTTAATTTCTGCTTTTACGTGAAATGCCTGCCAGTTTATTTGCTTTCTCTTCACCTAGCTGGTACAACAAAATCAAAATAAAAGGCTGCAGATGCACCCCACATCACTAACCAAGGTGGACCAAGGTGTAGCAGTAACCCACATTGTCTTTTTTCCTGTGTACCAGTGCAGGAGGATGCTGGACTTTCCACATTTCTATTTCAGCCACCGTTCAATATACTACAGAGCTCATCGGTAAGAGAGCAGGTCTCTCAAGAAACTTGCTGTATTCACTGATGTTACTCCCCAATTTCTCTTGACAACCAATTATTTTCTCATCCATGTTATACTTGGCGGGACACTTAGGGTTTTCCAGATGGTAGAGCTGGCCTTTAGTTTGCCTGAGTGAAAATATCACTGAAGGTGTAAGGCAGCAGATCTGAAATCTGAACATAGCATTAAATCTGTACTGGCATTAAATCTCCCTGACACCTTTGACCTGCTGCCAGGCTGAAGCATTTGGTGTGTTTCAGCTATGGAGAAGATAAAATTGTTCACAATTGCCTGCAAATAAAGACATAGCAGGCATCTTCCTGGACATTTCGTTCTCCGGAAGGTCTTCTAACTAGTAATTCTTACACCAGTGATTTATGAACTGTAGATGCTGCAAAATGCATTTGTCAGAAGGGCAGTATTACATCAGAGTGTCAAAAAGACACTGAAGACTGTCAAGGAGTCTCTTCAGTGGCTGAAACGTCAACCTGCCTATTCTGCGTTGACCATGATAATAAGCCTCATAGGAAATGCAAGATTTCTGCCACGATAGTGAGTCAGGACATAGGTATACTGCTTCATCTTCTAATCCTCTGCCAAATCAATACGCTTTTCTCGAGGATGGGATTTTCAGCTGCAGTATAGGGAGATATCGTGGGAGGCATAATGTAAGCTGAGCAGAGTCTTGGCTTTGCGAAACCTACGTTACCCCAGAGCCACCTGCAGTGTGACAGGAGCCCTGCCATTTGTGCAGGCGCTGGGCCAGCTTGACTCCTAGGTCCCAAATTTGCTTCTTCAAAGGAAAATCTGAGTAGGTCATGTGCTTTAAGAAAAATATCTGCTTTACTGGGAAACATTTTGGCGAGATGAGCATGTCTGATGAGCTCACCTTGGTGTACTGTGCCACGGTATCTGAGACTGAATGAAAATCCATGTCTCTGGCTGTGTGGTTGTTTTATCCTGTCGTCCCTTAATGTCATGGCTGGCAGTTCAAAGGAAACCTTTGAACCTCAAGCCTGTACACTCTCAAAACACATGCATTGGACCAGCTTCTASGAGTTGTTCATGAATCCCAGAGGCAAGTGGGGGACCTGATGTTAACCTCCTTCCAGATCCTGGCACTGTGATGAACTTTGGAAAGTTAAAATAGCATTGCCAGTATTTCCAGGTACTGGAACACAGAGATACTGCAGCACCCGAGGATCAGGGACCTCTGGGCTCAGGGTCAGGGCTTTTTCTTTTTCTGTAGCCACACATCTGCAGCTGTCCCTTCCACTTAGGGGATGCTCCAAGGGTCTTGGTGGCACTGGTTCTCTGGCTGCCCTGCATACATGCAATTTTAACAGAATCCTCAGAGGTTTAACAGAGGTTCCTCTCCCCTGGAGCTGTGCCAAACACTCCAAAATTGAAAAATGGAAATGCACTAGGAGAACCACAGGAGCACTGTCACAAAAACACCAAACAGAAAGGCAAAAAAGATTCAAGTTACAGCAGTCCTTGTGCTCATGTCAGCTAAGTTGGTTGTAATATGCCTCCTTTCCAGGAGAATACAACTTTCTTCTACTAATCAGTACACTGCTGCGTGGAAGACACAAATAATCTTAAAAGAAGGTGAAGGTATCTCTCTGGCCACAGGAGAGGTAGCTGGACCCCAGGGATGAATACTTGCACAGCCTTAGGACCCAGGAGGTGCAAAGCCATGATGCCATGAGAACGGCAGCACCCTGGCTGCCTTCAGAGCCATGAAGTAAATGCTGCCGCTTTCTCAGCTAGTAACGCTGGGGTAGCTCAGGTACTGTTGTTACCTGCAGCGCACTCACTTCCAGTCATGGTTGTTTCTGATTTGAGTAAAGCCTGAATGGGGAAAAGAGAGTTAAACTCAGTACATTCATGAGGAAAGGAAGAAAGGGGTAAATTTGTCCCTAATTTATACCTTGTGCAGCTTTGCATATTGCATATTGGTGTTAGAACTCAACAGCATTGCATACTGGTATTAGAACTCAACAGGGCTAAGCTTTTCCATAGGGGCAACTTGCAGAATAAAGTTAAACATCTGGATATGTGTAGGAACAGCAGGTTCGTTACATACAAGGTAAACTCAGAGCAATTTGGAAATACTATGTGCTGAGCCCAATGCTTGCCTTGCTTAGCCTTATGTTTGAAGTCTGTGCGTGGTCTATGCTTCAGCCCGTTCCAGCAATCTTCCCGCACCTTCCCAGTCGCCTCCATGAAACCTATTTGGGTGGCAGGATTAATGCAGCCGACGTGCACACACATCAGCTGGGGTGGGCAGCCTTGTTCAGAGATTTCAGTTGCTGGGTCTTCTCAGGGGACTTTTAAGGAATCGTATTAACAAGGCATGTGGAGCCAGATTAGGAAAATTCAGCCCTCCTTTGAATCCATCTGCTAGATCTTCGCAGGCAGTTCGGAAGTGCTCTTCCTAATGGTGCCAAGGGGACAGCTGGAGGAGGCTTCACAGTGTCCACTTTTTAGTCTGATCTCAATGAACCTTTGTGGTTCCGTCGATGCCAACGTGAGAACATTTCCTCTGAAGTCATTCGTGTAAACAGCCCAGGGACCGACTGAGAGCATTCAGCTTTGTTCCACGGGACAGGGACAGTAGCCTGACTGTTGATTTATTTAAAAGGAGAAAAACAACAACAAAAAATGTCGCCAGGAAGTTGCATGACTGTCAGGAAATGCTCACCAATGGGACTATGTTCAGCAGAGTATGCAGAGCCAGCAAACAAATCCACTATTTTATAAAGTAATGCTTTTTATTTGTATTTCTGACAACGCATTAAACTATTCTGTCAGGGATGTCAACTCTGTTCCAAATCACTTTTTACCTTTTTAAAACATTTTTAAGCATGGAATATTTCTTTAGGACATATTGCAGAAAATGGCTGTAATAAGGAATTTATTTTCATGCTTATGTGTTCCCTTTTTGTCATTAACATTCTTTCCACTGTACCATGGCCAGGAATGGGTGCCAGGTCCAGGAGTTTAGAAATTATTTCTGCATCATGTGAAAGCTCTGCTAATCGGATGGTGTTCTGTGATACAGTGGGAAAGTCCAGTGATTTTAAGCTGAAGTACTTTCATACAAGCCTGCTATGTCTTCCCATAATATCTGAGCTCCCCTCGAAACTCTGGCTGCCCAGATTTCCTGCCCTAAAATCTCTTTCTGCCCTCAAAGAGGAGAGGTGGGAAAAATGTCTGGTAATGCCAGGAACATGGGCATTATTCTGAGCAGGATGGAAAATGGAAAAAAAAATTCATCAACACTTTCTTCAGCAAAGAATATGTCTGTTCAAGGCCAAGGCTTTTATTCTATGATGAGTTACATGCGGGGGCTGGTGGGGGGGTGGGAGGGGGAGGGCCCCCCTCAAAATATGGTACTTTCTGGAAAGGGAAAGGGAAAACAGCCTTTAGAAAAACCACACTTTCAAATGAGAACATAGGTGGAGTGAAAATGTTTAACTCTGCTTAGCATTATCTTGCATTGCCAGCCCCTCAGATCAGAGCAGACCCCCTGCTCCATGCAGTGCCCAATGCTCTTCCCACGCGAGGGCCGCAGGAGGCGACGCAGCAGCCCTCGCGTGGCAGCTGCTGCTCCCACGCAGAACAAGACCAGCCGTGGGGCTGCAGTGCCGGCTGCCCTCCCGCGTGCGCCCTTTCACTGCCCTCACCAGCCGTGCAACCGGGGTTGCACAGAGCCCAGGCGCCAACAGCGGGTGAGGGTCCGGGCTTTGTCCTGGTGCAGCCCAGCTCAGGGCAGCCTGCCAGCGACACCTGCGCTCCCTGCCAGCTCTGTTCCATCCCCCCAGCTGGGGAACTTTTGGGTCATATTGAAACCCTATAGAAAAGAAGGGTAGAATTCTCTTTCGCCCACTGTCATTCACCTCTTCTCTTGAAGAGTTTATTTGGGGTCCAATTTGGTGAAACACCTTACTACACATTTTTTGCACTCAGAAAAGCGAGCATAAACTTAACTAGATCCTAAAGCTTTGCTATACCAGGGTCTTTTTGGCGTGTGTTACAAACTGGTGCCCACCCACCACTAATTGACTTGAAGGTGGGATATTGAAACCAAGAACTGAAGGAAGATCCTGTTTCAATGTCCGATACAAGCTAGCATGTCACTAAACTTCTATAAACACAGGATTCAGCCTAGATTACATCAGCACAAACCAGTTCAAACTATTCATTTGAGAGCAGAATATTCCATTTCATTAAAAACTGGAACTGCAATTTCACAGCTCTAATTCCCATAAAATAATAAAAGCAGTGAGCCAAGAATGGACTTTTTTGTTTAAAATAAGATTTATCAATAGATGAAAAATCTTGGTGGCACAGGTGATATGAAGGTGTGCACAGTAGTTTAGTACTCAAGATATTCACTAAATAGATATATTTCACTAATGTATGGAAGAATGTTCCTGGTATTTCCACTATTAATCCAGACACAGCTTATTTTCTGCTGGTGCACATTTGCCCAAAGTCACGTTGCTTTAATACCTTGCTGAAATGTTCTAATTAAACGTAATTTCTAAATGGGTTCTATTATTCATTTATTGATTTGGAATATGCTTCTTTACACACAGTCRGGTGTTTTCTGTGCGAGCACCACTGTCTCAGGGATAGGGACAGTCGTATGAAGACAGACCAGCACAGCATATCTCATTTGCTCCTTCTCCAACAGACCAGAAAAAAACTTGTTTTTTGCTCTCAGAAAGACTTAGCAGTTCCCTTTCTCAGCTCATATTGTCCTGGGGTGGTGGGACAGGCTGAGGGTAGTTCCCCACGAGCCTGAGCCGGTGGGAAAGGGATCCTTCTTCCTTCTGCTGGGGATGTGGCCGGGGTGGTGGCAAAGGGCTGGCAGCAGGCTGCAGAGCTTTGGTCAGGTCTGTGTGCCGGGCTACCCACAGTCGAAGGGAGACTCACCAGTGGGAAGATGCATAACTCTTCCTGTGACCATTCTCTCTGTGTGAGGATGAATGCTTTTTCTTTATTTTTCTTCCCCAGAAAGTCTCTCCAAGCACATGAGCACCTAGCAGTCTGAAGCCTGGACTTGCTGTCAAAGAACAGCAGAAAGTAAAGTCCCAGCCTGTCAGTGGAGAGAGACACGAATTTGGGGCCAAATGGGCTAACATGGCCACATTTCTCAGTAAATGAACTTCTGTTAGCTGTTAAGCCATGTGGCCAAGGTGGGCCTGCAAAACCAAGTGCTGCAAGTTAGTCTGAACAACTGTCTAGCTTTCATCACTGTTTAATATTCCTCAACGCCTGACACCTGCAAGTTTAGTAGTATTGACTCTCCACCCTGGTAACACTACTCTCCATCCTTATGCAGCTTCCCTCCTCTCATAGCCAGTTGGTCACTTTTTACCTTTGGGTGGTGTCTCCAGAGGGGAGAGTTTCRCAAAAGGAAATTAAGAAAATCTCCTCTTAAATCCCATCTATAACCTGCTTAAATCTCCTTAGAGGGATGACTCACTCTGGGAGCCTGCTCATCAGAAACACTGTAGGAAAATATGGTTTTGTGTTCCTGTGATGTTGTCTTCAGTTGCCAGGGCAAGTCATTTCCAAAACTTCATTGGGCCATTACCGCCGCGCAGAGCAGCAGGAAGGCTGCCTAGGACCTTCAGTGCATGAATGCTACTGGTTAATACAGGAACTATTTCATATGGCTGCATGGGGTGGCATAGGGACCTCTCCAGACCTTTCATGTTCTGTCCCTAAAGTCTTGCACACCCTGGCATTTTAAAATATTGTAGAGCACAGCAGGATCCAGATTCTCCTGAAAGCACTCTGCTCTCAGAAGATAGCAGTAGAAAGGCCAAGCAAAATGCTACTAGACAGAGAGAAGGAATGAGTTTTGGCCCTCAAAGCATCTCTTCAGCAAAGGAGAAAGCAGACTGCTCACCGAAGCCATCCCTTTACTCTTCAGGATCACAATCACTGCCCAAGAACTGCTGCCACCAAACATCTTCAGCTTAGAGTGTAACCAGGATTGCACTGTCAAGAAAAAGATCCACGAGACTTCTTCACCCACCTGGCCACATTAGGTGCTATGAAGACCAGAGCTTACTAGCAGAACAGAGCGCTCAGCTCCACTTTGGATCAGGACTGAATTAAGATTACATGTAGACTAGTAGCAAAATGAGTACTACTGGGATAAACCTCTTAGAAAGCAAATCACTAGAACTGCAAGGTTGGATGGATGGGTTGTCTCCTGTCCTGTCTGGGAGGCAGTCTCCATGAGGRTGTAACCCACCTGGCCCAGGGAAGCCATGGCACAGCGGACTGCGACATGGGCTATCGGGCATGCTCCACTTCCTTTTCCAAAGATGCTGTTTTTTCCACCAGAGAATTCCTTGCTTTTCTCTTGCTGCTCCTGTGGCTGTTCACGACGCATCTGCCTACAAGTGCAGGGCTGTGTGTGATGGGAGGAGATGAAACAAGGCTCAGGATCAGAGGCTTGTCCTGAATACCACCCCTGGATCCCAACTTACTCCTTAGATATTGTGATTTCAAAACCAGAAGGGGCCGATTTGCCAGTTCAGGCAGTGCACAAGCTGGTCACAACTGCAGATAGCTGATGATTGCCAGAGATTTCACTTGTGAGCTTCCCCTGCCTCTGGGCAGCAACCTTGCAGGATTTCTTCCCCGCGCTGTGGCACTCGTGATCCACCCTTTCCCCCACCGAGATCCGCCACACGGATCCGAGATCCGATGGTGCCTGGCCTGGGGTGCAGCGATTAGGAGGTGAGACGGGGAATCTGATACTCCCTAGGGCATCACATCAGAAAGGACCCTATTACTAGGTCCTGTAAGGATCCTGCTATAGAAATACAACAGCTCTGAAAATTTTACAGCTAGTTAAATTGTTTATGAACCTGAAAACTGGGTTTTAAATAGGATTTCACAGGATTAACACTGTGGAGTGTTCCCATTCTATCATCCTCAGCTAGCACCTCTCAGCTGGGAGAAGCAGAGAGCTCCTGGGGTGACTTTCTGAGTCCCATGGAGTAGCACAACAGAGTAATGACAAGGCTCAAATAGCGAAGGCAAGCTCCCATATAAAAAGCATGCTTTCCTCGTACTAATTCTCTTGCTATTTCTCATTCCAGTGACAATCAGGTTGTGTAAAACCAGTCAGCTCTTTCTTAACACAGCCTTCCTCATGGCCTTCAGCAAACAGGCATGCCCATCTAGCCTGGGGAGAGAGGACAAACCCCGCCGTGAGCCGAAATGCCCCGCTTGCCTCCTGATCCCYGTGCAAGGGTGACTACCGGAGCTGCCCATCGCCGCCTGCCCAGGACCCAGCAGATGGCACTCCTGGATGGTGCTTCTCCCAGGTCACGGGCAGCGTCTGCCTCCGGCTGCCTCAGCTGCCCCATCCCAGCTGCCCTCCTGGGGAGAGGGCTGCAGGGCAAGGCAGGGCTGCGCCTGGGGAGGCAGGATGAGTTCTGCTCTGCCCGTTTCATCTTAAAAACTGGTGCTCAGACTGCCTCGGGTGCAAGGCTGGGAACCTTTGCCAGCACGCCAACACAGCAGGCCAGTCTTCTGGGGGCTTGTGCTCTGCTAAGAGGAGAAAGCCAGGATTTGGCCTCTTTGAAAGCCATTCCTGGCTTCTCCCAACAGCCTCACTGGGTCAGACAGACTTTACATGAGTAGGACAAACCTGTGGGCTGCTGGTTGGGCTGCAGAGTAAATACAGCTTACCAACAGGTTTGAGAGGTCAGCGTCTCACACATCAGAAAATCACAGAATCACGGAACAGTTGAGGTTGGAAGGCACCTCTGGAGATCATTCAGTCCAACCACCTGCTCACAACATGGTCAGCTAGAGCACGTTGTCTGGGACTGTGTCCAGTTGGGTTTTGCATATCTCCAAGGATGGAGACTCTGCAACTTCCCTGGGCAACCTGCTCTGGTGTTTGACCACCCTCACAGTAAAAAACTTTTCTTTTATGTTCAAGTGGAATTTCCTGTATTTTGATTTGTGCCCATTGCCTCCTGTCCTGTCATTGGGCACCACTGAGAAAAATCTGGCTCAAACTTCTTTACTATCTCCATCAGGTATTTACACACATGGATAAAATCCTCCCCCACCCCAACCCTTTACTGCCACCCCTTTGATATTTCTTCTTTCTTTCTTACGAAACAACATCAAAATTTAACAGGCCCTATAAGGATCCTGCTGTTGAAACACAAGAGCTCTGAAAAGTCAGTTATTAAATTGTTTATGAACCAAAAAACTAACTTTTAAATAGGATTTCACAGGATTAGCACCATAGAGTGTTCCCAGCTCTATCATCCTCAGCTCTATCATCCTATGCAAGTAGGCAGGGTGCCACCTAGAGAGTATCTCACTGGAAGAACATTTTCATATTACGTGTCTAACCATAGGGCTGAGATCACAGCAAGGTGCATATCTCAGCACCTAGTAGGTGTTTCTTTGTTTTAGGTAGAGACAGTCAACACCAGAATTTTGGATCAAACTATTCCTGACTTGGGGGGAGAGGTTTCAAGCCTGGATCTTGGGCTCTTGAAGCTTTGCTGTTGACAGATCCAAAACACTGAAGGCTTTTCTGGAACTGGGGTCCAGGTGCAAATGCTGTTCAACAGGGTGAGTTTTTTGCTTAAGCTTTTAGAAATGTTACTTGGCTTGTTCCATCCGTGTTGGACCTTCCCACCCTGATAACTAGCTCCTAATAGTAGGGTGGGTAAGGAGTTTCTTCTTCCCCTTGTGTTTTCTCTTGACAAGCATTGGCTTCTCTAGACAGAGGTGTCTCCATGCCAAGCCACGATATTCCTCCCAGCGTGATTTCATAGTGATTTATTTATTTATTTATTTCTGTGCTGCATCCTGCTTGCTTGCCAGTGGAAATCTGCCTGGGGGTTTTGTTTCATGTCTCTTGCAATGGGACGTGGAAATCTGCCTTCCCAGCTTTACCAAAGCACTCCTGGCCAATATTAGGGGAGGATGCCAGAATATAACAGCTCCTGTACTGCATGGGAAATGCATCTCCCTTGCTGGCTAAAAACTTTTGCATTTTGGTGGTTCCTCCCTCCTCCACCACCTCCTTCTCATCCTCCTCTTTTAGAACTGTTGTTAACAATACATTTGTTTTCCAGAAGAGGCAAAGGAGTATCTTGCAGCCCTGCCAAGAACCTTATCTGCACACTGCACCTGAAATTTAGATTCCTCTGTAGTTATGAACCAACACTTATCGTGCCATTTCACAGATCAGCTTTATTAGTTCCATTCCCTCAAACTCTTTGCCTAACAGAAGTCTTGAAACCTTTTTTATTCATGACCACTTTAATCCCTGCTTCCTACAGAATGGAGATAAAAGGTCTTCCTCTGATATAATGTTTAAAGCTGAGCATTACACAAGAGACATCACAAGGCTCTTATTGCAGCTTTTGTTGCATCCAGACATAAGATTGTGTACTTGAATGTATGGGTCCTTCAGAAGGCTTTCACATGTTGCATGTTTAGACACGACGACAAGCTAAAAAGGCAGTCTGATGCAAACCTGACTGCAGTCACTGGAAGGCTGTCACATGACTGTAATGGGTCTTCAATCCCAAAATCATTTATTTGAGCCCACAGGATTTTGCAGTTGACTTTATGGGTCCCTAAATATTGGCTTTCAGCATTTCATCCAAATCAGCTGCTGACAAGGGAGAATGAGACTTTCCTGAATGTGYTCTTGGCTTTAGTTTAGTTAAGTTTCTTTATGGGAGCATCAGCTGTAAGTGACCACTTAGTTGAGTTTCAGAAATGCTGCTCCACACTGGAGAAGAAGAAAGATGCAGCAGTGGGTTTTGGAAGAGTTACAGTTTGGCTCCTCATTATGACATCATGGGAAAACATCATCACTGAGCTGTTGTTATGGCAAAAATGCAGAAGATAGTAAAGATAGAGACTCAAAATGTCCTGAATATTGCATTAGATTCATTCAAATAATCTTGATTTTTCAATAAAAACTTACTGAAAAAAGTTAAAGAATAGTTCCATGCCCATCTCCCAGTCACAGCAGACTGATCAACAGCCAAATCTGTAAAATCCTAAGCAGATTTGTACAGCAGAGAGCTGGTCACACTACAGGAAAGCACAGCTTGTCATCAGAAAAGAGCCTATGTGCCAGTCTTGCACCAGAGACATCCAGGAGCACATCTGAGGAACAGAGATGGCAGAATGAAGAAGCCTTGTCCTGGCTCAGCTGGCCATAAAAACATGTAAATTTTGTTCCATGTCTCTTCCTTCCTTCTCCTGCTGGTGAATACCAGCTGTGGAGGGATGGTGAGCCAGGGGGTGTGAGGGAGAAGTTTCCTATGGCAGGAGAGACTGGAAAAGAGAATTAGAAATAGTTATTTGAATACGTGTGCCTCTTGACAAAGTCAGCATTAAAGATCCCCCTTCTTGTTCTTAGCACGCTCCAACCCAACCGGAGATGCAGATTCCCACCCAGAGCTTTCACCACTCAGGCTGTTCAGACTGACCAAATTCACACTTGCTGGTGCTAAACTGTAGCCCTGAGCCCTGCAGCATGGTGTGGGAGGAGAGCAAAGTACCTCCATTTCTACAGTCTTTTCCCAAGCCTTGTAAACCCAGTTGTGGCCCTGGGTGTAGCTGTGCATCCAGGCTGCAAATTAAAGCTTCAAAGGAAGCTGGTGTGAGCTAGTACCTGTCCAGTCAGGCAAGTTGGAAAGCCACAGCGCAGAAACATGAGCTGGTATAACGAGTAATCAGAACACTTGGGTTTACCTGAGTCATCATCATACCTTACTAATGAATATCTTGGGGGCTCGGCTAGCAGCAGGCAAACTCCTTTGGAAGTCAAGATCCCACAGTCTTAAACTGACTTGGGTATATATACTACTTCTCAGATCCAGAGATGAGCAAATGCATGGGCGCGATCACTACCATCTTGGGGCAGGCATGTATGAAAACACACAGGACTGATTTAATGGAAAGTCAGTAAGAAGCCGCAACTGGCAAGAAATGCAGGGGGAGGTCCTCAGGGATGGTGTTGAGGTGCCTGAAGCAAGAAGCAAGCAGAATTCAGGTGGTTGAATTGAAGCTCATGCTCCAGTGAACTCATTGAACTCCTGAATTTTACCTCCAGGATTCTTGGCTTCTCATCTCATCACGCAAACAGCATCAGGAATAGAGAGGCAAGAGCCCAATATCTCGATGCTCTGACAGGCTACAGAATCAGACCTCTTGCTTGTCCTCCTCTGTCCAGTGACTCCTGTGTCCTTGGCTGTGTTATGCCCACCTTCAGGAGCAGGAGGGTGGAAAAGCCCTATAACAGGTTGCTCTGGAGCGTGGTTATTAGGGTTTTCTTGGGAGAGATGAGAACTGCTTCCACTCCAGCTTGTGAGGGACCTTGCTACCCCAACCATAGTGGGTAGAGGTTCTTCTCATGCAGCCCTGAGACAAGCACTAAATTCCTACAGGACAATATGGAATTTGTTGCATCTCTTTGTTCAGCATGTTTATCATTTATCGACCTTGCTTGTGAATTTTTGTGGGTTAATCTGCAAGGACACAAGTTTTTCCTATAGGCTGGGAATTCTTGTTCAGGGTCTTGCCCCTGCCTCTACTGGGCACAGATCCACAAAGGTATATGGTGAGTTTTTAGGCATCTGTCATCACATGATATCACTGGACCTTTCTCTATTTTCAGCAGTCTTTGCCAACAGTGCCTGTCTCTGTTTCCCTGAACTGGGATTAGGCACTTATTTTTTTTTTAGATATCACAAGTTCTAAATTAGGGGTGCAGAGGGCTGCAAAGCACGGAATGCGTTAGGTGATTGTAGCTTCTGATGGCTGTAACAGTAAATTAAGGTGTCTTAGCTCTTTCAGGACTGAGCCTGGACGAAGTCAAACACATGCACACAGATACACAGCCTGTCAAGCCTGAGGCTTTAAGACGCTGAGTCTAACAATATGTGTGACCCCTTCCCCCCAGCTCTTCAACAGGCCAATGAAGGCCATACATGGAGGGTCAAGTCTGGCCCATGATGTTGATTGATCACTTTAACATTATGAGACTCGCACATGTTTCTGACACAAGGATGAGCTGTGGAAACACATTCCCATAAATAGGTCAGCCTGAACATGTCAGCTTGGTGAAAAATAGTTCTTGTCTCAGAAAACTGAGCAGTGAGGCAAGTCCATGCAACACGTTTTACATTTACAACCAACTGCCCCATAGCTCCTCATGCAGCTCCCCATGCAAGACACTGTTGTGTGGTTATTTTGGGGTGGATGGACACACAGCAGCAAAAGGAAAGTTTTGAAGGCAGCCACAGGGTAGAGGCATGCACTCAAGTCCTTGGCACTGTGAAGTGATCCATATGTATAACCCTCATTGCCTCATTTAGCGCCTCAGCGAGGCGTGTTTGCTTGGTGCTGGGCACTGTTAAAGCAGCCACACATTTTCTGACAAGCTGCTTTGTCCCTTCCTGTGCCCCTGCATTTGATAAATGTGTCCCATGTGCCTAGAAGAGATAGGCGGTGTACGTTTAGTTTGCCCCCTCCATTCTTCTCTTGACTCTACATCTATATGGCTTGGTGCTCCATACACAGCACTGTTTCTCATTCACAGTCCAGTCCAATATATGCAATATAAAACAAGAGAGAAGTAAGCAACTCACAGACCCCGGGCTTATAATCTGGAAGCTGTATCATTTCAGTGTGGCCTGTAGTAGCACTAATAAAAGCTGGTGGATGGGAGATCGTTACCTGTCAGACCAGTTTGGTATCACTGCACTGCATCTTACAGGATCTGGAGTACGATGTAAAGATACTTGAATGCAAAATCAACTCAAGTCAGTCAAGCTGGAGCTGCTGGCACCAACCCTGGGGGGTGGAAGAGAGGACAGCGGGTGGAGGCAGCACCTGGAACCACCGTGCTGAATGTTTCACGCTCCGGGGTGCCGGAAATCCTACTGCTCCAGCACGGAACAGCGCCTGCCCGCGGAGGCAGCCTGGGCTTGGCTCCCAGTGAATTCACCCTGCAACAACCAGGTGCACAGGAGCGAAGGGTTTCTGCAGGAGTTTTCATTTCTGGACCAAAGCCAAATCTTTGTCAAGTTGTGCAGGTATCTGTGCATCACGCTTCAGGAGTTTTACAGTACCAGGGGGATCCCAGCCCTGTATTTCCCCAGCTGATGGGGAGCTGACTATAAATCAATGCCTATTTAGCATGATTCAGCTTC
Source organism: Oceanodroma leucorhoa (assembly GCA_030449065.1). NCBI lineage: Eukaryota > Metazoa > Chordata > Aves > Procellariiformes > Oceanodroma > Oceanodroma leucorhoa. The sequence goes on along the minus strand of JASVER010000018.1, from coordinate 6,734,945 downwards.
AAAGCCCTGAGTTAATGTTAGCTGACAGCTCTCTGAGAAAGATACTCATTATCCAAAATGGGGAGGCGAAGGCATTTGCTTAACGTCTCCTGGTGAATCAGTGGCAGCCCAAGGATGTGCGCTGGGAGGCCCTGGCTCCCCCGAATAATTCACTAGACTTCATTGCCTCTCATGCTAATGGCTTCCATGCACCAAAAGCATTACCGAAAGCCGTGAGTGAGTGTGAGAAAGATGCCTGCGAGGAATCTTTGAAGAGCCTCGTAAAGACGGGGCATGCAGGAAATGCCTGAATGATAGTTACATTGGCCGTACCTCCTTGCACGTGAAGTTTGCTGGGTTCTCGTCACGCACATTATGCTACTAATATCCTTTGAAGAGAAGGCACTTTCCTATCCATTCATGCAGCTACGTGTCTGAAATGCACTTAGTCAGGTGAAGCAACTTGCTTGTATTTACCTCTAGATCAAAAGCTGTTCTGATATCCAGGTATATTTGAATTACAATTAAACTCCTCACAGCTGTAACAGCCCTTTCCACGCCTGTCTTAACACTCTGGTTTTAGGCAAGTGAGTGGGAGTTAGAAGGTGCCTGAAAGTATGGGCATTTTTAACAACACAGATGAGTAAGCAGTGAGCAGTTTTGGATTGCAGATGTTTCGGTTCAGCTTAGGGGCAGACATTTAGGCCCTGGTGAGCTTTCCTTAAAAGTCTGAGCAACTGCAGTTCAGACGTGTACTGTTCCTAGACACACACGTCCCTATCTCCTCTCCTTTGCACACAGCTGCTGTGCGTTTGTGAGAAGAACTGGTGTCACATTAATAATGATTGCTAAGAGCTGATGAATCTCCCAGATGAAAGGCGCCATCTCATTACAAACTTTAGTCATTGTTCATTATTATGAAGCCATCAGTTAGAGGACTGTTGCCCCTAGAAATTTTTTTTTGTTTGTTTATGAGATTTTAAAAGGTTTCAGTTCTTGCATCTTGCTAATGTTTTAGTCTCRGTCTTTTGTCTCTCTTTTTTTTTTTTCTTTTGGTCCTTTTTCTCTAAAAGAGCTTTTTGCCTTTTCTGTTTGACAAAATCTCTCAACGTGCCATATAGTCTGCATGGGCACGCTATTTGCACACCCGCATTGAAAACACTGCCTGAAAGCAGACTGTGTATTTGCAGCCATGCCTTAGCTGAAGATAAAGTATTTGGGCCTCATCTCTGGTTTCTTTACAATGTTTCTGTAAACTGCAGTGCTTGTTTGAGGTAGACAACACTTGTGAAAGAAGATGGAAAAGTTCTTAGAAGTAAATGTTGATCAAGTCCAGCAATGATCTGGTCTGTGCATTTGTGTATGCCTGGGCGTGTGTACATGCAATTACTACAATGCCAGGCTGCAGCTTGTAAATAAGAACCACAATAACAAGGCAGATATGAAATAAACAGCTCATGAGATCAAAGAGAGAAGCGCTCTATATATGTGAAACAGAATATCAGACATAGCGCTAAATAGGATCAGACTGGAAACTTAAACCATGTCTGTGCCAAGTCCATTGCTGAAATAACTTCACGGAGTTTAGTGGTGAACCAGGGATGAGTTTGGCATGGGGTGAACTTTTTGTTCTCGGGTAAGTTGTGACATAATGTTGAAATTATTGTTACTGAAGTATAGCTGACTCAAATTAGCTGAGGCTCCAAGCAGGAGCTTGGTTGTTGTGAACGGAAACTGCACGCGAAGTTAACAGAGGCTAGTTTAGACAGTGATTGCTTGCAGTTGATTAAAGTAAGATAACCATCCTGCTGAAAACCATAACTGAATTTCCACAGCCATTCACTCTCAGAAGGCTTCAATTAGACTACTGTGCATCCCTTCCTCTGCACTGGAAACCACGCTGCTGCTCTCCGAGCCACCTAGGCACTGACATGGGCTCTCTTCTCCCACTGTCATATGGCTGTAGGAGATGGAAACACCCATCTTCAGCTTTCAGATGTGGGGCTGAACATTTTAAGTTTTGATCAAAATAGCTGTTTCCCCTGGTTTGCTGTTACAGTTTGGTAAAGGTTCAAATAGAGGAGCTGAAATCTATCTGTGTTCTTGGGATAAGCAATTTTGGCCTGATGGGTTTACTCCTGCAGGGACTGGATCCTGAGCTGCAGGTAGGCAGACCCCACAGTTTCACTGCTGTGTCTTCAACACAAGTGTGTACATCATTGACGCTTTGCTGGACAGGGACTGTGTGTGGTGGGTGATGGATCTCAGGGCTTTCTGAGATCAGAGAAATAATCCAAATACAAAAGCACTGGTTTTGCTGGGTTCTAAAATTAACAAAAAGCTTCAGGCCCTGGGGAAAATGTAATGATTCAAAATTATGTAGGAAATATAACCCTGGAGTATCCCTATCTCTTTGCAAAACAACAAACAGCTCCATTGCATCTCTGAGTTTTGCAATTCATTCTTCTCCTTTGAATCCCCACCAAAACAAGTGGCAATAATTGTAAGCCCTTTTTTAAGGTGAAAAGAAAAATTCATCTCAGTCCTAAGGGCTCACATAGGAAAGACGCTTTTAACCTTGCAGACTTGTGCAAAGATACCAGTGCTGCTGTTCCGCAGTGGGAACACATGGGGAAAGGATCTGCAAAGTCTTGAGAGTCCCATCGATGCCAGATACTCCTGGTGTTTGACTGATTTATAGGCTGCCCTAAATAACTCGGCTTCCCCTTGCTGATAGCAGTAGTCTGCTTTACTTAATCCCACTGAACAGCAGAGAGTTGGTGTCATCTGCACTTCTGATGAGCATTTACTTGTGAACTTACAGATAACACCTCCTCTGATGAAGCCAATACTGACAAAACAGTAGTTTCTCTGCTGAAAAAGTTACTTAAAACACAAAATAACAAGGTTACTTTAGATATTATTGGATCTTATAAGAAGATGCATGAGATTTAATTTCTGCAGTGTTCTTCAGTGACCTTATTTTTTCTTAACACTGAAGTGGTTACTCTCAGCCGTCTCCATTAGCCTCAGCTGAGCGTCTTGGCATTATCCTGGTAACGGGCCAGGTCTCAGAGTAGAGGACAGAGATATGTGGCTCCGGTATTAATTCTTGGTCATCTAGTGAAACACATGGTGGAAGTAAGAGGGAATGGAGGCCAAAGAGGGATGCAGAGCATAAATTAGAGTGATGACAGAAATTCATGTTTTCAAGGTTTTCCTGGCAAAGTAAAGCTACAAGATGCCATATTATTGAGTTTTGTTCTTTTAGTTTTGCTACAAGACATACTGATTACACAAATGACTCCCAGCTGAAAAGGGGATGGGATTTTGGCATCTTTAACAAGAAGAGTTTTTCTCCTAACTGGGTTTAGAATTTTCCAATACTGCTAAAGAATTGCAGTGCTATATTAAATAATTTTTTTTTCCAGTTGCTTGCACTGCGATCTGTTTTGTCTCTTTAGTCATTCTAGTATGCAAATAGCCACCCATAGTGTGCTGCCAAAAAGAGCTATGGCACCACATAACCAGAATTTTTTGGTCAAAAAATTTACCTTTAAATGCATGAACATTCAGAGCTTTTTTTTTTTTTCCAGTAAGTATCAAAAAGACCACTTCTTCTGCAGTTCAGAAAACTACATTCTGCAATTACCCTTAATCTTATTTGTCCTTATCCTGAACTGTATCTTTTTTTCTTCATCCAGCTGCCATCTTTTTGCTGGGAAAGGTATTTGTGGAAGAAAATCCATTGATTTTTATCTTCAGTGCCATCTAAAAAAGAGATGCATGGGTTTGCTCATGTCTGATGTTAAACCAAAAYGATAATTTGGAAGCCATATATTCAGAATGTAAATGACTCATCTTTAGGTGAAACTGACCCTAATTAGATCTAGATCAGCCATCATTTGACAGAGAGAAAGAAAATTCATTTTCTCTGAAATGTAGTAATGGCTAGGAAACTAGCCCCAGAACCTTAAATTAAAAGCAGGTTTTAACATGCTGGCTCCATGCCTGCCTTCAATATCAGCCTCTGCCTGTTTTAGTTAAATAAATGGTAACAAAAGAAGACAGGTTGGGTGACGTTAAATAAAGAGAAATTTAAGAGAGTAATTATAGCATTAAACAGGGCCAGAGGTGAGGAACTATAAACTTTATGAAACAAAGTGCAGCATCACAGTTTCTCCAAAACTTTGTTCACTAAACCCTTTTTACTCCTGGTCGCGCAAAGCTGTCTGTTAGCTAAGGTGCCTGTCCCCAGCCCAGGGCATGAGCGTGCTCCCGACATCTGCCTGGCCGTGCTCCTGGCATGCAGCTGCCCTGCACAGGCAAGTGTGAGGKGTGGGATGGGAGATGAAGGAGCAACGGCTCTGGGTGGAAAGGGTGGATCCTGGGGTGGCCAGTGGCCCTGCCGATGTGGCATCCCCCCAAGGAGCRTCTCACACTGCTTTTCCATCTCATTTGTCATCTCATTTTCATAGAAAATATGACTTGCTGTTCTTCCCCTAACTGATAGGTGGCTTTGGAAAAGAAAGTTTACCAAAGAATGGGCTGTATCTCTACCTACAGGTTTTGAAGGATTTGGGTTGAGGAGGTATGGTGAAGGAACAACACATCTCAGTCAATAAGATCCCTAAAAGAACAGTTCTGACCACTGGTTATTTTAATGAAATCAAAGATATCCCTGCAAAACCAATTGCTCTAATAACATATGGTGGGCAAAGCTCAGAAGATTAGGGGCTTAATTCATATAAGCACCCGAGAGAGGCACATAGAGGGGAATTGAATTAAAAAAAAATCATCTGGGCCTCACTTGTCTTTGAAATGTGATGCCCTTGTTATGAATGAGGCTATTTAGGCATCTGTGCTCTGTGTGTGTGTGTGTGTAACGAGACATAAGAAACACACTCATGACCAGAATAATCCCATAACCTGATGTACTTGGGTAGTTCACAGGACAAAAAATCAGTTTAATGCTTTTTAAATGTTTAGCTGCAGGAGAATTGATGTGGAAAGGAAAAAGCTTATGTGACAGCCAGCTTTCAGGCTGGAGCGGGGTCCTCATGTGCAGGCATCACTCATCATCTCCTTGTGCCTTGGTCCAGACCTATTCCTGCTTAACAAGCTGCAGGGTCCAAGCAAACCTGGCTTTCATGCACCTTTCTTCTGGAGATGAAATTAAACTATATCCATACTCTGGAAGCAGAGACTTTGATATTGGTTAGTACAGTATAGCTGTGTTTCCCTGACCTAGTGAGTCCTGTCAAGGGCCAGGAAAGGCATTCCCAGACAGGCATTCAGAAATCAGGAGCTGCACACAAAACTCATTAGATTTTTGGCATTACTAACATTCATATTGTTTGCTGTTGCCTTCTGCTTTCACACTCTTCAATTGCAAGGTTTCCGGCTCTTGATAACTTTGAAGGCCTGGGAAAACAAATATTTTCAATTAATTACATAAATTGAGGATCTGGGTATTTAGAAAAAAGCATTGAATACTGTGAGAGTTGGCAATGCTCGCTGAAAGCTACTGAGGTCTCCAAGAATCTAATGCCTATTTCAGGAATGCCCTGTGTAATATTAAGTTAATTTGTTGCTGGATACTGAGCATGGTAAAAGAAGGGAGGGGGAGAATATTTATTTCAGCACATTTTTATGGAAAACATTATCATCTTTTCTTTTTATGAAAGAGTAAGTAAAAATTTTTGCCAACTATTTTTGTTAATGCTTTTCATTCATTCATTCACTGAATGCATTTTTCTATGATCATTTATGCAAGATATTCACCTCAATTTAAAAATGAAATGTCAGTGGAAAAATGCTCACAATATTGATGAACAGACTTTTAACAACAGTTCCTCTGAAAAAAAAAAAAAACTAAAGTGCTCTAAATGTCAGTATTTAATTAAAGATTCTTTTCATACGCTAGAGTCTGCAGTTCAGGTACCTACCAAGACATGATCAGTTTGCTTTGAGATCCCTGTATAGGGAATACCTGCACCAAGGTCTCTGATGACTTTAGTTCCCCTTGTGTTTTTAAGGTAACTTTTACAAATGCAGAACATGTTGATTTTTACAGAACTCCTGCTGGTTTCTGGATTCTGACACCTTTGGCTATCTGGAGTATTTGCATCTTAAAATATTCTTAGGAGGTGAAAGAGCAAATTTTATGACCCTAATGGCTTGTTCATGAATTTCAAAGTGTTGTTATCAGGACTGATGCATAGGTCTGGGGAAATGTCCTTTTTCCATCACCCAGGAAAAAAAGAAAGAGCAATATGCATTGGATTATTTAGGAAAAAGGAAAATGAAAGTGCTTGTGCCAAGTTGATAAAGTTTCTTTGAAAGGAGAAACAACTTCGTCCTCCCCTGTAGCATTACCATGGTGGGAGCACTTCCCTCCTGCCTCTCAGATTTCTCAGGAAATCCCATTTTTTCCAGGCCATGCTGACACTTGGAGCGCACCCCTGACAGTAGGCAAAAGGATGTTCAGGTCACCTTGTATAAGCTTTTGGGGGACTGTCTTCCTTCAGCTTAAGAGGATTTTCTCAAATTTGTTGCATAACTTAGTCCCACATATCTGTCACTCACTTCATCTTCACTTGGCTCCTTTAGAGCTGTTTTCTTGAGCTCCCGAACCAGCCTTCTGCTGCCTAGCTCAGCAGGCCTGAAGGTCAGTCCTCCAGTTCCCTGAGGCAGCGGCAGCCGGCACAGAGACCCGCTTTATTTTACAGGTAATGACTTGGATGTTAGGCAYTTGGTGCAGGATGATACTTCCTTAATGACCATTAATCTGCTCTCCTTAAAGCTGAGGCCAGACTCTGATGTCTTAACTCACATTTCTTGCCTTTGCTGGCACTATGGTATCTTTAAGTCTCTGAATCTGTCCCTCGGTGTTCAGCTGCAAGCGAAGAGTAGCTGCACATCCCGTAGCTGCTGTCTCACATCCGCTCCTGGCCTGACAATGACCCTCCTGCAGCTGGGACAGTCACCCTGCAAGCGCCCACCCAGCCCGGGCTGGCACAGGCACCTCCTGCGCAGCGTGTCTGCAAGCCTCGGTCTTTCTATAGCTTGCATTGCTCTCCACTGCGACTGCAACAAGGCATAAGGAAGCCCTGATCTCTAGAAATAGAGGTTGTGTTTGATTTCTGATGTGCGCAGAGGGGACCGATGCTTTGAATGCAGTGCATCAGCACACAGGTAACGGAGGGCAGATGGGGTTTCAGGAGTTACCCGAATGGTCAGCAGCAATCTTACCATCTCTTGGAGATGCCTTCATCTTTTCAAAAGAGGCATGGTTTTCAAATAGAATGTGTGCAAAGCAATGTGCTCTGGACTCAAGTGAAAAGCATACAGGAAAGTATAAAAATACCTTCTTTAATGTCTTAGCCATACTGCTGGATCTCCAAGCATAACAGCGTGAATTTAACTTCTGGCAGCCCGGTGATGTGGGAAATGTTATTGATGTGCTACATACTCACAGAGGACCGTGGCAGAGAGAAAGGTGGATTCAGGGGGCTTGGCAGATGGCTAGCGCCTCACAAATACCCCAGTGCATGGCAAAATGGAGCCCTGCCCATTGCAAGAAGGGAATATGACCTAATTTGTACTGAGAGGGACTTTCTGCATGTGTCCCCTCCATAGCACAGCTGTAGGTGTCTATATGGCTCCCTGGGCCCAAGCTCACATTCTGAGCTCACGGTACAGGGGGTCACGAATGGTCTCGTTCTATGGCTTCCTTCAGCTTTGTGCAGGGAAGCAAACCCCTCTAGCTGTGGTACAAATGCAAGGGACTACGTTTTAGGCTGATGTCCCAGTGACACTGTTTTTCCTGCTCTGGCCTGATGTGAGGTGGGAATCCCAGGCTGGATCCCATTCCAGGTTGTGGAGCTGCCCAGTGACAGGTCTTGCCCATCTCACGTGTCATGCCCTGCTTTGGCACAGCCTGGCTCATTAACCTGGGTCCAATTCATCTCACCAACAGATTTTGCTGTGACTACTCACACACTTTACGCCAGGCATGCTGTTAAGCACTTTGCCAGATTAAGACTTTTACTGCTCATCTAAGAACTGATTTAATTAAAAATTATCACACTTTTTGGATGCATATTCCAAGGACTTAGAGTACAGATTTTGCAATGTTCATTTGCAAACAACCAAGATTACAATTATCTTTAATAATGAAGCCAAAATTGTTTGAAAGGCAGGACCTTGTGAGTTGGGCCAATGATCTATACACTCTTTTACAGCAGCTTTCTTATGCTTTTTATGCTTTTATTGTATGCATCTGCTGCATAGGGTGGTATTCTCATATAGCAAAGGGCAGGACACTTATTAGCAGAAGCAAAAGGAATTAATCTCTGTTTTTTAGGTATTAAGAGTTTTCCTTGTCCACATATGCTAAGAAGGGCAGCCATATCAAGGTAATCTCCTCATTGTTGTTGCTCTATGTATGTCAGCTCTTCCATGACTAATATGTCCCATATTCTTATCATCCAAATCTTGACATCAGATGGTTCTTTTTAGAGTGGGATGTGATTAAGCGTTGCAGGCACCGAGAGCTCAGAGATCAGCTTACACTCCTTACTCCGAATGGGTCTGTAACCAGCACGCTGAGAATAAAGACTTCCTGAGAAGGATGAAAATACCCCTCATATGTAATATGAAACACCAGATCTTGAGCCTGAAGGAGAAGCGGACTTTGTATGTCCCTGTGAATCCCAGCCTTTCCCTTGGATTTCCAGGAGAACTAGCGCTGAAGCTGCCATGCTGCCATCTGCTTACCTTCAAGGAGAACAGGAGGTGCTCAGGACAGGAGTGAGTGGTCCATACATCACGTGGAGATGAGGAAACCACAGAAGTAATCCACCAAGATCCAGAGACCAGCTTGCCTCAGCACGTGTCCCTGGATAAAACCTGGCGTCAGCCAGAACCCTCTAAGGTGACATTTGCCCCATACCTTCCCAGTCAAACACAACAAAAATAAAAACCCACAGCCACCACAGACGTCTTGCTTATAAGGAATCATCTCCCAGGCACCTGTGCAGAGGTAGCAGTGCCACTGCTCTTGAAGAGCACTAAAGTCAAAAGCTGAGTACCAGCTTTCCCAGCCCGACACAGCTATCATCTCTGGTACCTCCGCAGGCAACACGGCGGCCACTGTGCCCCCGTGCATCTGCTCCCCGGGACTGGCAAGAGAGATTTTGCCTGCAAGTCCCCCGGCATGGGGAGGTTCACACCTCAGGCAGCTGCCAGGCTGCTGCTGCTGTCTGCAGACCATGTTTCCTGGCCTTTCCCACCAGGGTGTTCTCACAACTTTGTTCTCCCATCTCTTCTTTTGTATATATCTACAGCTTCTCTGACATGAGATTTTTATAGGGAGGAAATCCTATTTATCAGTTTTTTGTTGGACAAAATGTCAGAATGGGTTAACTAGAGCGGAGGATTTTTTTTTTTTTAACATACAGGACAGTTGTTCTAAAGGTGTGGTTTAGAGAATTGAAAGGTTTGATGAATTTAGATCACATAAATTAATTAAGAAGTACTTTTGTTCTTGGAGAAAGTTTTCTTTCTGACAGACTCTATGATGTACTTGAAAAGACAAGGTGAAGAACTTTTTGATTGATATTTCAAACAGAACTTTGTTTATTCTTTTCATCGGAAACTTTTTTCCACCCAAGAAGTGATCTGAACTTCAAAAAGAAAAGCAAACAGATTTTAAGGGATTAAATACTCTGAAATGAAGTGTTCCATTAGAGGTTAAATCAAAAGTCTCAGGTTAACTCTCCCTTTCTTTTATCTTTTCTTCCTTTTTTTTACAAATTGTAAAAATTCTCCATGTTTGCTTGACCTTGTTTTTCTCATCATGCAGAAATGCCAGTTTCTTGCCCAGTATTGGTGATAGTCCGTGCTTGGATCAGTGCTGTATAAAAAGTATATATGTGGATCAGAGTCTGGTGTATACTTCACTAATGGCTTTGTTGGTTAGACTTTGTTTCCCACTGAAGTGATAATTGGGTGTATTCCATTAAAAAAAATCCCAGTCATTCCCAGTAAAGTGTGGCCCACTGTTATACATCACTRTATCACTACCATATCTAATAAAAGATTTGTTCTCGATACTTTCTTTTTCTACTAATCTTAGCCAAAGGTCACAAGAAATATAATCTAAAGTATATTGGCAGGGTGGGGGAGTGATTCCTTAGCATCTTGAACAAATCTAGTGCTGTAGAGAGAAAAGGGAATTTCTGCTAATGTGGATGGTTTCACTTGAATTGACTGTGTACTTGGTGTACATGGAAAAGCTTTAACACCTTCTTCAGCGTCCCTTTCCTTTGAAGTGGTATAAAATGTCTCTGGCCCTTTTCTTAGGCAATCATCTTCCTGGGTTCCTTTTATTGTAATTTTTCCATAGCACTTCAGGTATGATTGAGCCTCTGTTGTCTTCAATCCCCACTATGGAGCAAGGCCACTACTGTACTCCCTGAAATGAGTGCTTGTATTGCCATGGCTTTTCCTTCAAAGCCAGTGTCACATCTCAGCAGATGCTCCATGACTGATGCAGGGGTGACTAGTCAAAATGACAAGGGACAGACCAGCCCCTGAACTGCGTCCACCATGCCCAGGAAAGCTCCTCAGAGCTGCTGGGGCTGCGGGCCCCTGGCTGCGTCTGCTCTGCTGCTGATCATCTGCCTCTCCAAAGAGGTGCATTTGCTTCAGTATTTGTCYCTTCTTCCATATTCATGGTCTTAGCCTGGATTTTCCCAGTTGTGTCAGCATGTGTGGTCCAGGTGTGACTTGGCACTTTYACATCCATCTCCTTTGCCTTTGCTTCTTCCTTGTCTGTTGCTAGGTCAGGAGGTCCCACTTCACACAGGGAGTCCTCCGAAGGACTCCAGTCACTCCTGGAGCGGTCAGTCAGCCATGCTATTGTATGAGACTAAACATGGGGCAAGTTAGCTCTGCATCAGCTACTGAGTCCCCTCAGGCAGTGAGTGTCATAGCGATTTCTGAGTTGGGAATATCTGGGCAGGGTTTGGGGAATGTATTAAAAAAACAGTAAGGTTGAACAATTGCAGAGAGTCAGAAAACACCATGTGGGAGGTATGCATAGTCTGAGTTCAGCCTCTCTGCACCCCTGTGATGCCTGACACCCTGTAATTACGGGCTCACAGACATGACTTGTACTTAAAAGTTTCACTTCAACCATAGATCTACAGAGTCAGCATCTCTTTTTGGTGTAGCCATCCTTAATTTCATTGACCTAAGCTTCCCAAATGCGTCTTTTGACTTTGGCTTTTAATACAATCCATTCTTTTTCTCTATTTCCCAAATAGTCTGTGGAGCCAGACTAATCGCCACTCATCAAGTGCCCATTGTGTTTCTATTTTCCTGTCCCATGGTAACAGACACTTTTATTGTGATTATTCATCTGCCGTTCTTTCATTAATGAAACATTTAGATTTCACTGCCACAAGGCTTTTTCAACAGCCTCATATTATAAATACACTTTCAAACGGCAACGTATTCTTTGGTCCCCCTAGCAGTGACGCTTGAGATTCTGCGCTAGCTTCTTGCTTGGCCAGTGACAGTAAGAAAGAAATGCCCACTTCAGGAACCGATGATCTCCATTCCCTCTTGATGGGCTAGTTCTCAGTTTGCTGCAGCATAGATGCCCCTGGGGAAGGAGCCATAAGGGGAAAGACCATTATTAGTTTTTAGGGTGTCTCTTCCCACCCCATGAGCCCTAGTAAGAGGATGCTTGGATAAGTTTCCCACACATTTGGGATCTAACTGATTCCCTCTGCTGGTATGTATTTGCTCTACTCTGTGCCAGATTGTGCGTGTATTGCCTGAAATATCATTTAGGTAGGCCTAGTATGTCATATGAGGAGTATGTTTATTAAGGGAATGCCCCTACTGCTGCAGAGAGTCTGGGCTGTCGTCACTGCCAGGTCCCTGCCAGGTCCCTGCTGTGCCTCCAGGTGAACTGGCGTGTTATTCTGCCTAGCAGGCTGCATGCAGATGAGCTCTCCATACTCTTTGGCTCAGTTGACTTTTCCCTGTAATTAAGACCAATCCTGTTATCTAGAACCTGGAGAAAATTAAGACACGTTTAGCCTTGCATTGAATATGTGTATTTATGATCATTCTTGGTAGCATAGAAATGTCTTTTCCAGGAAGACTGTCTCCTGGACTGCTTACCCTCAAGGACTGTCTGTTTTTATAGGTCTGGTTTGGAGGATAACTTAGTGATCTCTCCAGGCACAGAGACCACCATACAGACTGAGTTATGGACTATGGCCTTTGCCTTAGTTTATCTGAGGTCTCTAGTGACAAAAGAAGAGGAAGAAAACCTATCCTTGGGGAAAGCAAAAATCTGTCAGTGGGATGGTGATGACAGAAATTTTTTTAATAGGGTGGGAAGCTGATCTTCTCTTAATCCTCTGAGAAGGAATCTGAGTCTGTCCTCCACTAAGTTCTTCACTGTCTCTTTGGCTCCTTCGATACTGCTCCTCCTTCCCCTCTTCTTTAACCCCTTAGACACTCTTTTTTCTGTTGCAGATTAAAAAATAGGTCGGATCCCCATCAGAAATAAACTCCGCATTTCTACTTGTCTCTCTAGTTATAGTCATGGAAGGTGATGTTGGAGATGTCTTGCAGACCTGTCACTGACTATGCATCCATGGCACCGAGACCTTGGCAACTCCCCGCCAGCTGCCTCTTTTGTCAGGTTCAGGTTTTTCCTCCCACATCTTTTTGCCACATCCACTTACCAGTTTGATCCATTTATTATTGCCCATATCTCTGTGTTATAGCCTACTTCTGCTTGGAAACCCACGCTGTTTTCATTTGCCCCCCCACTGCCACCTCTGTAGCTTGCTTGCGATGTCCCTCAGCAAGGAGCCCTTCACAGTTTGACCAGGCACCTCCAGAGCCCAGGACTTCTCAGATGGCTCTTTTCTGCTTGTAATACAGCAGCACTTCCAAGCCCCCGCTGCAAAATAGGTCCCTCCAGACAAACATCTTCACAAGATGATGCCTGCCCAAAACCACTTATAATTGGAGTGTAAGGCAAAAGACCATGAAAGAAACAACAGGTTTACAGCACTCAAGAAACTAGTGAGGTAATACTAAGGGAGTAAACTTATATAGCGAGATAATGAGGCTATAGTTGCCTATAATGAGATTATTCCCCAGAGGCTTGTTTTTATAGGAACTCTAATGTACAGTCAAGATTTTCATCGTGCTGCTGCCAGCCCTGTGCCTTGCTGCTGTTGCCCTCCATATCTAAAGGCCTGAAACAGCCCTGCCTATTGCTCACAAGTTTGCAGAGGAGCAGAAGGCATTAAAATGCTGAACTTTGTACAGGGGGTTGCGTTCAGTGTTTGCAGAGGATGGTGAGAGCAGCTCCACGGCAGCCGTGGGGAAAGCGGATTCAGTCGCCTGGCTCAAGCGACGGAGATGCCTTTCAGAATTTGGTCTTTCAGCACAATTCTCACATTTTAGCCAGTTGACAGCCTGCTCTTTGAAAAGGCATCTGTGCAACTGTGTGAACACGGTCCTTTCAGATCCCTTCACTATTGTGTGCTGCTCTGTGAACTCAATACACTGAGGTGGGAGTTCACACAGATCAACATCTTTTATACGTTTCATCAGGTGCGTCATTCTCATTTTATAGCCAAGTCACCTGAATTTGACCTGAGCTGTCACAGCAAGGGAGATTCAGCAAGCTTTGAGGCAAATGGTCTTGCTTTCTAAAACAAATCTACACTTTTCCCTGAGCCTTGAATTAACTTGATTGTCCCCAGAAACTGCACCTCTGGTGACACCAGTGTGGCATGTAAAGAAAACATTTAACATTTTCTAAAAACCTCCAGTCCTTGACTTTTCTCTAAGCTGCTATCTATGCATGGGATTTATGGCCAGAGCTGTCCTTCCGTCTAGAGAAATGTCAGCCCAGAGACAACTGGGGCATTTCTGGGATAATGCGTGGGGGATGAACTGCTCCAGATCAAGCAGGAAAGTTTAAAAAACAAAGAAGGAGGGAAAAAACAACATGAGAAAATCCTTGGTTAATTATGAGATTGACCACCTGGACAGACTGGCATTGATACTGCAACAGTCTTAGGGGAGAGAACTCTTCTGCATTTCTCAAGTACATTCTTGTTAATTGCAAAAGGTTACTTCAGTCTAATCAGTTGTTCATAATGAACAGATCAAACATATCATCACATACCTTATCTGCATAAGAATATGCACCAGTTTAGTTCAACCTGGTGCCATGTGTTGCATGAGTATTCTTATTTAATTTAAGAATATATTTCAATTTATTATCAACCTGCCTTGAGTTCATATAAAGTAAAACAGAAAAAGACCTGTCTGAGGAGATTGCTGAGTTAACCACACACTTTCAGAGCAACTTGTCTCACAGGGTGCGGTTCCTCTGGCAGTCTTGTAGACATCTTTATCTGAGCTGGTCACCGCAATCTGAGTATCTGTAGTTAGTGAATCTGGGGCACGTTCATTCCATCCTAAAGCAGATGCATAAATGAGATTAGTTGAATTATACCATATGGGCGTCTCTCCTTTCACTTTGCTCCTAAACGGAGCTAAAGGAGATGAGCTCAGCTGAAGAACTCTAGGCTCTGATGCTCTACGCTTGGGTCATATAAATCCTACCTGTCCCACTGCAGAGAGGTAACCTGAGCCAGGCTTAACACAGGACCCAACCCCATGGTGAGCTCTGGGGGATCAGGGTCTGCCTTTGCCCCAGGTGCTGATGGATCTGTGTGGGCTGCAGAAAATAACACACAAAGGATTTGATTGTTGCCACTAAAGGCAGTAACAGCAGTAGCTTCAGGAACGGCAGACAGAGACAGAGAAAGAAGCTAGCGCTGAAGTGAAGCGAGGTCATCAGGTGCTCAGGATGTTCGCACCTGACTGCAGAAAGCATCTCTATGGGCGTCCTAACACTTGCTGGGAAAGAGAGGGATGGTACAGCTAGTACACTTGCAGCAGAGGAGACAAAGACGTACACGGTTTAAATATGCAAAAGAGTGGAGACAGCTGAAGATTCCCATCAGTACAGGTACTCACAGGCCAGTGGACTCTGAAATCCCCAGGGGGAGAAGTGAGGAGGAGTATTATGAATTTTGAAAATGCAACCCCTGTTCCAAGGATCAGGAAAACCTAGAGGGCAGCAGTCAGTCATCCTAAGGGACAGCTGTCCTTTCCCTTCCACCTCCTGTCTCAAGAGTGATGATGGGAGTGATGGAGCCTGGAGGTGTAGTCGGTGTTTGAAACGACCTGCTGACAAGAAACCTCAGGTACCCTCTGCTGTACAGAGCACAGGATAACTGAAAGCCAGCATTCTGTTGACCTTCCTGTTAACTTCTCCTTGGAGTTAAAATTGTGGCTTGTCAGGAGCAGCAGATCTGCTCCTCTTGCATCCTCTCCCCAGCCTCCTCCAGGGCACATGGGCATGATGAGGAGTCCTAGGGCAGAAAAAAGAAGCAGGCATAAGCTCCTGTGGGCTCATCTGTGAATGGTCCTACAGATATACTGAGCTTTCTTGAATCCTGTGTTTTTTGGAAGGAAATCTATGACTACAGATCAGAAAGCAGAAATTCACTTTGTGAAATATTTTCATTTAATGACTTTTGGGTCCTATTTGCTCCAATTAGGAACACTCGTCTCCCCTTTTCACAATATGCTATGCATAAAAAAGTAGAAAAGAACATTTCATGTGGGGTTATCTGATGTTCGATTCACTGTTGACTTTTAAAATTACTGAGATATGCTCCTTGTTATTCTCTTAAGAAAGAGAAAACGTAGCTAAAGAAAAACAGTTTCRTGAAGTGTTTTGATTTAATTGAAAAAGCACCATGTGGCATAAAATGGTGGCTGTTGCTTTGGTTATTTTCTGCCTCATTTCTCCCCAGAAAGAACTGGGCATGAACTTGGGACTAAAATCTCACGGGGTGTTAACTGTCTTCATGGGACATGCTAAGCTGCTTAGTTCTGAAATGTTCATCGTTCTGATYGATTCGGTAGGAAAACTTCAGGTTGCAGAGGTCAGGCGTGGGGTTTGACAGCCATGTCCTGTAGCTAAGCCTAGCCTAGCTGATCCAGTATGTTGCAGTCCTGGAGAAGAATGTAYCTTCCTTGAAATGTTTGGCAAAAGATAAAATGCTGGACTCGGTGGTCTTGCCCAGTAGAGGGGATCCTGTAGCTCCCACAGAACGATGTGAACTCAGGTATGGAGCACAGCAGGTGAAAGAAACAATAAAAAAGTGAGAGCCCACAGCGAAATCATTTTCCAGATTCAATAACCAGCTCTAATTAAGTACTGGGAGAGCTTTCCAAATTCCAAAGGCTTCTGGGTGTTTAATTTTTTCTGACATCCTCCTATTATCTGAGATATTAAGGTAGTTAAAGCCTGAGAAAAATGTAAGCTATGTCCGCATATTTTGTGTGGTGCTATCAGTTAATCCCAAGGATTTCTCAAGGAATCCAGTTCTTAGTCTGGGATTTAGAAAAATGACATTAATGTTCCTTTGCCTCCAACCCTACATCCATTAGATTTAAATTACAGTCTCTCCCAGCTTGATTGCTGGAAGTCCCAGCTCTTGTGTCTCTTGGCACATGTTTCTCTCTCATCACTCTGAAAAAATGCTGCTGCCCACCTTGTCCCTCTCTCTTGCTCTCACTGCACCAACCCTGCCTGAAGCCATCCCATGACCTGCCTTCCTATCTGCCTCCCACCTAACTCAGGCCTGGGATCTTTGCAACCCTGCCAGGTATCACTCACCAGTGCTTTTAGTCGGGGTCCCCACTTCAGCTTCTCCTCTTTCTTGACCTCCTGGGCATTCCTGGTTTTGCCTGAGCTGTGACATTTTGAAGGAGATTAACTCAGAGAACAGGATGATGTGGCATATGGCCCAGATGATGAGGAAAATCAGAGTTCAGAGGTGGAGGCTGGGGTGCTCCTCATGCCTTGGGAGGTATTGCATCTGCCTCTTCTGCTGAACCCACCAGTAATCCAACCAGACACGGACCAAATATGCAGATTAACAAAAGACCCAAGGCCCGGGGTCCATACAGTACTTAGGGACACGGCTGCAGGTAATTTCAGTAGTGTCTAAGAAGGTCTGAGCACTGTAAAGAATGTAGGGAGCTACACCTCTGGGCACAGAAGCCAGTGTTGACTGTGGGAGCAAACTGCCCTCCAGCTGCAAATCCAGCAGAGCAGGTGCTGCAAATCTAAACCCTTGACTTTGGCGCCTTGGCACATGGAGCTGATGGAGCTGTCATGGTGAACTCTTGTCTCCCCAGAACTCCTTTCTCTGCCCAACAATGCAGCTTTGAAAAAATGGTTTGGGGGCTGGGAGTACCTGCTGCTTTGGTTGTCACCTCATGGGTACTCAGCTCTGGGCTCCATCAGCTCCCTGGGTGAGGGGACACAGAGAGACCAGCCAAACTGATGCTGTGCATTTTGCTGGGTGGGAGGGGCAGGAGAAAAGGCTCTCAGTACCGAACTACTGAATGATGAAATAAAGACAAATGTGTGAGGCAGGATCTTCCCCATCCAATGCCTGTAGTTTCAACCATCACATCTGTCGGGTCAGGTGCTAGGCTGCATATAAACTCTGCAGCAGGTTTATTCTGCAGAGCATCCCAGAGTCCTGGCCTGCAATCCTGCAGCCAGAGGGACTTGCTGGGTCTTGCCAGGTTCCCACTTGGCCTAGGCACTCTGAGCTTTTCTGCATAAAACCCAGCCCACGGCAGCTGAACAGCTCACCCTGATATTTCCCGGTGAGCTGGAGGGTAAACTCAGGTCCGTCCCAAGAGCCACCCCCTCGTTAGTGCAGGCGGTAGATGACAGAGGAGAATGTGGAGAAAAGAGGGGGGATAGGGAAAGGCGAAATATGAGAAAGTGCAGACAACATTAATGTCAGTAACCGGCAGAAAAGACATAAGAAAAATGGCCTTCAAGACTCTCAGAAATGTTGCTACTAAAAAGGAAGAGAAAAAGAAAAAGAATAACGATGTTTAGGATTTTTTGTGGTGTCAAGGAAGTACTGAAGAGTCCAGTTTACAGAGAAATATTAAAAGACACAGAAATCCGTAGCTCATTTTAAACCTAGCATGGCAGCAGCTGGCAAGGGAATCTTGGAAAGGAGAAGGATTGTTTAAAGCTGACTGAAGTAGAGTAACTGAGAGTCAGGAGATGAAGCTGAACATCGGATTGCTCATGACTGATTCAGATTCCCTTGAGTCACTGCTTTTATCAAGAGAAATCAAGCCTCTGAGGTTGAAAGACGGTATCAACAGAAGTGGACATGCTCTTCTGGAAAAGACTGACAGACATCATCAGACAACCGATGATGAGTGCCTTTGGCAGGGCCTTGAGCCAACCTGCCCAGCAGATTATCACATGCTGCCAAAACGAACAAAGTTTAAAAAACCTGTATCAGGCTCTCCTCCTCTAAAGGGCTCCCACAAAGGAAGGGGAAAGTGTGTGTTTGCAGCAGGGAACTTGTGTCTGGTTGTCATGGCAATACACCATGCTGATCTCTAACACTTTTCTAAAGCAATATGTAAAAAAAAAGAATAATAGGATTAGCTGGCTTGTTACATTGCTGAAACCTAAATGTGATTAGTAATTCAAATGCATTCTATTTCTGGGTGAAATTCTTAGACTGGAGGTCACTTTTCACGGTAGAGAGATGATGCTTATCATTTCTAGGGGCTGGCAATTTTATATGTCTAGTTTGATGCCTGCGAGTAGTATCTCCTGAAATT
Source organism: Oceanodroma leucorhoa (assembly GCA_030449065.1). Taxonomy (NCBI): domain Eukaryota; kingdom Metazoa; phylum Chordata; class Aves; order Procellariiformes; genus Oceanodroma; species Oceanodroma leucorhoa. The sequence goes on along the minus strand of JASVER010000018.1, from coordinate 6,716,162 downwards.
AAAGGGGCTTTCTGCGGTGGTCTCAAAGGTTGCATTTACTTCTGGTTTCTTCTTTGTTGCAAACAAAGTTGCTTGACGTAATATATGGAAAGAACAAAATATTCCCTGTTTTATTATCATTTAATAAGGAGGAAATATTTTTTTTACATCACAGGCCAGAATTCAACTTGATTTAGTGATCCAAAGTGAATAAATATGGGTCCTCACATTTATGCACTCTAAGCTTAATTCAACACAGGCTTCAGCTGCACACACACAGAGTATTTCTGATGGTTTGAGGGAGAATGAAAAACTAAAATGAAAACTATCTTTAAATGTTGTATTATATACTGAATATTGCTATTAAGGGGGCTGCTTTGACCAGGCAGATCATAGTAATGCATCTGATGAATGCAGCATGTGTAATGTTTCCTGGTATTTCCCTATTTCAAGATATATCACAAATATGATCATTATCACTGTAGCTTATGACATCAGAGACACAATCCAAACATATTCCTTCAGCAGTATCTTGACATTAAATGCTTTTGAGAGAGACCTTCTGGCAAGGGAAAAATAAGTTGAAGGTTCTCCACTCTTCTACAAGAGAATACAATAATATTCATAAGGTATGTGTTCTTAGAGAAGCTGCGGTGGCCTTAATAGTTTGAAAAGAGGTATCACTGCAAATGAGTATAAACCCACAAACACAGCATGTGTGATTTAGAGACTTGTTTTGAACCCTTATTACTTGTACACAGTAGTATGTAAGCCGCGTTCCCCGATTTCAATACCAGTACTGGCAAGGCTGGCTGCCACAAGGTTTGGAGCCCTTGGGTATATTTGAGTGCCATAATGGCAGCGCTAGCTGCGACAGCGTCATGTTCAGCACCATGAAAGACTATATCTGAAATACCAAATCAGAGAACATGGGTTTAAAAAACGTACCAGGACTCCAAGAAACAGGATGGTGCTGTAGTTATATTGGGCAAAGGTTGAATAAGAAGGTACGAGCTGGGTACAGGACCCAAAGAACACCCAGCATGTCTCCTGCTGAAGGATCGCCAGTAGATTTTTCTCTGCAATTATTATTGCTTTGCTCTTCCTGATATCAGTTTCAGTTCTCTTTATAGTCAACCATACTTTTTGTTTGTTTGTTTGTTTTATTTAATCATATCCATAGGTTCTTACAGCTCTGAAAATAGTCTTTTCCCCCTCCCGAGGCTGGGATGAAAAGCTCAGCATGGACACCACCCAACCTGCGATCGGAGGGATTGCACATGGGAGCTGGGGGAGCGCAGCGTCCTAGCCACTCAGGAGGTTTCGGGAGCTGCTGCAGGAGCCAGAACCAGATGGAAACCTGCCCCGGGAGCAGAAGCCCAGAGCCTGCCTGCGCCTCAGAGGCAGCAGGGAAGGCTTGGCCAGGTGTGCCTCACCAAAACCAAACACAAAGCTGTCCAGCCAGAGCTGGAGGCGAGGCCCAAGAGATGTCACCTGCRATCAGTAGCAGCAAATGGCGTGTCCTTGGCACGTCCTTCAGCCCGGCAAGGGTTGAGCTCCTTGAGCTCCTCCTGCGGTCACCCCTTGGGTCATTCTGCCACCTATTGCGTTGCATTTGTGCCCAGCACCAGCCTGCATCTTCTACCAACCTGCAACGAAGCCACGGGAACCCCAGCACACCATTTACCACTGTGTCGACAACACTGAGTCACATCACTTGAATTTCAGCCACGGTGTGCAGATTGTTTGAATCGATGAAGGAAGGTTTTCATCAGCTCTCTTAACAACAATGAACAGAATTATGCGTTTGTTTAACAATCAGTCGTGCATGAGATGTAATAATTTCCAGTTCCTGTTTCTTGTCTATCTTCCTGTTTTCAAATGGTATTCAATAAAAAGAAAATATTGCTCAAAGGAAGGATTTAATTATAACTACCTTTTCATTGCCTTAACTAGAGTGCATAAAACTGCATTTTATGCTCTGATGTTGATCAAATATTTGGATACTAGTCCAGATACTTTGATATTATTCCAAAGTAAGTGGGTGGGTATTAAAGAAATTAGTCTTGGTCTATATTTTTATAGATCAGAGCAAGATTATTTCAATTTAAATAACTGCATAGTTGATATAGTTGCAAAACTGCATAATCCAGAAAAAAAATAGTTTTGATCAAACAAACATTTTATTTGACCCAGGATGAGACATTTCATTTACTTTTCATGGGACAAGGCCTTTTAAAAATAATTTTGCTGGGTTTCAAAATGAGGTTTTGAAAGAAAAATGCTGTTTCACTTTAATGATACCAGAACAAAAAGCTTCAACTTTTCTGATCTTCTCTCTCTAATCTGCATTTCTGTTCAAAGTTATTAATTTCATTTTATCCCAGTTCATAATATGATTGGTTGTAAAAACTGTACTTTTTGACATTATTATTCAGAAATATGTCATCTGGCCAAATCCACGTGGATGTCTTTTTTACTTCTCTGCCCCTTTATTGTATTGACATGCCTTGCACCATGGTATGGGGGAGAAGGAGAGGTGAAGGAAGGCTGTAAGAAAAAGAGGGTAATTTAATGTAAGTTATTTTTCACAGTATCACAGACAATATATCTAAAGACACACTAAATGTAATATTCCTACTGACTAGATCATAATAAATTTAGTGGTGGGGCTTGCTGGTGCCTTCACATCATAAATCTATGTAGAAGCTTAATTATTTTACCAAGAGTGACAGAACGTGATACTGCAATTTTTAACAGAAATGGAAAGAGCTGCTGCCATTCAGAAAGGATTTATCCCCTGGATTTAGACCATACTATATCCAGGGAAATATGGCAATGTTAAAGGCAAGGTGTTTGCAACTTGCAGCAGCAAACTTGATACTTCTGCAAAGGACCTTCCTTTACTGAATTGCATAGGCTAGCAGTTAATTCAGTGAGAATGTAATTCCCGTCATTCAATATTTAATTAAAAGCAGCATTTCATTCTAAATTTGAGGACAGGATCTCAAAAAACCAAATATGGCTCTAAAGGACAGGTCTCCTACAAAACTGACGAATTTCCAAAGTACTGAAAAGATCCTGTGATTTTTAATGTTAACTTCTGAATGCACATTGCTTTTTTAAATACAGGCTCGCTGCTGTGAGACTCACAGAAACAGCACCTTAACTTCAAACCTCTGTGTTTTGACAATCCTGACCTAGTTTTGCATTGCAAACTTATAACCTTTTTGCAGATGTTGCTGAGACACATTATGTCGGGGAGGGGAACAGCAGAACATTTTTGCACCGTTGAAGATTTGGAGGCTTTTCAGGCCGGTGTGGTGGCTGTAGGAGCTGGAAATTGCTGTTACGTATTTAATAACAAACCAGTTTTCAACTTGTATGATTACTTCGTCCTTTTAGGGATAAAGAAAACAGCTCTGCTCAGAGAAACAGGATACATGTCGATATATGCTCCCCATTTGCGGGATCGGATGTACATCCCACATTAATTAGCGCTGGGGGAGAAATGCTGGGCGATGTTTATGGCTGGAGGCAGCGGCAGGCGTGTGTGCACAGCAGTGTGTCGGACCGGGGGCCTCGTGCAGTGCTACGGGGGCACCGGAGGTCCTCACTTCTGCAGAGAAAGTGAGTGGCATTTGTCCCTGATGATAGAGAAAGGAGGATGTTCACCCTGCTAATCCATAGACCTTTAATCCAGGAGGTTTCTGCACAGGGCACGGAGAGCTGACCTCCACCTTCCCTAGGGAAGGGTGTGAGCGACACCTCCTTTTCCACCCCCATGGATGCTGTTGGGGCAGCAGGAGGTTGGGCTTTTAAACACAGCACCCAAGTTACCTCCTGCAATCAGGAGATTTTTTTTTTTAAAGCTGTGGGTTATTTATGGTGGTGTTGGTGCTTGCATAATGCTTATGGAAATTCACACCTCACCTCCTGCTGTCTCAGACAGCCAGTGCACACAGTCATTCCTTCTCTTTACCTCTGACCACAAGCACAGGAGAAAGTCCTACCTCCTTCTCTCACAAGCTTTGTCTTACTTCTAGCTCTGTTTTCTTTTCTCCATTCACCACGCTGTCTCTCAAACTTGTCAGATTTCCCCATAAAAAATTTCCCACAAAATCCATTCCCCGCTGCCCCACTGGTGCTACCAGGCTTTTTCCGTGCCGTGCTCCCACCTACCTTCAGTGCTGCCCTTTCCTGGCAGCTTGCCCATGCTGCTTGGCTGCTGAGCCTGCATCCCAAATCCTCCCATTTAGCACCACATGGGACCATGGCTCTGGCCACTCTCATGGGAGTCAGTGAGGTCTCTTATGGTAACACACATGCCTTGCACAAGGCAAGGTCTTGCACTTGGCTGCATATACAGACCAGCATGTTGCTTTCACTCCTTCTTACAAACAGAACATTCCTCCAGTCACCATCAAAACCCATGAAGTATGAGAATGGCTGCTCTAATTTACTGTTTTCTATTCTTGATGGTTGCTGTACTGCCCTCACCACCACGGCACCCACATGCCGGGCTTGCCTGTGCTATGTGATGCGACCAAACTCTGCCACATGCGGGTCAGCATCTTTCACCCTTTCCCTCAGGAGAAGAAAAAGGGGGGAGGGGGGGCTGGGGGGAGGGGGGTGTTTGGTGCTTCTTTTGACTACCTGTGGCTTAACGTGCATGTTAGGTCGAAGAAGCGCATCTTAACAAAAAGCAGGAGTGAGGAGGTCTGTGATGGCCTGTGAGTGCCTTTGTGAGTTTGTTCTGCTAAGGCTTGCTCCTGAGAAAGTTCTGCTTCTCACAGAGACATAGAGAAAGTTAACTGTGCCAAAGAAATGGTGGTATTTACCAGAGTCCTCAGTCAGGGCTTGGGATCCCTGCATCCAGGACCACACATATGGCGTGATAGCACAGAAAGAAAATAATGCTTGTGCTTAAGTTTGCAGTAGCTTGTGCTGCTTGCTGCTAACTGAAGTTTCTAAGTGGCTGAAGACTTCAGGTCCAGATACGCTGTGCTGCCACAGTGCAAATAGGAGATTTGGCAAGTTAAATCATCACTGGGTTATGAATTGTCAGGCTGATTACTTGTGGCAGATAACAGGATGACCATCTCATAGCTGAACGGAGACAGGGGAAAGCACTAGTCATGGATACTTCCACATGAAAGCTTTGTGTGTGAAATGAAATAAAAATAAACCAAATTAAATGAAATGAACCCACAACCAGCACACAATGTGTGGACTCAAAGTGAATACTGAAGACTCTTATCTGCAACCCGTACATTCACACGCAGTTCCAAAAAGCCCTTTTCCATGCCTGTGCTGATTTTGACCCAGATCGGGATTGTCCTGCTGATTATGGTCCATATACGGCACGGGATTGGAAGGACTTTCTGCAATCTGCATGTTGCTGACATTTGATTCATGCCTGCTAAGGCATTTCCCCAAGAGGAAGTCTTTTGGTTAATTTCTTTTGCGATGTCTTGAGGGCATTTTCCTTTCTGTGATCTCATCAGACCTCACAACAAAACAGAGCCAAATATGTTTGGCATTTCGCTGGGAGACCTCATGAAAACCCGTAAGTGAGGATTGCGTGAAGTTCTGCCAGTGAATCAGCAGGGGTGCTCTGTGCTGGGCCCATCGGTAAATGAGTGCACATAACTGTGCACGGACATTTAAATGTATGCAAATGTGGAGAGAAGCCAAATTATCTTTCTGCATATGCAGAACCCTGTGTTTACTGCCCTGTGATACTGCTGGAGATGCTGCTGGACACCTAACAGTGAGCTGGTAGGTACAATAAATGTACAGAAAGTTGGGTAATATTTGAAAAAGGTCTGGTTTCCTAGGTTATACGGTCTTCAGCCTCAACCATTATGTTGTTTTCCTAAGTCCAGAATTTTTAATTTGCAATATCATCAAAAAACTCCTTCCAGTTTGCACACAAACAGACTGGGACCCTCTGACATGCGTTGCCCAAGTCCATTGTTTGTTTCTCTGGCCCTTGTATCCAGGCTTGGAATAGGGCATTGGCAGAAGACATGAGAAGCCCTCAGTCTTGTCTCCACAAAACCTCAGTGTTACACACAGACTAAGGAGTTAACAGATCACGGAGCTTGCCTCTAACAGATTTAGAAAAGCAGAAACCAGGGTTATTTACTGTTCCCACACTCTGCACTCAGAGCAGTTTTAAATTGCTAGGTTAACTAGCCATTCCTGAAAGAAATTTTCTGTGCACCCATGTATTCTTTGTGGTTGAAGCAAAAATTACTTAGAGACAGTGCAATGTTTCTTGCAAAGGCAAGCTTCAGCCAATGGAGTATTTTAAAATTCAGCTGTGATACCTATTAGCTTCTTTCTGGATGGGGATTAATTTGATCTATACCTTTCCATTTGATCTGTACCTTTCTTCTAACTTCTGCATGTTAGAAGAAGTGTCTCACTTGCTAAGATACATTGTCATGGAGATATGACATAAAGTAGAATATATTCAAAAATTGCCCACATTTCTATTCTAGTTACTGCTAATAGCACCGAGATGTACTGTAAGCACACCGCAAGCCAACTTCTGATGTCAATTACATCAGCGTAAATGAGATTAGAAATTGGCCCAAGCCTATAGGTTTAAACATGACTGTCTTGAACTTTATTTTCAGGACAGATAATGTTTTCGAGGAAAACAATGCACTTGTTAATTTTAGTGGTTTTATCTCAGCACAGTTTGGCAACAGTTCTAATATATTCCTAGCACTTGGCTTTATTTTACTGTTCGCTATATTGCCTGAGCATCAGCACAACTCAGCCTGTCAGATGAGATATTTCAATGAACAAAATACAGGTTTGAAGGCTGCAGACCAATAATGGGAGAAATGCAAACAACTGTCATTAGGCATGGATTTCATATTTTGTGAATGACATATTTTCCTCTCTGGTAGGTCTGTACCAGGTCTGCTTATATCCCATCTGGTATTCGACACTTAGGCTGCTTATTATTAGATGTAGAAATCCAGAACACATTTCAAATCAGATCAATGGTATCAGAAAACTTGCCATCATGCAGGAGTAAAACAATCCAATAAGATAAGAATTAATTTATTTTCCCTGGCAGCTGTAATCTTTTTGGATACTCAAAGAACGTTTCTTTGACCTCTTGATTAATTGACATACTTAGAGAAAAGAAACAACATTTGTCCTACGTATGAAATATCTTAATACAAACCTGAATTTGTCCCAAGGAAAAATAGTTGGGACTGATGCTATTTAGGCCAGCAAAAGTCTCAGGTAACTTTTAAGCATCACTCATACTTTCCTTTTGAGACTTGGTGAGAGGCTTCTGTGCTGGCCTTTAATACAGGCATTGCTGCTGCTGTGAATGTTACCAAGCTAACCCGAGATTCAGACCAAAGATGTGGACCTAAATGTCCTTTCCAGACAAGAAGGGAGTTCACAAAGTTCAACTTTCAAACAAAAAAAGCAATCAAGATGTCCTCACAGAAGATCAAGGCTCTTAAAAAATGATCTGCAAGTGTTCCAGTCCAACCCAAGTCAACTGAGAGCAAGGAACTAACCAAGGAACGCAAGTATGCAGGCAAACATGTGAAAGATCTAATCACTAATGAGAAACATTTACTCCCTCACTCTCTGGATTGTGTGCTGATCTTCCATTCACTTTTTCTTTTTTTTTTTTTTTTTTGAAGTATTTTCTGTGCTATAATTCACAACAGCTGGAACCATTTTGCGTGTGTGTGTGTGTGCGTGCATGTGTGTATGTGCCGGACAAAAGAACATTACCAACTTGAAAAGGAAAAGGATGGGCACTGTTTTTGGAATTTGGCTCTGAAGGGGATGTATAATGATATGAGAAAGATTAAGTAAGTGGAGGAAGCTGGGGGATCTTCTAGCCACAAGGCTGCTGCAACGTGGGTGGGCTCAGCAAGGGTCTCAGCACATCCTGTCCTACCAGTAATACCCTGACCCTGGTTCAGAGATTTCACAGCACTGTGGAGCAAGAGGGTGGATACGTTCACTGCAAAGCCTTCTTCAGCCAAAATCTCTTTGGGCTGAGGCCTGGCCAGTGACTGATAGCTATGCACAGCAATTTCAATTTCTTTTACATAAACATAACAAGGCGTTGTTTATCGTGGTCCTAAAAGCTTTGGGGTTGAGATATTGGGGGAAACAAAGAGACACTTTGCGAGCTTTCTGAGCAGTAAATGGTTCCCCTTGGCATGCTCTGACAGGCCATTTCATTTTAGCTTTGCTGAATCAGCTTAATGGGGAAAACTCAAAACTCATTGCCAAGTTCTTATGGCAATTTCTTTTTACCACAGTGGTCATAAACAGATGTTGTTATCCTCTATACTGGGAACCAAATATTCCTTGGGGCAGGTTTGTGTAGGATGTGCAGATTGCTCCAAAATTAGAGAAAGGYTGAGGGTTAGGGGTGTACACAGTGGAAGTGAGCATTTGGGTTTGTCGTGTGGAACACACAAATTCCATCAAAAACTTACACGTGTGACACTGACCAATGTGACACTAAAACACGTCAGCACCTATGTTAAATCAAATGCAACTCTGTGTGTGTATGTTGGGGGCGGAGGGGTCTCAGATTTTTATCTCATAAAATGTTGTAAGTAAAAGCAATATATATAAATTAACAATCTCCCTTCCACAAGGCAGCTACAGCAGAATGACACAACCAGGCCATTAGTACAAGTTGTAAGCTGACTTCCATGGAAGGAGTTGCATCAGAAGTCCAAAGTTTGCACTGAGTTAGCAGGGTATCACTCACAGCAGAAGCTACTGAGAGGAGAGTTCAGCAAAGGCGTTTCTGCAAAGGGCTATGGCCAGAGTCCCATTCCCAGCCTCAAAGRTAGGCAGAGGTTTTGTTCAAGGCCTTGCATCGTCCTTTTGCTGGTGGACAGAGTACCAACAAAGGCAAATGTTCCTTGGGACAGATTCAGCTTTTATTATGGTAATCCATATGGGAGACAAACACATTTTTTCAAGCATGATATTTTGAATTGCATACAGATATGCCCTATTCAGTATTCAGAAGAGTATATATTTATGTCATTTTACACATGGTAATTCTGCTAGTACAATCAAACATGGTGCTTGCATTTTATGACACAGCATCACATTGCTAAATGGATCACTATAAACCTCAAGAGGTACAACAGCCACCAGAAAACACATGTGAAAAATTGGTTTTAGTGGGACRTTCTTCTCATGATCATACATTGAAGCTGTTGGGATAAATTCCTCAAGAAACAAATATGTCCAAACTTTTGACTGGAGAAGAACCTCAGAACAAAGTTTTGGATCTCTTCCTGCCTGCTGAGCTTTGGAAAAAAAACACTATCAGAAGTGTCTGGGCCAGCTATGTTCTCCCTGCCTCTCAGCTGCAACTCTCATGGACTTGAAATTGGAATATAGCTTACTCCAGTTGCACATTTCCCACTCTTACTGCATCAGGCTGCTCCTTGAACAAAATCCCAGCATCACTGCATCCCTGACCTGCCCCGTCCTTGTCTAGACATCAGGCAGCAAACTCTTACCCTTTGAAAGAARTGCGGGTCAGAGACATGCCTGAGGCACAGTCCCTAGTGAGTAAACCTGAGTCTTAAGGTAAGTATTATCTGCAACAAATAAAGTTTGAATGCCAGGACACCCACAGTGCGGGGCATCTTTCCATTTGGTTCTTTGCAATCCAGGGCTTAGAGCAAGAGGCAGCAYGGAGACAGCCCCGTAGCAAAGGCCAAATTTCAGTTTCCAGCTGCTGGGGTGGCTGAATGATGCTGAACCCTGGCTGATCTTGCTGCACCCTGTAAGGTTCCCGGTTTGTCCCCTAGCTGTCAGCATAAGAAGATCTCTGCTCAGAAGGCTAAACACGCCCTGACTGCGGGCCGCCTCGGCTAGGCAGTGCAGAAAGGCTACGTCAAGGCATGAACTGGATCCTCCAAAATCTCTGCCACCTCCTCTTGTCCTGCGATGTCCTTCACAWCCAGTAGCTCCCTGAACCTCCAGTCAGGCTCCTTTGCCATTCATTTTACCAGCTTTGTATCAACTGCCCCCACGTCCAGAAGAGCTGTTTCCTGTAGAGAACCCGTAATGTGGATCATGGTTTTTGATTAATAGATCCGTATATTCGTTATGCCTGAATGCATGCCATAATTTATGAGTAACAACAAGGATGTGTTCTCCAAGGAAAGTAATACTTGACTAAATTGTTCTCTTGACGTAAACCTGTAATTTAAAAATTATATATATTTAGAGTGCAAGTCAAAACAGGAAGTGCATTCCCAAAGCGGATAAAGATATTTCTGAACCTACATATCTAGTGATACAAAATTGCCTTGAAACGTCTCTCCCTTCTCTGCCTAACAAAACCACCCTTTACCAAATAAGCCTGCTATTTATGGGAGCGCTTTGCTGTACAGGCAAGTTAGCTCTCGCTGTCCCTTTCAATGGTCAGACCAAGGACTTTCACAGTCACTGGCTGCCCAAAGAGTATTCTGCCACTGGAAAGTAAAAGTATATCCATCAAAAGCAAAGTACATCTGGCATTGAGAAACCATTTATGAAAGTTCAGATAAGAAAGAGTATATCAGGGAAAATCAATACGATTCAGCAGCAGCGGGCTAAACACCCAGTGGGAGATTCATCTAGCTAAATGCAGACTTTTTCATCTTAGCTAACACTGCTATTGGCTCCATTCATCTACCATGGGGAGCTAGTCAGCATAGGCAAGGCAGACTGGGCTGTGGCACATCTCATCCTCAAGCAGATGTCTAAAACAGAAAAGCCAGAAACGTGCTCAGAAGGTACCTGGTTCTCTCCATCAGCTATAAGCCATCTGGCACGGCTGGTTTGGCTGCAGACAACCACGTGGTGAGTATCAGAGGCTAGGTGCTGCGATGCTACCGCAGGAGTGAATCCAAACATCAGGTGAGAAACATTAACATCAAAATAAAACAGGTCGTGAAGGGGGGGGGTGGGGTGGGGGGGGAGTGGAGATTAACGATGGCAGGTATCAGTTGATAGGAAGCAGTTGCTCTGTGGTCTGACTTCTTACTTCCACTCAGAGAGCAGCAGTCTATGTGAAATCAACCCCTTCAGCAGGCAGGAATTGTGCCTGTGCAGAAAGCAACACAGAGAGCTGCAGGAATCACCCTTCTCCCTCATTTAAAGTTGCCTGCGTGCAGCATATGCCACCAAAGCAAAGTTGTCTGTCTCTCAAAGTATTTGGGAATTCACAAGGTAGCAAAACCTATATGTACGTGTATAAGTCTACACACACACATATATATTTACACATTACATGTTTTATTTATAACTCAAGATTTTGCATAGGAACTGGTTGTACAGATGTTAAAGCAAGACCTTATGAAACATGTTCCAACGAGAAAAGTAAGTCTGGCATGACAGCAACTAGATACGGGAACACCAGTTTTGCTAAAGCCTTAAATCCCAATGTAATTTCTGATTCACAATATTCAGATATGTAATAGCTGAAGTAGTGACTCAGAAGAGACAGAGCTGCTGCCTCAGTGCTATTTTCATTATTTTATAAGGCACAAATTAGCACGGAACTATAACCTGTAATTAATTCCATGGCAAATTCATATTATTATTGTACTATTCTGTGCAATTGCAAAGCAGCAGATTTTTTTTCTGCTGTATTTCCACTAAAATCATTTACTCCAGGCATTGTTGCATGACTACCAGTTGTTCTTTGGGTAGGTAGCCTGGAGGGATCACCTCCTTTGAGACCTGAGCTCAACCTGGCCTCCCTTTATTTCCCAGCAGATCTGGACATATTTCTCCTAACAGAAACAAAGGGAGATGACCTGATCCACGACCTGCCTTGGTAACTATTTCCCATAATTTCAGAGTCATCATGCTTTGCTCTAGGCTAAAGGGATAGCATGACAAGAAAAAACAAATAATTCCTATAGCAATACTGCCACTGCTGGTAGGTACAGGTGAAATATCCATAGGTGATCAAAAGCTGGGCAGTGCAATGCCTGCACTGAATTACAATTCTGCAGCAGTATGCTTTTTAAGGTATTTAGCATGTAGCCCTGTATCTACCAAGCAGCCCCCTGAAGCCATAGATTTTAAAGCATCTTTTGTATGCAACTATCTGGCTGTCAGAGTACACACTTGTCCATTTGCTCTCCAAAGCAGCCTTGCAAGAAGTACTAAACATCCTCATCTGTTCACAGCTGCAGAGAAGATCTCAAGGATACCTTATGCCAACATCTGCTCTGGTGAAACGGGTTTAGCTAGGTGCGCTGTACCACTGTGGCCATGGATACACAGGCGTAAAGATGCCTTAGACCAATCTAATCCAGTCTCCTCCTTTCTAGAGGCAGCTTCGTTAGTTCGATAAAAGTTTAACCGAGACCATGCTAGTGCTGTTGCCCTGCTCTGTTTACACTAGCATAAGGAAAACACCACCAACCCTCTCAGTAGCCACCTTCTCCATGAAACACGTGCTCAGTGCTGCCTTTTGATGTATGTTATTGTCAAAAGCATACATTGTATTTGAAATTTCCTGCCTTCCTAACTGATGTGACTCATCCAATTGTACATAATTATTTTCTTTTTTTCATGTAAGTCAACAGCATTTTGCTAACTGAAGTTACAGCATGTCTTCAGCATGTMTTAGAAAGTAACCACTCAGGAGAACACCAGAAAATAACAGAAAAAGACTTCAGGCACTTTATTCAGTTGGTTTTCACTTAAGAAAAAAAAAAAAAAAAGCTTACACCCTTGTCTGATGGTTTTACAGTCCATTGCACAATAACCTGTTATTATGTGATTTTTTTTTACCACACTCACCTGAGGCAATATGAGCTTTTATAATTGAAGTGAAATATTGAAACAGAATTTTCTACCAACTACACCATTATGAGTGATACTGATCTACAGCATTCTGCTTCTAGTTCATTTGTAGGGGACAATAATAAAATATTCCTACTAACTCGATTGTTTTATGTCATGAAACAGAAATGCCAAAATCAAGGTCAAGAGTATGTGAGCGTTTTAATTTCCCTGGTGCTAGCCCACAGTAAAACTCCTCAGGATATAGTCTCCTGGTCTCCTGCAAGTCATTATGTATTTAATTTTCTCCCTGTAAAGTGCTTTTCTTGAATGCAAAGTCTGTGTATTCTAGAGGTAAATGCATTAAGATAAAAGCTTCAAAGAGTCTTTTCCTAAAGACATCTTATAATGTCTTGTAAGCTTCCTTATGAAATTCCAGTGCAAACCCCAACCATACCGTCTTCAAAAGAATTCCCAGTGCATTTTCTTTATTTGCACAAAGGAAGGAAGGAAAATTAAAGAGGAGATGGAGGGGGAAACTGCGGTCAATGTTACGGCCCTGCAGATTGCTGGAGTCAGACACTCGGGACCCTTGGAGTGAAAAAAGATCTATTAGGCAGGGCACTGCATGGGAATTTGCTTGTATCTACTTGTCTTGGCTTCCACGGCCTTCAGAGCATCTCGTCTCTCAGATGCTACTGTACTGCCAGCTCCCCCACAACGCGGCAAAGCCCCACCACGTTTTCGGGCAGCTTGCTGCTTCCCTCCCGGTCTGCCTTGCACTGCGGGAGGAGCCCCCATTAGAAACAGCCCTAAGCTAACCTCTCTCAAATCACTCCTTTACCAGCACGACTCCCCCAGAAATTACACTGGTGTGCTGAGATTACCGGCTGACGTGCCGCCCAAACCTGTCTCACTGGTTTCTCTTGCCGCCTCCCAATCTCCTTGTTTTATCTACCCATTACCCCGTGTTTTATAGCATGGGCTCTTTGGGGTAGGGACTGCCTTCACAGGGCTTTCATACCTCCTAAAGCCCTGGGATGGGGCACCCCAAAGTGCTAGTGCCCTAGATGTCCTAATAAATAATAATCCAACCAGTCACATGAAGAAGTTTCACCTCTCTGCATTAGAGAAAGTGGTAGGAAAGATAAAGATGAGGTAGATGATAGAGCATACTGCAGCAACTATTTTAACATGCAGTTTTTTGGCTTTATATTATCTCATTTCCAAGACTCCACCGCAGAATTTTTGTGAGACTGCAGGCAGCTCTGCCTGCAAAGGAGCGCACCAACCGCTCCGCTCAGGCAGGCTTGCTGGCTCTGCAGAGCCTAGTAAAGATGTAAAAAAAACAACTCCTTCCTACACTTGTGGTCTCTGTTAGGCAGTTCTCGTGCTCCCAGGGGCTGACTCCAATTTCAGGAAGGCTGCGCTTCCCCCTCCAGCACCACTGGGTACCAGAGTTTCTGCTGAGGTCCAGCGTCCCTGCCTGCGACGCAGGCATTCCTCCCCCAAGCCCAGCCCAAACACATACTGGGGGCTCAGGTGGGTCCCAGTCTTTATGGTGCTGTTGTTCCTGCTGCGACTGGGCACTTGTGAACGTGGCAGACACTTATCTACATTCAGCTTTGGCTCAAGAAAATAGGCCTTGCAAATTTGCAGTCTGCCTCCATGAATGACAAAGTCTGCAGTTGACAGGAAGACCTCAGCAAATCATACCCAAGACTGATGGGAAATCACAGAAGAAACTCCAGAAAAACCATGTTAAGCTTGCCAGCGTGTGTGCCGTTTGCATGGCCGTGGCACACCTGGCTGTCCTCAAATCCTGCTGCTCTGTAGTGCAGCTGTGGCAAACCGCTAACGTTACGACGTCAGCTTCTGCCCAGCACCAGACCGGCCCAAAACAGCTGCTATCTAGGCTCAGAAGAGTTTGTTCGTGATTTGGTGAGCTAAAAGGGAGGTGAGGCATGTTAGGGGTAGAAAGGGCGGTAGCCAGGTGCTCGTAAAGAACTTTGTAACGTGACAGTGTTACACCTCTGCCTTCCCAGTGCTACCAGTGAGGGAAAAGGGGCTTACCTAAACTTAGTGTAACTGGGTGATTTTTGCCTTTTGCATGGTTATTTAAATGTGTTCTTCCATTGTGCGAACACAGATACGATAGCTGGGAGAGAAAATTAAATGAGAGAGTGCCTTACCGGGGGACTGAAATAAACTGGACATTAGCATTAGTGGACATTAGCAAGGATGAACACAGTGGAGCTGTTCTTTGAGGGAACACAAATGGGGACAAGCAATGTAAAATCAGAGCAAGCGCATACAGAAGTCCATAACGAAGACTGCGTCCTCCTCTGAAGATACATGATGCTATCATAGTGCATTAGCCCTGGGTGGCTCCGGCGGGGACAAGTCACGCAGGGAGARCAACACTCATCCCAGCAGTACAGGCAACTGTTTCCCTTAACGGTGGGTCACAGTGGACCCTCCAGTTTTCAACAGACATGCTGTTCAGATAGCTTCTCACTGCTTTTTGGGTTACAAGGAGACGGYTTTGTGCTTGCTTCTCCTGCATCTGACAGCTGGTTGCTAAATTATCATCTGAGCCACTAACTCATTTGCCAATACAATCACATAGGGTTTGTGCTGGTGGTGCTTTGAAAACGCGCTCAGACTGGGCTTCCAGCAGCCTGTGGAGGTGATCCAAGCGTGCTTCCATCTAAAAGGCACAACTACATTTACTGGGCTACCAGTCTCCCCTTGCCGCTGAAAAACCTCTCAGAGTTGAACATTTATGTGCTCCAGACTGTGAGAAAATGACTCCAAAGCGACCTTTGTTTTACCTGCAGGTATACTGCCCTGTGCTGTGATCTTGTCAGATCTTGTTAACTCATCAGTGCTAGGGTAATCTTGGATGATAAAAGCCAAGGCAGACCTCACTGCTGAGGGAGGTTGTGCCTGTAGAATCACGAAAATGGGAACAATGAGGCACGAGCATCCTTTTTTTCCTCATTTTACAAAGAACTTTCCAGGAGTCATTAACAACATATTAAGGATGGCTTGTGAAGAGCCCCAGATCTAAGATTCTGCAGGAAAGAAAAAGCACTGGCTTAGGGCTGGACTAAGCTAATCCACTTTATAAAAGCTGCTGTGTAGCCAGTTTGTCTTTTATTCTCTCCCTCTTTATTACCCTAACTTTAAAAGAAAATATTGTACACTGCACTATAGAGTCTGCAGTTGTTTCCTGAAACAGATTTTAGGATGCCTTGTTTAATGCTGGTGTTGCCGTGCCTTCACCTGGATGTTTCCCTGTCTCTGCAATGGGTTTCCAGTGCTGTGCAGCCACCTCCAGTGCTGCGACACCTCCAGACCTYCTACAATGAAACTCAGGGAGCAGAAATCAGGAAGGTGGTGTGCCAGGCTGCATTTTTCTTCCAAAGTTAGAGGATGTGCCTGGCAGCAGGAATGAAGGAGGGCAGGAACACAAACGCTCTCAAAGTGTCAGGACGTCTCTGTCACCTTCCAGCAATGCCGTGCCCAGTCCCAGGGTGCACGGTGGGAGTCGAGACAGGAGTGCCTGTCCTGCTCAAATCCATCTTAAAATGCATTGCCTGTCAGCTCAGGTCTGTAGGGAAATGAAAATGACTCTTGCTACCAAGCACCACCCCTCAGGTGCCCCAGCACAGTGACACCAAAACAAAAATTGCTCGGTACCTCCAGATTTTTCAAGCTTTGGAAATACAGCTAAACACCCTTGCTTTTGGTTTTACCCCATTTTGAATCCTAGTGACAATGGAGCAGAGGGACAGTGTAACTCTCTGCAGCGACCATGGCTCTGTAAACGTGTCCCTGTACCCAAGGAGGCGGTTGCAGATTTACCAGCGGAAGAAAGTCTCAGCTCTGGAACCTTACTCTGAGCTCTGCCAAGGTGAGCTGGCTGCACAGGTGCTAGGAGACATATTTAAAATAAGCTAATGTGTGGCCAGCAGACAGTCACCTCCACAGAAAAATTATTTACTACCTTTGTAGAAGTGCAGGTATACCCCTAGAAGTCACGGCTGGCTACAGCAAAGAGACTATCCTCTCCCGAACTTCTTGCAAGGTAAAATTTAAAAAAAAAAAAAAAMCAACAAGATAGATCTATAAAGTGATAGCCTCTGTGTGTGATGGCCAATCGCATCTGCTCATGGAAAAGATCTGTCAGGATCCAACAGCCCTTGTGACACAACGAGGAGGAAATCCAAGTCACCTCACTTAATTCAGTTAATCTCCACTAATTGATGGAATAAAAGCCAAAGCCCTGAGCACCGAGATACTCCAGATTCCAGATGTTTTAAATATTCAAGGTGGTTATAAAGTTACCATGATCCTTTAATACTGAATCCAAACAGTTATTTTCTACTCAAGCTTCAATGTTTGGAATTCACTAGGTTAGGGTTAATTACAGAATAATAGACGAGGAAATATTTGTGAGACTCAAAAAGACACAGAAGTGGATGTAAGCCTGAAACTTCACATCCTGGGTCTGCTTCTGGAAAACCTTGTTCAGAAACCCCTGATCCTCTGAACATCCAGGGGAAACCACCCCTGGTGAGCATCGGACAGCCCATCTCTGCTTCCAGCCTGCAGTCCGAGAACAGAAAAGGATGAGCTCCGAAGGGAGGGAAACCTGAGGAAGAAGTGAAGAATAAAAAAGCTGGAGGAAAAGAGTCTGTAAATGGAGCACAGAGATCACTCCCAAAAGGAAAGACAAAACCATTGATGTGTCCCTCAGGACAGGGCAGCAGCAGTGAGTCAGAGAGTGGTGGTCAGAGAAAGAAAGCACGGATCAAATCGGTGGGATGATGTTCTGCAGATAGTGTCCGAAGACGAATGTGAAAGCAGCTTATTCATGTTTGTCATGGATCTAGGCATAAATGGGAGAAACAGCACATATGACATTATCCTTGGAAACTGGGCAGAGGTGCTGCAGTTTAAAATGCTGGAAGTGTGAGTGTCTATAAGATACTCATGTAAGATTTTCCTCAAGAAGTATTTCTAGTTGGTAGATCTCAGAAAATGAAATAATTCATTTTGTTCATGCCATGTTGAGTTAGCTGTTATTAAAATTAGCAGTTGGTGCTATGCAGCAAGTTAACTTGTTCCTGATTTCTCTGGGTATAAACCCTGAGTGATGGATCAGCTCATCAGATGCTGATGTCAGCCCCGAAACCTTGCAGAAACACGACAGCAGGGTGGGATCTGTTCCACGAGGCTTTTCTACAATGCTCCCGAAGCTGGTTAAAATATACTGAGCTTGCCTATAAAAAATATTCGGTGCTGCTGAATATTTCGGTGCTGAGAAAAATATTTTCCTGCAGCATTCAGTGCTGTTTCTCCCGTGTCCATGCTGTCCTGGTGAGGTGGCTCCATGAGGTGCAGACRGCTGCAGGGCTGGGCCCTCTCCTCCACTGCATGAGACACAGACCCCCTGAGTGAAGCAAATCTTCACTTACACTCAGTTTGCACAAGTAGTTACAGCAGATTTGTTGCTTAAGGGTGCAAACAGCCCACATTTTTAATGATTGTGCAAGAAACTTCACTGAGAATAAAGCCTGAGCTTCAGAGGGTTGGGGTTTTTTAGGTGTAAGCTGAAATAAAAGTTTCCATAGCTATTTTGGATTTCCAAACCAGCCTTTCTGTTTGTAAACATCCAGGCAGTGAAGAGGCTGTCCTCCTTCCCCTCTCCCACGAGGAACCATCTTGCTGCTTTACCTCCCCCTCTCTGAGCTGCTTGCCAGCTCTGGAAGCAGCCCTGGGAATGGGACAACAAAGGCTGCATGGACAGCAGCTAAAAATGCCTAGAAAAGCAGTCCTTGATGGGCAGATGAGAAGACACTGTCTCTTTTCCCTGTCTGTGACCACTGCACTCCTGTGCACAGGGAGCCCTCATGTTCAGAAAGGAAAGATGAGCTACAAGCCACCATGCTAACTGTTCCCAAAGTTTCGGCCACATTTTTCATTATTAAGTGCTTGAAACAAAACACAGGGATTTTCCATGGTACTGAGCACTAAAGCCTTGCGTTTTGCGGGTGCTCAGAGAGTCAGGTATCAGCTAATCAACCAAGGCATCTCTAAATGTGGCTGCAGATATATGAATTTTAAATGTTGCGATTTCACCTTTGACCTTTCCTTTATTAAAGTTATTTTAAATTGGGCCAGACACAAACACTGCTGGCACTGGCTTTGGGCACAGTGCGTGCAGTTTCACAATAAAACGATCCCCGTGAGGCCGGGCAGCACTGCTGTCCTAGTGCCTTCAGTGCAAACCATCTCGTGGTGGCCTTTGCAGCCAGGGCTTTGCTGTGCACAGGTACTTCATGCCCACCTGAGAGAGCGGCGTGGCTCTACTTGCTCACGTCAGGATAAGATGGCTCCCTGAGACAGCCTGGAAGTCCTCTCTTTTTTTTCCTTCTTTTCTTTCCTGTCCTTTTTTCCCCTTGCATTTTGCTTCTGTGGCTTGCACATAAAATGACAGGAGCATGTCATCGATTGCACAGTAGTGGGATACATGAGCCGAGGGGAGTCCAACTCTGCTCCTCACTCCCACTTGCCCTGGAGCAGACTGGTGCCAAATTGGGGAGCCATGGCCAGGTCCCAGCAGCCTCCATTGCTCTGTTGCTCATCAGTGGAAACTGGACAGAAAGGACAGAGGGATCCTGGGGTTTTGCAAGTGTCTCCCAGGACACAGAACAGGCATGCAAACTAAATTGTCACTGGAAATCACAGAAGGAGGAGGGCTCCATTTCGGTACATTGCCCTCTCCCGTGTGGGAGGCTGCTGGCTGTTGCTAGTGAAGGGTCTGGGGTCTCATGGTGATATCTCAGCTCCAGACATCCTTTCACTAGTGTCTCTCATCTTTCCTGGTCAAGAACTTCTGAGTCAAATGAAAGGAGAGAGGTTTTTCATCATGGGAGCTATACCCTTTGATTATGGCTTTAAAAAGTTTATTATTAATCACTTATTCCTTTCAACTTTTCCCAAGGCATAAAAAGTAGGACACAGCTCTAGAGACTAAAAAGTTCAAAGACAAGACTGGAGCACACAGGCATATGGAAAGCCCAAATGCAGGAAACACCTAAAGCTTTAATTTAGATGCGTGATTTTTTTATCAGCTCCTTTTGTGGACCTTATAGGGAAACTGGGTCTTACAGGGACCTATGAATGTGAACAAGTTGTCAGTTTGGTAGACCAGGATGGGAGTAGCAGTCAGTAAATAAAGGCAACGTAAAGAAAGAAAAAAAAGAAAGGAAAAAGGGAGGAAAAATGGTAATGAGAGCAGCAGCCTCCATCAGGAAGATGAGAGCAAGGAGAGAAAAGGGGTTGAATCCCACACACAAATGCAAGGGCACAGGATTTTCACCTGGAAAGGAGAATTTCAGAGACTTTCAAAGACTAAGCATCCAACTGAGGTGATTTCTTTAGGAAGCAGCATGGTATCAGAATTTTTCCTTAGGTACCTGGCATCAAAATTTTTCCTTAGGTACCTGTGGCATCAAAATGCAAGCACAAGCTAGACAGCTCAGTCTGGCAGGCAGTCCTGAGCATCCCCAGGTGAACTGATTCTGAAAAACTGGCTCTGCATATTTGGACACAACTGCAGTGACAAGGACTGCTTCGGCAGGCTCGCATGGGCTGAAAAGTCAATATGAGAGCTCGGAGTGTGGAAGTGCTGACAGGATAAAGGCATCCTCACAGCGTTTGAACCCAGTCCAAGACTAACGTAAGTGAAAACCTCTGGAGAAGCTGTTCTTGTTGAATTGCAAGTTGCTTTTTCCCCCTATTTAAATAATCCAAAGTAGTTAAATTGAGATGATAAGAATCTGAACTGCTTATCTGAACCTTATCAGTGGATTCTACCTTTCAAAAATAGTTATTCAAATTCTTACTTCATCAGGCTTTAGGAGGTAATGCATTTAAAGAAATAAAATGTGGAAAAAAATCCATTTGAAGGTACTGGCTTCATCTGCATGGCAATGAAATGTTCTCAAAAAAGGTGTTTACTTTTAATTAATAATAAAGCAAATGCAAACCACCACAGGCCACATTCCAGAAAATGCTGCAGTTCAAAGTGAGAAAAGACTTTTATTAACTGAAAGTGCCAGTGAGTACCATATTAAATGAATGTCAACACAATCATTAGAGCAATCTGTGAACTAGCATAAAGAAAGTATAAAATCACACAGGCAAGTTATGGGCATAATAGAAGTTTGATTGTATTTTCACACTTTGACTGCAGGAGAGAGAGGTCTCTCCACAACAGAAGACGATGGTCTCAAAAGCAAACCCCAGCCCTAACCAGGAGGGGCTGGTTCCAACCTAGCATGTTTTTGAAGATCCCCACTGCAAGGATTCAGCACCATCCTCCTCACCAGTGGGGTTAATTCATGTTCTGACATGATATGCTGTATCGTCATAATTATAGCCCATGCCTCCGTTAATGCCTACCACTATTAAATGCTGCTTCTTGTGAATAAGGCCTCAGATAAGCCACATCCTTGTATGACCCAGCACTGCACCTGCTGCTCTGTGGCCATGCTGGGGGTCCCAAGGTCACCCCACTCTTAGCTGGGCAAAGGGCCGTGGCCAGGGAGGATGCCGACTTTGGGGTCAGAGGATGGGTAGCTCCTGTTTCACCCACGGATGCACACTACCCCTGCAGCTGATCAGCTGGGGCTGGGGGGGGACAAGCTACAGGTCACCCATGAAGCAATGTGTCGTGATCTGCTCCCAACAGCACACAGAGCTGATTTTTTACAGAAATTGTTACCCTTCTTTTCTGTTCTCTCTTCGGTCCACTTCTTGAGCTTGGAGTTATTCCTCAGGGCTGGGGCTGCCCCTTCTTGAACAGTGGAAAACCCATAATACACCATGCATACTGTTAGCAGCCAATATATACTAAGTCATCATAACAACAAATTTCTGGGCCAATTTCCAACCCCATTCACCACCCAGCTAGCACCGTAAAGAAATATTTACCAGGAAAAAACGCAAAGAAAGAAAATAAGAGAGGGTGCTTGAGCACACGCCTCCCTCCAGGAGGTGCAGAGCCAACCTCCATAGTATGCAACCCAGCAGTGCTCAGCACGACAGCGCATGACCCCCAAAGGGCACTTCCCCAAGGAAAGCTGGTGCTGCCTTTCGTAAAGAAGATGCTTTCTATTTTATTTACCTTTGCTTAGAAGGAGAGAAGAGTGCACAATAATGCTGACCATGTTTAGCTGCATCAGAGAGAGGGAATGATGCTCAGTCTATTTTCTTGCTTTGCTGTGCTCCCCTTTCATTTGCAAGTGCCTTGAAATGATGGGAGCCGCTGTCCTGGAGGAGCAGGGGGTGGTGATGCTGCAGGAGGAATTGCTAAATATAAGAGTGGCTAAATGGGAGTTTGGTGATCTCAGCTCTATGTGAGATAGGAAAAACAAGGACTATGTTCAGCTCCACGAGGCTCGACAGCAAGAGCATAAAATGCCTCTGAGTGGGCTAAACGGCTCCAGCTCCAGAAAAAGACAGTTGAGTCGCTGAGATTATACTTAATTGGCGTTGTGGGAAGGCAGCTTCTCTGCAAGGCAGCCTACGCTGTCCCCTCGTACAAAGCCTTTTCATGAGCTATGGGGGACACGCCGCCAAACATCTCACCAAATACCAGTGCTGTAATGTCATCTCAGGAAGCAGAGGAGCCCAAAGCCACCAGGACAGTCTCACTGCCCTCATGGTCTGTCCCTGCTGCCCCTGCCCCTGCCCCTGCCCTTTCCCTCCCGGGACAATTTGTCCCTGTTCCCCATGCCCCAGCCCCCATGTCAGGCTGGATGGGGACCTCGTCCCACCCCCCGTAGCAATGTCAGTAACAACATGGGCAATGCTTTCATCTAGAGAAGGACTTGGGTCTGCTCCCATGTCATCGTGTCTTGTTTAAGTATTTATTCAGGATTTGGCCCCAGCTGGGAGGAGGCAGGGTTACAGCTGCCCAAACCCCCAAAGAGCAAGACAGTGCACATAGATACCTTCCTTGTCCAAGCCAGTTTTCCTTGCAGCAATGACACACACACCTGTGGCTCTTCTCCATCATGCCAAGAGGCCAAACATCCCACCTTGTCTGTGAGTGCATCTGTGTGCATTGGGCTGGTCTGCTAGCGTCTGACAGCAGGATTTTGCCCTAAATATACTACTGCCTCCCTAGCAGTGCTCAGGCTGCTTGGAGCTCACCTGGCTAGAAGCTACATTTAAAACAGGGGGCCTGGATTGTGCTGCTGAGATTCTGGTGGAGAGAGACTTGCCCATACCAGGAGTCCCAGGGGACTAGCTGACATGTCTGTCTCTCTATGCTTTCTCTGCTGCTAACAGAACATTTCCCACAGGAAAATGAAATCTTCATCAACTTTGTCATTGATAGTTTTCACCTCTCAGTGAATGCCACCAGGAACCACCATAATCATGTGCCACATGGACACAGATGCATCATGAAGGCACTCAGGGCTTCATGTTACACAGGAGAGATTCAGAGCAAAGTAGGGCCCTCACATTAYGCTGAGGTATTGAGACGGATGATCAAGAGCATGGTCTTTTCCCCTTACATGTATCTGCCCGTGGTTTTCTGCAGGGTTTGTTATGTGCTGCAAACACAGAGCAGGTCACTAACGTAGGCAACGCTGCAGCAGCAAACTAACAGCACCTTGAAATAGGCCACAGAGAGAGCTCACCCACAGATGCAACCCAGCAGACCGTTCAGGGAGGGGGACTAACTTCCCTCTGAATTTTTCATTTCCCAGATTAACTTTTGCATGGGATATTAAGAGCAAAGGCTTGGCTGGGCCTCATTCATGTGACTGCTTGCGTGACTCGAGATGTAAGTGTGCACAAATGCATGCATCATCTATGTTTGTATCCAAATGCCTGACTTATAGACACAAAACAAGTATAAAAGGACCAGAAAAAATAAGAATAGTTTTGGGGGGGGGGGGGGGGGGGCTTTTATTTCTTTCGTTGTTTTTTTTTTTTAAATTGGCCTTTTATGTGTTGAAGGTGTGGTCCAGTTGATTTAGCAATTTTGTTCTCTGAAGGAACCATTTTACCATTCTTAGTTTGTTTTCTCAACTTTGAAACCTGAACCTAAGCCTCTTTTTCCTAACCATGCCTTGAAAATAAAAGGACTTGGAGCCAGATGCTGAGCTGGTATATCCATAGGAACGCTTCATTTTGTTTCCTACACGGTGCTTTTTCAGGCAGCCTGTTCTGAGGCTGGGCATAGCAGAGCAAGTTCGACCAGGCTGCTTCCAGGGGTCATTCAAGCCAAAATCCGTGGTTACGCGAGCCCAGCCTAGTGGCTCCCAGCTGGTGAGACAGCGGTTCCCAAGGGAATAAACTTTCTAACACCGCTCGCTGGAGCTGGGAGCACTGGGGAGGTGCCGGGAGAGCTAGCCTACTCCAGCCGTGCCTCCCGGCCCCCGCAGCCGGCAGGGCTGAGACATGGAGCTCCACCAGGGTCCTCCGGTGAGGCTCAGTTACCGCAGGCTGGGAGAGGGACGACATGTGGGGGCTGTAGCTGCCACGTATATGTTGTGAAATGCCTCCATAAATGAAGCAAGCAAAGGGGCTACTGCATATAGTGCAAAGTACCTGGTGAGGGGTGCTGCAGATGGCATGAGAGAAGGTCCCCAGAGCAGAGCAGAAGAGCCCTTTGCCTTGCTGTGTTGTTTTCGGCATTCCCACAACACTTTGCCTTTTGAGCTCAGCCTTACAAGCTTCAAGGCGAATCAACAAGTTCAAGCACGAACCTAATTCAAGCTCTGAATAAAACCCATACCTGACAACTTTAATTATTAGGCTGATGCGTCATATTTACATTAATTTGAGCACTACTTAGATTCAATTACAATAATTCTTCCATATATTAATTCCAAGAGATTTCAATGACTTAGCAGATAGCATATATAATCAAAGCTTAGCTAAAGAAACAGGTTTGATTTCTACAGACAAATTGTTCCTGTACCTGGGTGCTGACTACAGCATCCTGTGCATGCGTCTGCATGGATGTGCCTAAAATGGTATCAGCATTTTGAACACAGGTGAGCCAAAGGATAGGGCCTGGAAAGCCCATGAGCCTTGGCCATGTTCCCAGGATCAAATCCCAGCCCCTTATGATGGAGGGTCCATGTCCACCTTGGCATGTGCTTTTGCAGTCTGGAAGTATTGTTGGATTCTTCTTTTGCTATTCATTGATCACCCTGCAGCAATGCCCAGCACAGAATTTTTCACCATCAGCTGGCCAGAAAGTTTATTCCAGGTGGGACTTGGCTCATTCTCCCTGCCTCTTTCCCTGTGCCGTTCCCAGGGACACAGCTTACACCTGTTAGATGCAGAACGTGACAACGCACTCAAGCAGAGTGCCACACCAGCAGCTCCTTGCACCATACCACGATCTGTTCTAGTTGTTTGGTATCTCCTAGGTGTAGCCTATGCTGTTTGTGACTGATAAGGTGTTAAATGATCTGCATCCCCAAAGTAGAGAACCTGTCTCCCCCTTTCCACCACCAACACCCTAGGACAATACTCCCATACTCACGAGCTACAGAGTGAAGAGTGAAAGCTACTGCTCAGGTGTTCTCCACCCTTGCRTTTAGGTTTCTTTCACTCACCTGGTGCAATATAGACAATAGAGATGTACAGCAAAGAACTGCTCTTCTCCCAGGCGTTAGAGATGAGGATGTACCACTAACAAATTTTAGAGTCCAAGTTCTGTTTGAAGACCTGTGTCCTCACAAAACTTCTTCTCAGGATGTTGTGGGGAGACAACAGTGAGCACAAAGGACCTCTCTTTGAACATGAATTTCACTCTCAAGGTAGAGGATGAGCAAATAAATTGGGGCTACTTTAAAATCCAGAAAAAATTCTGTGATTCTGTGATTATTCTACACTTTGCAGTGGTGGGGTTTAGTTTCCTAAACAGTTTGCCTGCCTTCAGGAAGGTCCTGATTTCAAAGGAAGCAAGATCTAGCTCTGAAAGTTAGTGCATTTCATCATTTACTTCCATGCTGCTTATTCCTTCCAACACTTTTTTTCTTTGATTGAGCTGGCCAAGCCGATACCGCCTGTGCATTGCAAACCCGCTGTCCCTGCAGAGTGGGCGGTGGGGGGACAGTGTCCCTCGGAGGGAGCGGGGCCCCACGCCGCGCCCCGCCGGCCGCTGCAGTGGGGTGTTTGCTCCACTCGAGGGAGCTCATGCTTTTGAGTAGCTGAACTTAAACCTTCGCAGCATCTTCAGGCAAAATCCTGCGGGTGACAAACCCTCTGTGCCGGGGGAGGCTACACCCACGGAGGACTTCTTTCCTCCTGAAAGACTGAGGAGATGCTTGTGCCAGCCCTACGCTGCTCCTGGGTAAGGTAAAGCATTTTCAAGCCTGTTGTGTTTCAGCCCAGGGGATCCAGGGTTCCTGCCACCCATCCCAGCGGTTGGGGCGGCCACGGCACCTGGTGCACTCTCACCACAGCTGCAGTGGCCCAAGCGCTGCTGGATGAAGGTGCACAGCACGGGGCTGTGCGGGAAGCGGCAGTTTCCCACTGCGGAGCAGACTGATAAGGCTGATGGGACCACTCAACAATTAAAAAAAGTAGACTTGAGGAATAAGGCCTGCTTTGGCTATTGCTTTATAAGCAATAATTGACCTTACTGTGTCCTGCACAGTGACTTGGCACAGCAGAAGTCTGCATTTTCCCAAGGAATCACTCTTCGAAGGAAGCTGATTGTATGTAAAGAGAATGACCGAGAAGATAATTTAATTCCTTTAAAAAAAAAAAAATTCCTTATCTCACACATCCATGCCTCACAATATTAAGACAAAAATAGGGTCTAACCAGATGTTTAGAAAGCATCTGCACCTTTGGCAGGTCAGCGGGAAAGGAGCTGCTCTTTGCATCCCCAGTCAGCCAGGAATCCCAGAAGTGCAGATGCTTTTGAAAAAGGCCAGAGGGCAAAATCCATCCCTGGCTTCATTAGAGACAGTTAAACCTGATTCATCCTGTCTCCAGCCACTCCCTGACTTGTCTCCCGAAAGCCAGCGCACACCGAGGCGTTTCCCCAGCCAGGGTCAGGTGTCAGAGGCAGCTTCTCCAGCGAGCCGGTGTGAGTCAGAGTGTTTGGGAACCGCTCCAAGCTATTGGAAAAAAACAACTCCCAAATTAGCTGGGGTGGCTCCCAAGCGAATCCACCTCCGCGGGGAAGGAGGTGATCTAATGAAAGCGTGCGGTCAGAAATCAAAAGAGCCTGGAAAGCATTCCAAGCTGCATAATAAGATTTCACATTTCATATCTTCAAAGCATTAAGTGAACATTATCTAATTAATCCTCACAACACTCCTCAGAGATATTATCCCTATTTTACAGACGGAGAAACCAAGGCACAAAGTTAAGTCACTTGCCCGGGGCCAGAGAAGGGAGTGTCGGAGCTGGGATTAGAGTCCAGGAGTTCCTGGCGCCCAACTTTTTCCTCAGACTACTGGGTCATGTGTCTTCCCTGCAGGGAAGATAATAATGAGCCCATAATTACCCATACAAATTCCCAGTGACCAGGCTAACCCGTCTGTATAAAGCTATTTGTAATTCCAATAAACACGCCCACGATTTAGCTGCCTCCATGAACTACCAGTACTCTCTCAGCCATAGGGAGACAGACCTTCAAATAAGGGCTGTTATTTGCCAGATCGAATCCCAGCTCCGACCCGCTCCAAGGGCTAGTGACGAACATCTTCCCACTTGTAAATCCCTGGTGACCATCCACGTATGACATGAGCACTGTGGGAGCTTTGGTGGCAAGGCAAGATTTGCGGAGAGAGGGAACAGAGCTGGAAAAAATGGACAAGCCCTTTGGGCACACATGCCCTTTTCCAAGCCTGACGCCGAAGCAGAAACTTTGTGCTCAGTACAGGCTGCAAGCAACTCCTCACCATCAAAGAAGAGGTTGTGTGGTCAAATGCATCGCTCAGCTTGATCTGTCAGTCTCGTAAAATAAATGACCCCTTCCACATGTTGACATGTTCCCCTCAAATGGCCTTGAGCAGACTCACTGCAGCTTCACTGGAAAACTCAGGGCACCCAAAGTGCCCCACGCCTGTGGCTCGTTCCCCATCCTGCCCAGGGGAAGAGGGGAGCAAGCTGTTGCCTCCTCAGTTCTTGAGCTCCTGCGTACATCTAGGGGAGACGGCTCTGCTCCAAGGCACCCGTTGTGGCTGGTTTTTAGCCTGTTTTTCCAGTATGATCAGGCCTCTGTGATTATGCCATGAGTGTGTGAGTGTGTGCACGTGTGGCTGTAAGTTTGCCTTTACCTCTGTGGCACTGTGTTCCCTCTTCTACCAATGTATTTGAACCCAGGTGAGCTGGTCTTCCCGAGCTGAGGCTCAGGCATTGGGTGCCTAGGGCCCTTGGTCATGCAACGTTTGTCTGCTGCTGTCTCAGCAGTGATGCCTTTCCACAAAGCCTCTATTGTCCCTACTCAAACCCAACTTATTGTTACTCCAGAAAAGAGATCACCATGAAATGCTCGTGTGGGTTGTGATGCACTGCTGTGACAAGCAGCACACAGTATTTTAGCTGAGATTTGCATGTCTGCTCCGGCTCTTCTCCCACGCTGTGGTGTCTACTCTTGCTTGCAATGTACTTTGCCAGGGCCACCTATGGTTCCTGTCACAGGCCAGTAAAGCACCATACCAGACACTGTGAAACACAGGGATAGCCCCTTTTCCTGCCATGTCAGCCTCTGTGCTTGGGTCAGACAGCTCACAGCGATGCCAGGGATGCTGCAAGAACTAATAGCTAATAAAGTTTTTTGGAGACCTATGGTGCTGCCTGGGTGTGGGGCAGCCCTTGGGGTGGGCAGGGACATAGCAAGCAGTTCTGTCACCTCCACCAGGGCCAGGGCTCAGGCTCACTCCTCCAGAGCACTATCATTACAGTGGTAAGGACTTGTCTGGGTGCCTTTTCTCTAGGCACGTGGTTGCCGTTTCCCAGCCAGGCTATGCCATGGGGAGCTGCCCATGGCTCCTGGAGGTTTGCTTCTGCTCGAGCACCGGCGCCAGAGATGTTCCCACACAGCTGAAGTGCTGCTTAGTATTTCCTCTGATTCACAGTGATGTGGAGGAACCCAGCTGGTACTTTTCAGCACCTTAGGCAATATTTCAAAACCAGACCAAGCCAGCAGCAATGCTGAGCTCCAGATAATGTTGTGCTGGCTGAAAGCTGTCCCACACTGGCCACACTGCATCCTTAGACCACTGGCCTGTTGCCTTTTGGGGCTCTGGGGTTTAGAAGGGGCAGGGAGGAAGGGACAGCCCTGGGGAGACACAGGAGGCCATGGCAGGTGTCCTCAAAGAGGGAAAAGGGTGAGGAA
Source organism: Oceanodroma leucorhoa (assembly GCA_030449065.1). Classification (NCBI taxonomy): domain Eukaryota; kingdom Metazoa; phylum Chordata; class Aves; order Procellariiformes; genus Oceanodroma; species Oceanodroma leucorhoa. The sequence goes on along the minus strand of JASVER010000018.1, from coordinate 6,686,956 downwards.
GGGGTGGCAGCAATGAGTTTACCTCCAAGAAGGGTTGGACACCCAAGATCTGCACGCTCTCTGTATGGTGTGATGACACCTTGTCATTAGGAGAGCAGAATAAAAGGGCATTTCAATAACTTTAAAAAAAAAGGCCATGTCTGTCAAGCCCCAGGGTGCCACATCACCACCCCAGTGGGCTGCGGGGCAGACCAGCAGCAGGGTTACAATGGAGCATTTGGGAACATGCACAACTCTTCCTAAGCCAAGAGTTGCACAGTAAAGGCGACTGCAGAAGAGGGACCGCTTGGTATTTAGGGCCATATTTCTCAAACTTGATCAAAACCTGCTCTGGTCCCAGGCTTTTAGTGCACCCAGTTGAGGAGTTGACTTGTAATGGCTGTGCTTTCAAACTACAGAGCAGTGGTTTCTGCTGAGGGTTAAGTGCTTTGCACAGAGAGCTGCTTTGGTGCCGTGCTGAAATGAGAGATGCTGCTCTTTGGAAAATTTGGCTTTTCCTTTATTTTTCATAATTCCTTTGATTTTTATAACTGCTTTTATTTGTATATCCAGAATTATCATTAAAGCCACATTTTGTTTACTAAAATACTTTGATGTGATTTTTTAAAAATAATTATGGTAAAAGTAGACACACACATTTTATCTAGCCTTTATATTTATGAGCAGATTTACTCTTGTGAGGAATCAAATTGCCTTTTCCTCACTTTTTTGTCCAAGGACCAAGAACTCCTGTGCAAGAACCTGTGTAATCAGTTTATCAAGTCATAGAGATGTTTTCATTGCAATAATCACCAGTTCAGAAGAGCTTCTTGTTAGCTCATCTCCTACTGAGTTGTAACAATAAAAACATACAAAATATGTATATGTATGTGTATATCTCTCCCCACAAATGTAAACCTTTGTATAAAAAAGATTGACAATAAATGCCTACATACAGGAATTATATTATTCAAGAAATACTGCTAACTATACAAATAAAACTTTTTTTTTCTGTAAGTGGTATGGTTTAATGACATAAAACGATAGTACGAAATGGCATGTTAGAGGCTCATTAGACGCTGACAGCTGTAAGCATTTCAGGATCCTGTATTAAAAACATCTGCATAAAGGAAAAAAATAGCATTAAAAAAAGAAAGGAATGAAAAGCTGAGAATAGCCTCACATCAAATTTGTTGTCTGGTAGCTGCTGAAACTGGGAGTGACCAAGACCTCCCGATTTCAATAAGCTAAATATAACAAGGGCCAGATCCTTGGGATTGGGCACACTGYGCCTCAAGTTACACATTTTGCCTTATATTCCCTGGCTTCTGGGTCATGTGTTTTGTGAAATGCCTTCGTATGTTATCACGTGGGAGGTGGTTCCAATAAGCAATGTAACCACTGCACCACCAATTTCTTACCAGTTATGGTCTAGCAGATTTTTCACTCAACATGCTCAAGACAGGTTTTAGACATGAAGACATCCTGGGCTGCAAAGGAAGACTAAAATGTTTGCTTGGGATATTGTGCTGTAACAGGGAAATACATGTGGAGTCGATCACCCGAAATCCAGATGCGGCTACTGTTTGGCATCTGCTTCTGCTGTTTCTAATTTTGTTTTTCCTGAGGCTGAGTTGCCGTACCTTTGGTGTCCTCGGCTACCAGGTGCTGGCACGCAGACAAGGAATCCAGGAGGAGGTGACCTCATGGTACCTCTGCACTAAATAACACAGAAGGGTTTAAAAAACCCCAACAAACCCAAACCCCCCAAACCTCCTAAGCTGGAGCCATGAGCTGGTCTGATCTCCTAATAGGGGCACTTCAGAGGCAACCCTGCTGTTCTCGGGAGGCTCCTGAGCCTCTTGGCCATTGCAAAGCAGAGAGCTGAGTCTCACTCACAGAGGGCAGGTAGGAGGAACGCTAGAGAGCCGAAACACAAGAGACACGGGTGAAGGATTGCAGTTTCAGTTGCTAAAGGAATGACTCACAGCCATGGATGGAAGCTATTCCTTCTATTCTGTTGGAGCAAAATATACTACTGCAAACTGAAACTGGAATTGTAATACTTTTTGTGAAATACCATTCTGTTTCCTAAACAGAATTGTTAGTGTTTGAAAATGGGAAGTGTCAACAAAAAGACATGCATGTGCAACTTTTCCTTTATGGAAAATGTTCAAATTCAACATTATTCAGTGCTATTTTATAAAAAATCTTTCTGGGTTTTCCAGCTAACTCTGAAAGCATGAGCATCTGATGCCTGGAAATTCGACTGGCAATAAGCATCAAAGCAGATGTTCTCCAAGCATTTCAAATTACTTACTCCTCACAAGACAGAAAACCTGAAAGGAAAAAAAGTCTCTAATGGAAACCCATTGAAACGTAGGGAAGCTGAGCAAGCAAGTTTTGCCATTGAAACAAAAGACTCAGTCACTTTTGAAAATGGGATGAGTCTGAAAGTTTAAAAGCCCAACAACAAGGTCAAGTTCCTAAGACTTCAGTTCCTGAGCATCAGCTGAGCTGTATGTACTCTCAAATGCCCAGTAATGCAACTACATATAGCCTAAGTGAAAGAAGGTTCGAGAAAATCAGATTACGCAGCCTAACCTGCATATACCCATAGACAATCTCTGCTTCAGCTGACGTGGTAACTTGGTCAGCTGTAGTAACGACTGAGCTGGAGCCACAGCTGCTGTTTATGTGTCTGGTCCAAAGCCTGTAAGGAGCTCGCTTGTGGCTCTCCTTTCACTTCAGTGGATTTTGGCCCAAGCCAAAAGGAGAGCCACAACAGCTACTGAACTGTTACACCTACACGATACTTCTGACGTGGAGACACACATTCCCCTTTGCATTTAGTGTGATACAGGAAGAAAGCCTCAACACATGAACACAACTTTTTTGAYATTTCTCCTTTTCAGATGCCCTCAAGCTGTTTGGGAAACAAAACAAAGTCTCACAAAACATTTCACTGAACAGTTTCGTTCTTCAGCAGCAGTTTTGCTTCCAGCAGCCCATTTACCCAAAGCCATCCTTCGACAGATATGAAGTATCCCTTCCTCTTGCCAACCCGCAGGGAATTTCATGGGCAATTACTTCCTGCCTCCATCTTGAACCAAGGACTCATAGAAAGATTTATTCCTGAGCAAACATCTGAAAGCTTCACTGGTTGTGTCTAAATGTTTATGTTCATGCCTACATAGTAAAAGATTGCATCACGTATAAAAGAAAGGTACAGCCAAATAAAGGAAGTCTCAGTGACAAAGGAAAGTGATGAAAACTGTCAACCAGTTTGAAGGTTAGACAAATGGCTCCCAAGTTGTGAGCTGCATTCCTGCTCAGATCATAACACTGTAACTTCATTGTTAACATAGCTAAATGCAATTTTGCACAGTCTTAGGAGAGGTATTCTATACAGTGCATCTTTCATAATTAAGAAGAAAGCTATTGTCTCTTTTCCAAGTCAAATAAACCTTGTTTATCTGGAGGGGGAGTAAGTGTGGTGAGCTGGTCCGAGAGACAATTTTGAAACTTTAGATCCAGAGGAGTCTGAAAGTCTGAGTTGGGGACAAAGGACTCATCTGCAGCATCATATAAAAGGCCCTGGCACAGAAAGCTGTCAGGATCCTGGCTGCGAACACTTGGGGCATGTTGAAAGCCTAAGGACAATAGACCTGACCCAGCACCGTGGAGCCAGAGGGCACTTCAGCAAACCCGCAGTATGCGCAGCGTCRAATCCCAGCGGACACAAGCGGAAGGGATCAAAGGCAGGACCTGCTGCCCTGCCTGCACATCGCCGCCTGCACAGGCTTTGCGCTGGCCCACGAGGGGCCCTTTGATCACAGCTATCATGGTGTTGCCTGACCGCAGCAAAAAAGCAAAAACATACTCACTGAGGGGAGGGATGGTGTTTGCAGATGGAGGAGTTTGTATTTTAAGTCTCATCTGGTGGCCACTGAGAGAGGGTCTGAGTAAATGCTGGCAATCCCATGGGAGGGCAGGCTCATAAATGAGCATGGCTAGAGTTAGCTGCCATTCTTCATCAATTCAGTTCGAAGGTCTCCCCTGTGCCCTCTCTATATTGCCACATACTGCCACTCGCTATGCTGACCACAAGCTAGGAGAAAAAAGCTCCAAGCAAACATTTTTGTTCCTAAGAAATCTTGCAATTACAAAGATTCATCTTAAATGCGGTGCTTCTGGTGATGTGCTTGATGTTGCTTCTTTCATTTGCTGGACTCCAGCAATGAAGTCAGTAATTGTGGCCACTCACACAGTAAGTGTGGCAGGTTCACAATGCCAACTGAGATGTATCGTTTGCAATGAGCAGCAAGGTTTGTGGCTGGATTTAGGCTAAGTTCCTGGCAAATTCCACTGCTGACTCTGCTGGCAGGTCTTCAGAGACAGCCTCTGGGGCTGTTTTGGATTCAGGCAATTGCTGGTTTGGCCTCTCCCTCATGTCTTCTTGGACATGACTCCCCTTTGTCTTTCTCTCTGTGACATGTATTCCCTCTGAAACAATTAGGACCTTCACAAGCTCTTTGTTTCTAACTCTGGGCAGTTTAGCACAAAGTATATTTATACTAATTGCATACTGAAAGTGCACTCAGTTCAGCTTGGCTTTCCCTCATCAGGACTTTTAAGAAGACATTTGTCATTGCTGGAAGCAACATTGGAGGTGGGAGAGCTGCAGACCTAAAGGATCTGCCCTCCCCTGCTTTACCCTCTATCCTGGAACTGGGTGGCATTGGATATTGATGTCTTGAGAGTTTTCCAGCTCTTGTTCCACTTTAAAATGTCAGCTCTACTTTAAAACTTCATGGTTCCCATCCAAGTAAGCATATCTGCTCTGAGCCTGGGTGATGTCAATCTCCCCTTCAATGGAACAGAGCTGGGAGGGAACAAAAAAACTTGTGTTCCACCTTTGGAGAAGGTGTCCCAAGGTTGAGGCTGTGTCTACAGTGCATGAAATGAGGCCTAGAATTGAAAACTAGCTCAGGTATCTCTTCATAGCATGGAAAATATTCAGGTTTTGCACAGAGGTGGCCTCCAGTGGATAGAGCACCATCCTGGGCTGTCGGAAACTCTGCTTCAAGTCCCTGCAGCCCCATAGRCTCCTAGTAAGTCATCAGGATGCTGTTAATGCTGTAGCTATATTGCTAACCCTCCTTGTTGGTGTGCTCTTACCCTGGACCATAAGGGCCCACATGGGGAGTTACGGTCCTGTAGTTATACCATACAGTTGCCCGTGAAGATAAGCCTCTAGCCCCTCCTGTGCCTCAATCTGGGAAACTGCAAATAGTACCTTTGTCCCTTCCAGGAAGGTCATGGGAGCAAATCCTCTGAAGATCTCGGGTACCATGGTGGGAAGGGCCMAGGGTGTGCAGGTTCCTCTGGCCAAAAGAGAAGTCATTCTGCATTTTTACCAAATTCAAACAATAAAAAGAGATAAAAATATATTTTTAGGAACCTTCCAGGTTGCCACAAAGAATTTGCTGTTAAGTAATACTTAAATGTCTATGAACAATGTTTGCCTTCATGCTTTCCTTCTTTCCCCCCCTTTTCTCTTTCCTGCATTCTTTGATCCTTTCCCAGCAGTAAGCAGTCTCCAGCATTTCTGCTTCTCATTGCTCCTTTCACAGGCTCTCCTCAACAGCAGAAACTAATGTTGTGATGTCAACAATTACGGTGTAATTGGAACTAAAATGTAAGAAAGTTATGTGAGACAACAACATACATCCCTGTACCCTCTCCTGCACAGTCCCTCTAGATATGCTATCAGGAGGCTGATAAATAATCCAAGAAAATTATAATAGCTTGCACAACCAAGTGTACTACACCTTCCTTCAAAATGCCTTTGAAACATCTACAAGCTGGAAAGGAAACCACAGTGATTTTCTGATTTGTGTAGAAAGTGAAGTCTTGGGTTTTTATTTCCTTCACCCACCAGGAAGCARGGAGATGACTGATGACTGTTTCTTTCATGTATTAAGGAGAGAGGGAGACAGGACAATTTGTTTGATTTTTTTTGTGTATCTGTGGTTCTTTTGTCAAAATTCTGTTAAGTTGCAGGTATGAGTGTTTTAAAACAACATCCTCTATGTCAGCTGATGAAAGGACAAGGGAACAATGTCAGAGGTGCCTGGGGAAAGATGCATCCAACTAGGCATGTCTGTAGGGTGCTCACAGACCTTGCTCACACACACAGGTCAGCTGGATACAGCCAAGCTGAAAATTAGAGGCTGGTGGCCACACTACACCCTGCTGAGGTGCAAGGCAACAGTAGCTCATTTTGTTAAGATACTGACACCATCACCACCAGTTCCTGGTTATCTTCAGGACTGTGTAGGCTCATGGTGGCATAGCAGGTAGAGCTAATTCTCCTTTTTTTTCTGACTAGCTTCAGAAAACCTGACAATCTGAGCCCTGTCTTGGGTGGGAAAATCTTGTACATGACGTTAATGTGCTTGCTAGGCATGTGGGTGACCGTAACTTAAAATTCAAAGCACCTTCCCAGCACAGTCCACTCAAAGCCCAGTCACTGGTCCTTCAGCAAGGCGCACTTGTGGATCCAGCTGCAAAACTTCCATCCAGGCAAGCATCCACTTCTCCCAGTGCTTGGGAGCATGTAAGTAGATTTCATGAATAAAACTGCCTCTGAACGCTAGTGTTGCACTTCACAGCTCATTTTAAGCTTGCTACGTGGTAATGGAAGCAGAAGGCTAAGCATGGTCTGCAAAACCCAGCCCAAAAACAGGGTAAATGCCTGTGTTCCTGGCCTCTGCGAACTCCCAGCTGCTGCTGTAGTGCTGGGGAGAGCTGGCATAGCTGAGCCTTCGAGCTCTGGCGCCCACAGCACAACCGTGTCCTAAACGTAGCTGTGGGGCGGGAGCTAGAAAGGCTTCGTAGTCAGCTCCCATCTTCTGCTCATTTTGAGGTGGAAGCAAAACCATCTGTACCTCCAACATCTGCTGCCTGAGGGACCTAGTGGCCTGGGGTGGGATGGGGTGAAGGGGACACGCTGGCCATAAGCTTAATTTAAACCGGTATCCGCAGGCCCTGACCCCGCTGGCTGGCGTGCTTCCTGCACAGCCGTCAGTGCCAGAAGAGAGTAGAAGATGGCTGGCACCAGGATGGCCCTTTACACCCTGGGATTTCCCGTCAGCAGGAACGTCTGTGGTTAAAATGGCTTCCTGTTTGCTTTACCTCCCCAAAAAAGATACAGTCAGCATCCGGCCCAAATATTCCAAAGACATTATTTCAATTTGTCTTTCAGCTTAGACTATTTCAATTTCCCAAACTGCATTCAGCCCCATGAAAAAAAAAGCACCTTATAGACCGAAAGGACTCATTTGTTTAAAAAAATAAATGGCAGTGGGTGCGTGCTGCTGGATTTATGGCTGAGAAGGTAACGCACAAGCACTGCCCTGCACTTTGATAGTTTAGCACTTCTGTGATGTGTGAATGAAGTCCAGCAGGCCCAGGACCACATTAATCTCAGGGTTTTGATCTCTGTCAGTAATGAGATGCCGGCAGCCTGTACTTCAAAGCCTGCACTGATACAGATAATCCCGTGAAAGGCTCYCTGCATTTCCCGCCAGCTTGTATTGGGGATTACAGCGACAACAGGAGGAGATGATGGAAGAGGAGGTGCTTGTTTGATGCTTGCTTATTCAGTTTCTTTCTAATATTCCTTTTGTTTTTAATTTCCAAAGAGTGGTGTGGTCCCCCCCACCCCCAGCTCAGCAGCACTCGCTCTGTCAGATGGACCCTGTGTGCTACGGGGCAGACGGGGTGGCCGGGTTGCTCTTCTGACCGGGACATTTGTGAAAATGCAGCCATTCGGTGCTGAAGCAGTGGATGCTACAGCATCTTGGCTGAAATATGGGCAGGGATTGCGTTAGAAACTGCACAGGCAGTTAAATGCTACACTTCCAGACTTCTGAGGTTATTTCTTTCTCAAAACAGTTGTAAGGGAGTAGGGGAGAGGGTAAAGATGACGGGAGACCACAGGCTATGAGAAGCATATTATAAAGCAAAATGAGCACTAGTTTCACATACACAATTATGCTTTATGTTGAAAGTATATAATTTTCAAGGCGTGTCTGACCAGGAAACAGAACTGAAATATTTTTATGTTGACAAACCCTACTGATCTAAGAGAAAAACAGTGAGAAGGACTCATTACAAATGTGTATCTTGATTGCTCTTCCAGCAAGAATATTTATAGAAAAACAGAGCAAAAACTAGACTATAAATTTAATTGGAATAAATAGAGGTTAATATCTGGGACTCCAGCACCAACTACATTGTTCTCAGAAACCTTGCTGAAGACTACTCTAACATATATTTAAGCACAGTTAAACATATATTTTCCAGGCCTAAAAAGGAATAATGTGGTATTGGGTCTGTATTACTGTCTATCTTACAGGGACGGCAGCACTGACTGCAGTGTGCTGAGAGAAATCAGAGAGGTAGCAAAAGCAGAAAAGTGATTGTACTGGACGAATTCAGTCACTCTCATGTCCACTGGCTGTTTGCCACATGGGGACATGAAGCGCAGGTTAGTTTTTGGGATGCTCCCACTGACAGCACCCTGGCATTAGCAGGTTAGTGACTCTACAGAGAAAATCCAGCCCTGTCCTCAGGACAGAGGGATGTACAGGGCTGATTCAAGATCTCGTAGTGGAAACATCCCTCTGTGTTAGTCACCATCACACATTTAGATCCAGCATCCCTACTTGAGCAACAGAGCCCCAAAACTCTTCCACAGACGTGATAAAATGCAAAGAGGTAAACTGTACGAATGAGGAAACTAAAAACGGAAGCTAAGGCAGCTAAACCTTTCCTGCAATATGGAGAGCGCTGGCTGGCAGGCACCACACTGGGAGTGGAGTGACATGCACAGCACCCAGCCAAAGAGGCTTAAGAAAGAGTAGGGGTTTGCTTGGCTAAATGACTAGGTGAAACAGGTTGTTTGATTTCCAAAAGCATCATTCAAGAAGGTTTATCCAAATGGTGATGGTACCCTCCAGTGCGTTAAATGTAAAAAGATAATTAGGCCATAAAATACTTCAGGGAGCAACTGCATAAAAGGAATCAAAGCTGCTTCTAAATGCTGCTTCAACACATCAGGATCAAAAAGTTTGGCAGAAGTCTGTGGGGCCAGCTGAAACCTGGGGTCTAAAAACAACACTCAGGGAGGACAAGACCACTGCAGAGAAGCAAGGGGAATTCTTGGTGCCCATGGTCTCTGTAGCAGAAACCAGGAATTCCCACACAGGAACCTTCTTGGGAGAGAACTTGGCCAGGCTGCCTCCAAAATTTGGGGGGATAGCATGGAAGGAGCCATGGCACAAATAGATGGGATGGGGCCCACCAGACTGCCAGGAGCAGACAATCTAAGGATGACTGGATTCAGTTACTGAGATAGTACCCACCTCACTGAACACCTCCTTGGTAAATCAGGAAGCAAATGTGCCACCAAGGTTAAGAAGGGCATTAGGAGGATCTGGGGACCTAGAGGCATGGAAGCCTGAGTTCTGTACCAGCCAAAATAATAAAAGTTATAATAAAAGATCAAACTAGTGGACACCTTAAAAAAATATGATCTGGAAAGATATGATCTACTTGGTAAGAGCCAACATGGCTTCTGGAAATCCTGTCTTTCCAGTCTCTCAAAGTTCTTGAAAGGTGTAACAAACGTGTTGGTAAAGGTTATCTAGTAAAGTCTCTCCCCACAGACTTTTACGGAAACTAAGGAGCCAGGGGAAGGAGGAAGTCCTGGCATAGAGGAATGTCTGAAACGTGGGAAACAGAGCACAGAAGAAATGGTCATTTCACTCAAAAGAGGGAAGTTACCAGTGGAAATTTCAGGGATCTGCACGGAGGTCTGTTCTGTTCAAAATACCCATAAATTACATGGAAAAGGGCATGAGCAGTGAGAGGCAAAGGTCACAGATGATACAAAGTTCTTCAAAGTAATAAGGGCAGGTTGTGACAAATTGCGGAAGCATCTTACGAGACTGTATGAAATGTCAGGTGAAGTTCAGCGTAGATAAAGATAAAGCAATAAAACACCATGAAAACCAGTTCTCGTTTCACATGTCAAATTTTGGTCCTTGAGTTGACCATTTCCTATTGAGGAACAAGGCTTTGGGATTAGGACAGACAACTCCATAAAGACACAACTGCAGTGCTGCAGAGCTGTGGAACTCCTTGCAGAAGAACACAAAAGACAAAAGTAGTTTTCACCAGTTCAAGGGGAGATCGGACAAGTACTTGGAAGGAAATCCATTATAAGTCACTTGACAAATTGCAATGGGTTCAGGAAAGCGTGGTGCCTCTGCCTCACTCCTCTCCTGCCCCACAGACCAGGCTGCCTTTGAACCCCTTACCTCTGTGGTCCTCGGGGGCTTATGGGGAGACCACAAACAGGGTTAACACTTGAGAGCCTACGGGAGCTCTGAGAAGTCCAAGGGTTGATTGGGACAAGGTGGAAATGAGGCGATGGTGACTGCATGGAGGAATGAGTATACATAGCTGATACAGAGCAGCTGGGTTATTGCTTCTGTCTTACACTACATACTTGTGGCAAAGCTGATGTTTAAGACATGGCATGTCTGGAGCTGTACCTCACAAACTGACTAGGGATTTTAAAACAATGGTATGAGATAATTGCTGCTCATGAAGCCATATGTGAGGGCAGTGGAATAAAGACTAGATGTATCCAGTAATTACAAGAGAGAAGAGCATAGATTTTCCCAGTGAAACTGCAGGTCTGCAATGACAACCAGCAAAAAGGGTTCAACTGGTTTAGCTGGGAAGCAGGCAGAGGCTGACCGGTTGGGAAGAAAGCTGACTAGAGCAAGTGATGAGAGTGCATCTCATCTCATCTGAGCAGGGTTACAAGGGACAAGAGTTAGCTCTGCACTGCAGGCAATAGGGACACTTGCAGATGGCCTGTCTCACAGGGTGGGTCAAACACAATGACAGGGGCAAGGAGGTCTATGAAGGAAGAGATTTTGAAGCAGCCAATTTTATATTTACTTTAAAAAATATCTTGATGCGAGAAGCCAGATGAGATAAAGTTGGGGGGGGGGGGCGGAGCGGAGAGAGAGAGGAAAGATGGAAAGAGAATGAAAGAGTGTTTAGGACTTAAAGGCTCAGAAAAAGTACAAGAACAGAAAGAAAGTCCATAGTGAAGATGGAGCCAGCCTAAACAAATAAGAAAGAAACGAAAGTGACAGGCACTAAGAAACTAAAAGATGAGTCACAGTCCATGGAGTGAAGCATGGGCATGGAGGCAGAAGTGAGAGAAACACAGGTGAGGACTGTGTTTGATTTCAGTGAAGTGTTATGGACACATCTGCTATGTCTCATACCCAGCTATATATTAGCTCACTCATCTGTCTGCACATCAGACTCATCTTGTGTGAAAGCTTCTGGTAAATAGCAGAACTGTGACTTTCATTTTTTCACAAGCTTTGTAGCATTAGTCTCCCATGCAGAAGATGCTGCATGCGTCCCTGCCCCAGCCATTTCTCTTTGGTCACATGGACACAAACACAACCCGACAAGCTCCAGGGCATCTCAGTTCCCAACTGAGATGCAGAACCCAGTTTAGAATCCTGGTGGGCTCAGCCGCTGTGTTCACCCTTAGGCCTGACATGGCCCCAGTGTCCTGGGAGTCTCCCAAAGAGACTCCCTAAAGGCACAGTTGGTGGAAGTAAAAGGAATATGGAGAAATCTGTTTTTCCAAGTTGGGCTGTCTCAGAAGCAGCACACCGCAGCTGTACTATCAATTATAAATTGAAAAAAATACCAGAGGAACGCTGAGGTTCATAGTCTGTGATTAGGCAGAAACCTTAATTTATGCTTGCCTATATCCAGAGGATGTCTGCTACTCAGGGCTGAGCCTACCAGCTTTTGCACGGGGAGCAAAAAAGAAGCAGATGCCATCAAAGCAATGTACTGACTTGCTTCATTAAAACCAGCAGCTGCCACAAAGAAAGTTTCCTGCAGGACCACTAGTCAAACAGCATCCTCTTTCAGGCAGGCTTGATGGAAAGAGGAGATAAATCCCTGCTTTTAGTGCCTCGCTCGGACTTAGCTTCCTTTGGACAAACCACACTGCAGTGAGTGTGTGAGACCGTGCACAGAGAGGGGACGGGGTGTGAGGAGGAGGAGGGACACAGCGTGAGGAAGCTGGATGGGAAACTCTCCCCTTGTTTCCCACTCCTCACACCACCAGTACTTCACCATGCTGAGCATTTGCAATCTGATTCTGGAGGTGAGGATCAGGGGTATCGACTCCCCCTGCCACAGATGCAGTGCTTCCCTTCTTCATCAGTGCCGGAGCGCAGGGTGGAAAGAAGGGTGTATAAATAAATAAAAAGAAAAAAGCTCCCCAGCTTCAGGGTGCAACAGCTGGAGATGTTCTGCACTCACAGTAGCTAGCCGTCCTCCTCCAAAAGACAAAATCCAAACTAAAACAGCAACAAGAGACACTTAACTATTTTTAAACCAAATTACTTAGTAAGTAGGTAAAGAAAACAGATCATCAAAACTACTGGCCTCCTCCTGGTCTGGAAATGATCATGAATCCTATTTCGTTAATGGCAGGAGCAATGACTTCTCCTCTGTGAAGCAGTTAGACATCTCTCTGTTTAGCAGGACAAGAAAGGCAGTGAGTTAAATGAATGTCTCTTGCTTCAGAAGGCATCAAAGAACAATTTTTTATAGCACATGTTAAAGAGAGGATTTGTTTGTGTAGTGTAATATGTTATTATATTCTATTAAATGTACTCTCCTAATATATATCCCCATCCTGTCCCTGTGTTTCTAGAAGATATCTATTTATACTAATTTATACACCTCCAGAATCATAAAMTGCTGCTATTCTTACTTCAAAGACTTTCTTGAGCATGAGCTAGAGATTTTCATTAGGCATTTTACATCACCTAGATGTTACTGCTTTTAAGTATCTTCAGAACACTAAAGAAATCTCTCTCCAAGCTTTTATTTGGTCGAAGCAAGCACCTGCAAGATATACGCAGAATTATTTTCTTAGGAGACAGGCTTATCATGACTTCAGCCAGAGGGAATCTGTGTTTTATCTCACCTGATGCAATACCCCATGTTAGTTTTAATTCACACTTCACTTCTGGTAACCTCTAGGGCACCTTTAATGAATACTGGAAATCTTCTCTAGCAGGCTGTACATTTTAGGAAGAAATCCTTTGACTGAAATCAATGGTTTCTAGCTTCTGGAAAGGTTTTACTCCTTGTTTCCAGCTACTACATACTTGGAAACACTCCAAGTGCTTCTGACTAGTGGCTGTAGAAATGCAATTCTACTGCCAGGGGTGCAGCCATAAAACCCGCCCAAAATCTCGGCAGTTCTCATTCTCTGCTGCCTTATTTGCCTTGACTGCCACCCCATACTACTAGTATCATAAGACATGTACTTGCACGGTGAGTAAAAAGTCATACCTGATGTAAGACACTAGAGAATCAGTCTCGGCAGCTAGCAAATGGGGTTCCTGCCCAGATGACGGTCTTCTGAGAGGTCCCATGCTGCTGATGTTTCACGGAGAGATGTTAACACCTTCCCAGGAGCCATCAGCCAAAGGTGTCTTCCAAAGTTTCCGCCAGGGGCAAGAGTCTCTCCTCCATTTGCAGCATTGCAAAAGCATATCTGAAGAGTCTTAAATTTCATCCACCTGTGGAAGAAGAGGAGGTACTTCTAAATAATAAGAGCACCTTTGCAGCAATATAACATAAATATTTCRAAGACCTCATGTCTCTGCCTTTATTTTGCAGGTGAAGAAATAGTGAAGCAAAAATCTATCATCTGTTCTGGATCAGAGAAGATCAATGCCAGAAATGAAGTTGGTTGTTCTGACTCCCTGAGCTAAGACCATGCCTTGCTAGTCTTTTAGACCAAAAGGCCATTGTTAAATGAGAAAGAAGGAGAGCCAGAGCTGTGTTACTATTGATCAACTCTTGTGGTCATCCCGGAGCAGAGCATAGGCCATTACATGGCAGCAGGGTCGTGAAAGCAGCAGTGCCCATAGCACTGCGGTACCTGCCAAGTCCAGCCAGCAGACAGCCCTCCTCTACATCAGGGTGTAATTTATACACTTTTTACTACTATGCAAAATGATTTCCCTGTGTGCTTCTCGCCTTTACAACTGATGCTCCATGGAACCAGTTTTGAAATGGAATCCTAGAACTAAAAATAAAAAATAAAAWAAAAAAAAAAAAACTTCTGGGAAGGGTGAATAGAGATCAAAAATTGTATTTTTGTACATGGAGAATCCACATGGAATTTTTCTCTTGTGATCAATTTGTGAAGCTGTGTTGGTAAATCAGGGAAGATATTAGAAACTAATAGAGGAAATCATCTGGCACATTTGGGGAAAGTGGGAGAATTTTTCCTTTGGAGACTTCTATTTTTTAAAGAAATAGGGGATATCTGTCAGCTCAGAAGATTTCTACATCTCTGTTCTGCATCATTAAAAACCAGCCATCTTGTGACCAGGAAAGAAAACTGAGAGCTGTTTAATTTTCAAATTTGCCACAGAAGATGGAAGAAAATAAGGAATGCTTTTCTTCTTTGGTAAGCCATTACGCAGTACTGGTATAATTCTGAAAATAGGAGGTCTCCATCAGAAACTTGGTTATTGCACCTCTTTGTCTGCTCTGAAATGTCTGCATTTTAAAAATAAACTACTGCAGCCCACTGACGTGATGAAATCTAGTTACCACATCGCTGCTGTTACTCTGCTGCATGCTTCCTTCACATTCAGGAGCACAGCAGAGCTCTTCACACCTCTCTCCTGCCAGATGAGAAGAGGCTTGTTCTTGGCCAGTTTGATCTATCCCAAAAATGGGATAGATCACACGTTTGTACAGCGAAAGGATAAAGAAATAACTTTATAACATATAAGATATGCAACTGGGAAAAAAATGTGGCAGAAGTGACTGAATTAAGGCTGTCCTGAAAGTCTCTATTTTAATCCCAAAATTCAATTTGCTTTTTTCTTATTTTCTTTCTAAACTGATGTACAGTTACTTAGCCAGACTAATGTTTCAGACAGAGACAATTGCCACCTAAGGAGAAAGAGATACTTCTGGTATGAAAACAGAGACTGGCACTTAGGGGCTCTGAAGTGGCCTATTGCATGCCAACATACACCGTTTGCACAGACAAGTGCCCATTCGCACTTGTATGATTTTGGCAGGTGTGACACAGATGCATGTCTTCATGAATACTCACTGCAGACCAAGTCTATTACACATTTAGGTGAGTTTTCCCTCAGGTGTAAGAACTAGGGAAGTTATAGCACAGCGTCCAGTCTGACAAACAGTTTTCAATTTTACCTTGCGGCTTTTCCATTATAGCCAATGCAAAAATAGTCTTACAACTTATTTATACTACCAAAAGCCCCCAGCAGTCATTAGTTACTTTATATTTAAAAAATCTCAAGTTAATCTGTGTAGTGTTAGTGAACTAGAAAGGAGAACATTGAGAAGCAGGGGTAGAACAAGTTTGGTCCAAGACTGTAAATACATCTGATAGCATCCATCACAGCTAAACGCAGCTTTCTAAAATATAGGGTCTGGTTCACCAGGCTCTGCTATAGCAAGGGTAGGTCTCACTAAAGGGTGAATTACCCCATCCTAAAATTGATGTCCAGGTAGGGATTCCAGTTGAATGAGCTTAGTCAAAAAGTCTATTATGACAGTGCCTAAGCACTCTATCCTACCTCTTTTCCAGAAGATGTGATTTTAGGAATCCCATTTTTCAGAGGACAGTTTGGCTTTCACTGAGCCCCTTCAACGCATGTTAYAAACTCAGTATTTGAATTATCCCTCTGGAGATAACCTGAACTTGTCATAGCACATGAACACAAGACACTATGCAACTACTTCCTCTCTCTTTTAATGTTTTAATTTATTTATGCATTTTGTTTGCTGGATTTTTAATTGCAATTTAATATTTTGTTATTGTTTAATCAAATCCTTATGCTTTTTTCTATGCAGTGATGAAGGAATGTAAGAGTCATTGGATCAGACTTGTAGATTAAGCCTGTGCTATTCTAGCACAGACAGAAATAGAAGAAATATTTTCCATATAAGGCCCACATTGTAAGCCTGGGAGCAAGAAAATAAACCGTATGGGAAGCAAGATTTCTGAAGTTACAGCACCAAACAGAACAAAATTACACTGACAGGAATTTTTTAGAGCCGCTAGCTAAGGATGCTGGGACTTCCATGTTGTTCTAGATTTCCTCTCTTACTTTTGGAATCGTCTATTTACTACACAGTGTTCATTATTGTTAAAGAAGCATTTACCCCTCTCTCTAGAGCTGAGTCACTGGTGGTTTCTTCCGGGACACCTCGCTTCGAATTGTGCCTAGAGCAGAGGTTACTGAGCAGCTGGTGGTCTGATTGCAGTCCAAAGTATTGCTGCAGATCTGCCTTTGCAGCTCAGAGGTATGCTATATACCTTCAAGGTGATATTAATACCAGTGCTACTAGAAACCGCAAGAAATTATTGTGGTTTGCAGTTTCATTCCAAGGTCTCAACTCAATCCAGATGTATGTTTCAGGCCTGCATATTTTTTCAGGAAACCTGGACAAAATTCTTCAAAACTTGAGTTACTTCATGGTTTGTGATAAAAAAAAAAAAAACAAACCAMCAACAACAACAAAAAAAACCACCTAAACAAATCCCAAACAATGGAATTTACAAAAGGAGGAAAAGCCTRGTGGCTTTAATCAAACTTCTGTATGCAATTTCTGTATGCGATACACATCCTCACACAATATACACTTTAAAGAGCTAGAAACAAGTAAGGTGATGTTTGTAGGGAGAAATAATATGTCTTAGTAGAGCAGCTGATCCAGTTAGAAAAAGCTTGGGGCATGCAAGCTCTTCACCAGGTCTGAATGGAGACTGCAAACTTCAAAGCTTCAAAGCTCCTGTCAGATGTGTGAAATGGCTTGACTCTGCCTGAGCAACAAGCACGAAACCTACCCACACAAAAGGCCCTCCAAGGCCACACCATCAGCACCCTGCATCCTACAGCCATTCCTCCCTGGAGGCAGGACGCTGCACCCCATGCCTGACCTGGTGGAAACCACCCAGGGGAAAGGGAACAACCACCGTGCACTGGGGTGAACTCACACGGACAACGGATAGACCTCTTACCGGGAGGAGAGCTTTTCTCATGCAACAGCTGTTCTAGCCCTTCAATCCTGGCTCTCAAGAAAAAGCTATAAAATATTTTAAACTGGTGGAACTCTACTGCACGTTACAAATCATGGATTTAGCTGGTTATTTAGTTCAGTATGATTCCCCCTTCTAACCTCACTCTGGCTCCTGCTCTCTCTTTTTCCCTTGAGGTAACCACGTTATCACCTCTCCGTCTGCAGTGTCCCACCCTTCGCTCCACAGGAACAAACGATGTTTGTACACAGGTGGGCCATCCAATTACCATATCTAGTGAAACATGAACAGGTTGTTCCCAGTTTGCACTCAGTGTTAACATTTACTGCCTCTATTTCAAATCTGATATTCAGAAGACATCAAGACATAGGAATACCCTATCTGCCTTGGAAGTTTGTTCTACAATATGATCATCCTCACAGATACAAATTTGTCTCTCTCTCTCCCCTTTCAATGCCTTTCTTTGCTTTGGAAGAGCCTTGAGTATCCTATGAATGTAATTTGACAAAATGATCATGCCATCTCTGTCTGTCTTCTGAATAACCAGTCAGAATGAGCAGTTTAAAATACCTCACTATAAGGCATTGTCTCAATCTCCGAAATCTTTTTCTGGCTCATTTCTGCACCCTGTGACACTCAGTCACCAGACCTGGAAAGGGCTTTGCAGGAGCAGCATGATCAGTGCTATACTTAGATTTGTAACCCCCTTTCTGATCTTTTCACTGCTCTTCCTTATACTCACATCATGTCAGGTCATGTTAGGTCTCCTTGCTCTACAGCCCTGCTATACTGAGTTGTTTTCAACCACAGAAACCCTAAATAATTTCCATAGATATTGCTTTTAGGACATGGCCTCTCTTTTTATTGTGTAGTTTTGCTCCTAACTGGAAAATGCAAATTTTGTCATATTAAAACAGACTAACGGGTCTGGATAATTTTTGTAATTGAATCTAGCATCAGGTTTTCCGTGATATGAAATTCAGATTAATAGCTGTCCAACCCATCCAAATATCTTCTAAAATATCATCAAACTAACTTCCTTCAGGACTTTTGAAATTAACATGGTATTTCAAGATTTATAACAAATAAGCATCAGCAAATGAAAGGTTTAATCTGCCAGCTATTCAAAATATTTATTTCTAATAGCTGTTGTCCAACAGCCTACTTAGTCTTCAACAGACTTCAGTCATTTATCATCCTGATGTGGTAGCAGCCCATCATCTTGCTCTTTCCTAAATGGAAAATAGTGGGCTTTATTGAATATTTTATTCTATATAATTTCTATCTCTCAAATAATGGTCCTATATCATTGCTTCCATTTCTCTTGTTCCTGACACAGGTAAAAAGTTTTTCTTTTCAGTGTCCTTTGCTTCACTGGTCACATTGGTGCCAGCTTGCCACACCAGTGATGTTTTCATGTTCCCTCTTCAGTGTTTTCTACTACAGAACCTGCAATTTCTGTTCATTGGCATTTTGCGGGGGGATACTTGCTATTTATTTTATTTATAACTTGTTGTAGGTTGTCTTCTCTCCCGACTGACTTTCCTAGCTATGTTTATTTTGTCCATCTAAGGAGCTCCTTTTAAAGAATTCCCAGGATCCATTCACATTTTTCCTGTCCACACTCTTCCTCAAAGGATTTTCACTCATAATGCTCCTCAGCTGGACAACACCAGCTGGTTGAAGCATAGGATAACACCAGGTGGATCCACCTGGCTAACCGCCGGCCCCAGCTGCCAGCACCTACATCTCAAGAAGGTGGAAAGCTTCATCCTGATGGATGAACCTTTCCTGTGCCCTCTCTAGCACCATTTGATGCACTTTGGTATATGGAGTTTGTCTTTCAGATACTGCACCGGCTGCTACTACAGTGGAGGCAAAGTAATTTAAAATCTTCTTCCATTCTGTCTGATTCTGAAAGATGTTAATGTTAAGCCGGAGGAATTCCCCCCATGTCCTAAGTCTCACTGGTGTGGGACAGGGGAAGAAGATCACTTAAATTTGCTGACAGACGACCCTCTGCAGGTAAAAACAGAGGTACAAAGCATATCTGTTACAGCTTCCTTGTTGGGAGCTGTAGAATTTAGGAATTTAGGAATTCCATTGAGGAATAAATTATTTTCAGTCTCAGAGGGTGTCTTATTTTTAATTTTTAGCTGTGAATTCTATTCTTCCTGCAGAGATCAGACACAAAAATAGCTTGTTTTCTTGGAAATTCAATTTTCCATTAATTCACTGGAAGATGGTTGAAGATGCTCAGTCCACCCCATGGGCACAGCGTGTTTCACTTAAATGCTCATTAACAAAAGGAATTAGGGCTGCAGCGCAATTCTGTGCAAAGTCCTACCAAGCAGCTGTTGATCCCCCCTCCCTGCCATGGCTCCGCAATGGCAGATGGAGAGGAAAGCAGCTACATGAGCGTGATCTCCTTGCAAGCAAGACGTAGTAGTGCCTGCAGTGAGTTAGGAGCCGTACTTGCATGTCTATAGGCAAGACAAAGACCAGGCAATTTAGTTCCTATCTGGGATGGACTAAGAGCCTGCTACAGTGATATTTGGGATTATCCTGCAGAGAGATTCCAGCACAATTTTATGCAGAGTTATCACAACTCTGGAGCTCCTGGGCAGGAGCAAACACACAGGCTCATTAGCACAACATTACAAACCGGCAGGTCTGGGTAGGTCAAATGACTGGGTAGGAATAACTCTGTGTAGCATTTTTATGTGATCTCAGAGCACACACTCAAACTGTGCAAAATTTACTTTGTGATATAGTAAAGTCTAAACACTTCAAACATTTTTAAAGTTTCCTGAGGCTTGTCAGAGCCCTGTCCCATTTTATTGAGTAGCGTGTTTAACTTTATGAGTCTATCAGATGAATTCTAAAGTAAATAATATTTGAACAAGATGAAGAACATAAAGTTGCAAAATAAAAAGCTTTTTTAAAAGCACCCTATTACTTTGTTCAAATACCCCAGCATTAGAGTGCTTGGAAACCTCTTAGAGCTAAGTGTGCATTTTTAAATAACGTAAGTTGTTCGGGCTGCAGTTACTGAATTCCAGCTTGACACTGAGCACTTAAAGAGTTTAGAGAATCCAGACTCTCTTATCAGCTTGCAGACAAGGGCACTAAATGTCATGTGGGCTTCCTTTTGGCTTGTAGCCACAAGCTGCATGTAGTATTTAATGTAGTCTCTGGTTCTTAAAGTATTAGGAAAACCTGAAAACAAAGTGCCTGCCATTAGTGAAATCGGTGCTGTCTTTTGACATTCTACAGTACGCRTTTCTGGTTTGGTATGCCACAAAACTTCCCTAAAAACAGAGGCAGGGGGGTTGTCTCTAACTTCTTCACAAGATACAGAGAAAATTTTCAGTGAGGGTCCTGGAAGCATGTGTTTCCATTTTCCATCCATGCGTTTGGTATGTTGATTAAATAACCCACTTTGCTATGTTTTTATGTCCCACACATTACCAGAAAATAAGATATGGATCATGTGCAATCCACTAATGATTGTGGCATTTCTTTTGAACATAGTAAAATCTTTTAATTATGCTTAAACACAAAAAAATAGTGAGGAAAGATGATAAAATCATTAAATCTGTTCAATATACTTTTTATTTTTAACAATTAAATTTTTTACATCATCAGATGCATAATATTATAGAAAGGAAAGCATACTCTGAAAAGCTAGCTGTCCAACATCAATACATATTTATAGAAAGATTGGTGTAAAAAGCTACAAACAGATAATAGCCTATGTTAAAAGAAATGAGGCCAGTTTAATCTCATTAGTAGTATTAGAATGAAGCAGTAGGAAAAAAAAGGTCAGACATATCCACTAAATTATAAATTACAAGGGGGAAAAAAAGCGTATTATTCTTAATACGACTCTAACCACGAACACTCCTCACAAACTTTGGCATTTCCAAAGGTTTTGTGAAAGTAATATTCCAGTTGCTTCCAAGAACGTCTGTGATATTTCTGTCCCCTTCTGAGCATGGTGTTATCAGATCTAATCCATAATTTCTGCTCTGCGTTTACCCCAGACTAGAGTGTCTTCTACCCAAGCTGCTTCACAGCATCCAGACCTATTTTAGCCATAGGATGACCCCTGCTATATAATAATCTAGGTAAATCCTCATTTCCAGTCATGTTTATCTCCATTCCTCCTATTCGGTCTTTTTTCAGCAATATGTGACCTTTGCCTATATGAAGATATTCGCCCACTTTTAACTAAAGGGAGCACAGATGAGGAAAAATATCTGGACTTTCACAGGGAAGTAAAAAAAGGATGTGTAAATTGGGTACTGGTGGGAAGCTGGTGGGAGACTTCCAGGCATGCTTTTGGGGTGGTTTCCCACACCTCAGCCCACGATGCTACTGCTGTGTTGGGGTTGGCCACAAGGGAAAGGTGACATTCCCAGATAAACTTCCTATGTGTGGCTGTAATATGCACCTCAGGCGACCAAAACGCTGTATGATGTGGAGGGATGTCCTTGAGGAACTGGAGAATATCTCTCAGGTCCCTTCTCTGGCTGGAATTTGGATACTGGATACTGCTATGTTACAAATAACTATGAAATTATTCAGCATCCTATATTTTTTCATGGTGCCAGTCTGATCACAGCTCAATGCTGAGAGACTGCCTCAAGAACCGAAGTGGCAACAGCATGGATGCTATACATCTCTCTGGGTCCCTGGTCTAATATCAACGGCATCAGCGGCACCCCTAAGCCTCAGTTCAGCTGCTCCAAAGCCTCCCGCCAGGCTTTACCCTCACTTTTGTGGATCGCAAGGCATCTCAGCTCTTCCAGATCTGGGGAGTGATCCCTTGACAATCTGGAGGGCTCAGAGCAAGTTGCCTGAGCTGTAGCCCTGGGCTGCCTCTCTGCCTGGCGGCGAGCTTGGYGCTGTGCTTGGGCACCATGTGGCTTGGCAGTCCCCAGCCCCAGTGTCCCTGTGCCACCTTCCATTGCAGCATTCCCCGCAGATGGCACTCCTCTCAGCCAACCATAGGCACCTAAACTGGTCTAGCTATTGGCAGTAAAATTAAATAACATAAAATACAATGAAGTTCACTGGGGAAGCCAGTTCCAGGGGTAACTTGTTGCATCCTGAAAGAGAGTTCTTCCAAGACCTTTGGGCACTAAAACCCAGACGCAGCAATACAGACTGAGCATTGTGTTTTAGCTCAATCAGAGGGTGAACATCTAGCCGTCAGCTGTGTCTTATGCAAGAAAGTGAGTAATTGTCTGCATTTACAAAACAGGCAAATTTGTAGGAAAATTGCATGTTCTGAAACTGATTTTGTTGAAAATCTGTATTTCCTTTCCACATATGGGTTTCTTACTTTCTTTTATGCATTTTGACATTATGTACACAAAAGGGCTTTAATTCAATTACTTCTCTCAGTATTAAATTATTCTGACATTGTTTATTCCATTACTTCTTCTACAAATTTGAGGAGGGCTGAACACTGGTTTTAATTCTGTCTGTCAGTTCCTGATTCATTGCCATTGCAATGTACATCATTTGAAGTGGGAAATATTAGCAAAAGCTGGAAATTGCTCAAGGACATACTACTGGATGCACCCAGACTGACAATCTGGAAAGAGAGGGGAAAAACAGTTATTCTGGCCACAAAAACATCTTGGTTAGAAGGAGATTTGAACAGAACAACAGAAGTGAAACATTTATGCTTGAATATAAAAGGACAGTTAATAGCAACACGTGAGGTACAAGTTGAAGTTGGAGCCAACTGGTAAAATGGACAAAAGGTAAAGAAAGTAATGAAAATTCAGTCACCAGTGRCATTAATAATGTGGTGTATAAAATGTGTTAGGAAGAAAAGGAGCTCAAACGAAGTGTCTGTGGATATTTAATAGATGCCTTTGCATTCAGAACAAAGTGGGAGAACTGATTCGACTCATAGGACATACATGCACTGGAAAGCTAATCATCTTTCATGAAGGTGGATTCAAGACAGAATCTACTAAAATTAAATGTTCTTAAATCAAAAGGACCAAATAACTTACACCAAAGGGTCCTGAAGTCTGGGGAATTGCTGAAATTAATACTTTAGGAGTAAACACATTGGCATTTCCCCTGGCTTTGATACTTTCTTACTTTTCCAAGATTGAAAAAGGAGGAGAGGATCTACCCAGGAACTGCTACATTGCTTCTCTACCCAAGCAAAATAATGGAACATATTCTCTATAAAACAAGATTATGAGAGTAATACAGAACCAGCACAGACGTGTACGGTTTCATGGAGCGCAGATCTTGTCAAACAAACCATTTCTGTTTTGGAGAAGATGACATTTCTTGTTGATAAAGGCAACCATGTTGACTGATGCAGTTTATTTGAACTTCTCCAAAGTGTTTGGTTTGGTACTACACTAAACTTTAACTCAAATATTTATGCAGAAATAAATGGGCATGCCCGAGGTTAAAAATCTGGATCTCCTATGATCTCTGCTATGTCAGTATTTTCACCAGTGCAATGCAATGGTGTGGGCAGCAGGGCAGATACCGAAGCCATGCAGGCAGTGACAAGGCAGTGACAAGGGAGGCTCACAGCAGGTCGGTGTGGTCACTTCAGGAATGAAGAAGCTGCAAGGGGACTTGACCATGTTTGAGTCATCCATGGCAAAGATTCCCGAGAGCAGGGACACCATTTGATGCTGCTCACAGACAGCACAGGAAAGATGAGGGCTTCCTCGCTCTTGTCACTACATAAGAACCAGTGACTGCCAGTAAGGAAGAGTAACTAAACTAGGCCAGACTTACCAGAGGTGGTAGACCCATCACTGCTTGGGGTCTTTGCAATGAGATTTGGGCCAGCGTATGTGCCTGTGCCAGTGTGTGTTAGAAACATGCGTGAAGTCAGCTTTCAAGAGGAAAGAAGTCTGCAGCCTGTGGTTATAGGAGGTCACGTCACACAGAGTGGTTGCTTGTGGGCACCAGCTCTTTGAATCTGTGAATTGTTTTCTGAGACCTGATGGCTTTTATGTCCAATGCTCTCACAGGCTGAATTGTGAGTATAAATGCACAGGTAAGAAGGTCCAAAAAACTGCAACTCAAAGTCAACATAACATATGTATTCCATACAGGCTAAAAAATAACTTTTTTTTTTTAATTGGCATTTTTACCTAAATATTCTAACCTTGTGAATTACCATAGACCTAAGAAAAATATGTAAACCATTAACTTTACAAGATATGTTTGTACGTATACAGGAATGGTGAAATCTTTGTCACTTTCGTGTTTAACTATGGTGCATTAATAGCACAGGTTAGCTTGATACACTCAAGCCCACATTTTTACAGCCATTTCTACCTGTTTACATCAAACAGTTACAATGTCAGTAAGATAGGTGCTAATAACTTATAGCTAAACTTGGACTAGCCATGGAAACATCATACACATTTTCACAGTTCACATACTGTTACTGTTAAAAAAATAGAACAAAAAGGCATGTGAACATAGCTGAATCAAATAACAGCACATGAAACAGAAAACAATATGCGGTGCAATGTCCATGATTCTGGGTTTTAAGGAACAGCTGTCCTACACACCAGGCTTTGCATTTGCAAACACAGTAGGATAAGAATAATTTCCTATTTCCTGGGACTGCTGTGTTTAATTTTTTCATTCCTACTGCACCCTATCGCATTTTCAAGGGCAGATTAGGCCTGGACTTCTGATGCAAAGAGAACATAAAGCACAGAGGAGCAAAAAATAACCTCACTACTTTTCTGCTTTGTTGGTCATCTCCAATAGTCAAAAACAGGTGGAGTGCTAGAAAGGTAAGCTGATGCAGATTTCAACTTTTGTCAGAGAGATTCATTCAGATAATACATACAGAGCACAAATAGCACTTAGCCTTACAGCCTAAACCAGAAATATTTTTGGTTAAAAAATTCACTAATATACAAAGGAAGTAAACATTGGAATCTGAAGGATGTGGGAGTAAATGGGTGCCTTTTGCCATGGAGAACGCTGGCAAAAGTTACTGGAAGAGAATTTCACTCATGGCTGTTCAGTATGTATTATCCAAGCATGATTTTTAATATACTATTTCATATTGGTAAAAGAAGCCAATTCCACTGGGCCACTCTTTAAATGTTTCTGGAGTAAAATGTTTAACCTATGTAACCTTCAGGAAAATAAAACAAAAGAGTGCTAGAACCAAACAGCCAAAGTACATATGCTTGGGGTCACCGCCATGCACTCAAATAGCATCACACTGCTGTCACACCCTCGCCCCTAGGAATCTGCAGAGCTATAGGTCTGGCAGCCTCGATAATAAATAGGCTGATCATCACCTGCCTGATCATCAAAGTAAAAGACAACAAAGTTGCTCAGTTAGACAGTTTAGATCATTTATGATTTTTCTGTTTAAGTGTTTAATAGATTTCTGCTCTCTTGTTTTAGATTCCATAAACACCTGCACTGGACCAGAAAACCTGAAATGAAGCTGTAACCAGGTCCCAGTAGTGACTCTGCATGGACAGCCAAAGATGTCACCAATGACTAACCTGGCAGGTAGGTGTGTGCCGGGTATGGTTCATGTCAGAACCTGCTCCTTGATGGATGCTGCCCCAGGTTGGGCTGCCTGGCAGCATCCCCCCATCCGTCCATCTGCCCACCTGCTCCGCGTGTGAGCGATGCCTGTTCGGAGACGGGTCTCAAGCACTCACCCCTGTACAAATAAGAGATGGCTGCCCTGGCAGGACAAAATGAACAGGCGAGGAGACAGTGAGACCGGCTTCTGGTCTGCTGCTGCTGGGCAGCCTGCTGTACCATCAGAGGTCACAGATCTTGATCATAATGAACTAGTACAAGTCTAAAATTTCACTGACTTTTTAACAGGCCATGATTTTGCACACATCATTTTAAGTCTAACATGCACACAGTATTTCTCCTTCCTTATTTATCTTCAACAACATTTAAAATAGGTTTATCCTGTCTGTGTAGGTCAAAGAAGATTCGTTTCAGTTCCCAAAGCTTAATAAAGAACTACTAAATGCTAAATCAAGTATTGAAACCACATTCCTCAGCCASATTTCACAGATGAACAGCATTTAATAACTTAAGAACTCTTTATTTCCTCTTATTGAATTTCTGTTTTCTTTAATTGTGGGAATTAATTAACAAGAGCACAATAAAAGTGAAATGGTAACCATTACTTAGGCAGCATTAGCAAACCAGTCACCCTGAAGTGGCATTTAAGCTGCTTTACTTTCTCCCTGTGAAGCAGGAAACAATTGTTAACAGGGCAGCTCTAACTTCATGGAAAGCTTCATTTTTTAACATACCATTTGGTATCACTTGATTGTTTTCAGTGTTAGTTGAAGACATTTGGGAAGGATAACCTAAGGAGCTGAGAAATCACATCTTTCTGACTTTATGATCACCCTGTCTGTGTGCAGATATGTGCAGTTTAAATTTAGATCAGTCCAAAAGATAACTGTTCTTCTAGGCTCAATTTCACATTATTTTTCAAATAGCTTATTTAATTACTCTTTTTGTTATGTTCTGCCAGGCTGAGTGACCTTAGCTAATAATCAGTTATTTTTTTAATAAATTTACTACCCTGTTTAATTAACTTTTTGTAATACAGTACTTGGAGTTATTGAATGGATTAGCCTGCCCCAGCTAACATGTTTTCCTGCAAAGAGGAAGGTAAGGGAGTGTGTGTGCTGGTTTTAGCTGGGGTAGAGTAAATTTTCTTCATAGTAGCTAGTATGGGGCTATGTCTTGGATTTGTGCTGGAAACAGTGTTGAGTTTTATCACAGGGATGTTTTCGTTATTGCTGAGCAGTGCTTACACAGAGTCAAGGTCTTTTCTGCTCCTCATCCCACCCCACCCGTGAGTAGGCTGGGGGTGCACAAGGAGCTGGGAGGGGACATGGCTGGGACAGCTGACCCCAACTGACCAAAGGGATATCCCACACCATATGGCGTCATGCTCAGCATACAAAGCTGGAAGACGAAGAAGGAAGAGGGGACAAACGTTATGGCGTTTGTCTTCCCAAATAACCGTTACATGTGGAGGAGCCCTGCTTTCCTGGACATGACTGAACACCTGCCTGCCGATGGGAAGTAGTGAATGAATTCCTTGTTTTGCTTTGCTTGCGTGCACGGCTTTTGCTTTACCTATTAAACTGTCTTTACCTCAACCCACAACTTTTCTCACTTTTACTCTTATGATTCTCTCCCCCATCCCACTGGGGGGGGACTGAGCGAGCGGCTGTGTGGGGCTTAGTTGCCAGCTGGGGTTAAGCCACAACAGTGTGCAATAAGCCTTATTGCCATACTAGGGCAAAAAGTTGAAGAGCAATTTATCCGTCAAATCAAAGTTCAAAGCTCAATGTGTTAATACAGACTTAGTGTTTAGAGAAATAGCGTGAGCCAGTCTTGAGACGAACAAACACCAAGCTGCTTCATTGATGTTCGCTTTGTTTGATGTAAGTTTTAATCTAAATGGGAAAGTTTTGCCTTCCTCTGTGATGTGCGGTTGGTGCGACCTTCATCCCTGGAGGGGCAGAGTGAGTAATTGCCATCCGATGCCCAGAAAATGTTTATTTTACAATAAAAATAAAACAAGTTTGATAGAAGAAAACCATTCCCCCACCACCACTGCCAAACCGGCTGGGAGGATCCTCTGCAATTATCCTCTGCTCTCCCGAACCAGGCAGTGTGGCTTTTTCTCTCTTAATTCAGTTCAGCACTCAGCTTTGATTTCGGAAATCCTATCATCATCGTGGCTTGTAAAGAGAGCACAAAAGTGAGCAAAGCCTGCTTTGAATTAGAGAATTACAGAGAAACGCTGCTAGTTAAGAACAATGTGAGCTTGTGATCTTTTTATCTTGAGCAGCTAGATCCCCAGCAACAGCTAAAGTATGTCCAGAGAGTGGGAACAAAGGTGGTTTAACCCTTCTGAGCCATCCCCCTACCAGGGAGCTGAACCCAGCCTGCCAGGCAGGTCTGGCAGCCAGAGCTCACTGCAGCTCCTCTGAATTGTGGGTGAGCTCCCTTCTCTGTTCAGCATGGAAAAAATCTCCACTGATCTTATCTGCAGGATTTCCAGTTGGTTTGCACCTCCAAGGTAGCACAAATCCTGGAGGTGAAGGCAGAAAATCTGGCTGGCTGCCTGGATTTACGGCAGGGCACCAAGGACAGCCCAGGGAAATACTTCACCAGCTCCGTCCTGCCGCCCAAGGCACGGTCCAGCGGGGAGAGCCATGCTGGGCTGCCCGGCCGCAGCCTCCTGGGGCCGATGCACGGGAATCGAGAGGCAGCAAATCAGTCTCATTTGAAGAGAAGGTGAATATGCAGAGGCAAGTACCATGCATATATAGTCCTCTCTTTCAGTCTTTCTTTCCACCTTCTCTCCTGTAGGTAGCTGCTGTAGGCGTTCATAGGCATATGCTACTTTCAATGAACTTTTCAAAGAAAAAAGACTATGAGAGAGCTCTGCAAGTAAAATATTCCCCACAATCTGGAACATTTTTAGGCTCATCCCTGCTCGCCTTGAAGTCCCAAAAGGCACAGAGCTGGCCAGCATGAGCACATGGCAAGAGAGAAGACCTGGTCATGGGACTCTGAAACTCGTTTCATTCTTGAACAGATTCACATCAGAAATATCAYCTCATAGCACCTCCCATCATGTCAGTCCAGTGTCAAAGAATACATGGACTTGCACTGCACAAGTGTCCAAAATCTTTATACAGCCAAAATGAACCTGCACTTCTTTTTATCAAGAAATTATATTGGCAACTGCAGCAAAAAAAATACCCACATCTAGTGAGATTTTTTAATTCTGTTAGAGTTATAAAATGGGTAGAGTTTAAAAAATCTCTAAAGTAAGAGTTTTCCTTTCTATTTCACAGTTAGTACCAAACAAAATCAGGAAATTATTTTTGGAGAAATTTATATTGTAGGACTGAACTTATATATTAGAAATTATATTTAGGAATCTTCTGAGGGTACATGTTGTAACATAACACAGAAATCCTGTGAGCCCGTATGGATTTGTAAAAAGTAAATCACACTTGACTAACGCAATTACCTTTTTTTTGTAGGATTAATATAGAGGAGAACCAGGAGGCATAACTGTAGCTGGATCTCTAGAAATGTATTGAAAATCTCACATGATAAATTAGGGACCCACTTCTCTAAATAGGACTTTGAGTGAATGAAACAGGAATGAAATCATATGTTGAAATCAGATTTCAGGAAAAAAAAATAAAAGAGCATGCTTTCATTAAAAGAAATTCTGGACATTCTGCAAAGTCCACTTGGCATGTCTTTCACAGTTTCCCGGCTGCTGAGTAGGGCTGGGGAGCTGGTCTTCACGGGCTGGTTGGACTCAAGCACTAACCCTTCCCCAGAGGCCTGGTGTCTTTTCATCCACTGCAGTGACTCCACACCATGGACACAGGTGGAATCCCCGCTTCCACATACCCAATGATTTACCCAATGATTTTGACCTTGTTTCTCAGCTAAACTATTTCTYATATACCAAGTTTGCTTTGTGCTACCTATTGTGTCCCAAAAGAAATAGTTTTCCACATGTTACAAGGCTATGTCCCATTCAAAAAGTAATATTAATCTCTAAATCTGAAAATAATAAACTAAAGGATTCCTAAAGAAACAAAACTGACCCTGCAAAATATTTATGAAGTCTGTAATCAAATTAAGCCCTAACAAATGCTTCAGAGGCACTTGAAATCTTGCATGCATCTGACTTTTTTTCCAACTAGATGAATAAAATAAACTTGACTATGCAGATAAAACCTTTGCACAATAGTGCATTTTAAAGCTCAGTCAACCCAGCCTTTTTCTATACAAAGAAATACTAAAACCCATCATCATTCAATTGTAGTGGCACTCGCCCTAACTGATGACTGCTCTTGTTGCTGAAGTTAACAATAAACATTTGCTCATCAAAGGCTGCTCAGCCCATCTGCTTCCAGACATTATTTCCAGTTAAAATGTTGTCCTCAGAAAAGAAGAAATTAATATGTGTACAGTACAAAGACAAATACATGTGTATATGTGGGCTATGTTCTGTGCAAGGTACATGTGTGTAAAGCAATAAATACGTATTTACTGACATGGTATTTATCTGCTTCCAGACATTATTTCCAGTTAAAACATTGTCCTCGGAAAATAAGAAATTAGTATGTGTACAGTACAAAGATAAATACATGTGTATATGTGGGCTATGCTCTGCGCAAAGTATATGCGTATAAAGCAATAAAAAGTTATTTACTGACACGGTATCTGACTTCAGCCCAGGCAAGACTGAGACAGCACAGATGTTGGTTAGCACCTGGGCCACAAGCAGAATGGCTTCCCGAGGCTGCCCTGTTCTCCTTGGAGACCTACACAAATCCAATTTATGTAGAGCTAATTAGGGATGGAAATGGCCTAAGGCTGGCAAGAAACTTTAACATTCATCCCAGGACCACGCACTGCACTCAGCAGAGTTACTGTCATAGACCAAAATCTTCTTCACCCCTGGAAAATCTCTGGCTCGATGCAGCTGCTCACACAGTTCACTGAGGAGGATCAATCTGCCCTCATGATGAGCTGGCCAAATTAAGGTTTTATACAGTCTTAGCTGAGCTTTGGGTCAAGTTATGTTTCTGTGTGCTAAGTGCCTGAGATCCCTAGGCAGCTGCTTTTAATGCCTCAATGGACAAGCCACCTTAGATAACTAAGGGATGTCATATACCACTTCCCATTGCCAGGAGATTGTATACTTTGCACCTGCAAGCCTTCTCAGGGTCTAGCTGAGTCTGAAGCCATCAGTCTTCCTTAGATAATGGAGTCACTTCATTCACAATTCCCAAACCAAGCCCTTGTCCCTTCCATTCACAAACAACATAAATCCTTAGAGAAAACAACAGAGCAAGATTCTGCTCCATGTAACTCTACTGACCAGCTGTAAACTCTACTTGGAAATTAGAAGCTGGTTTCTAACCATCAGAGGACTGTAGTTCTGCAACTACCTACCAGTAGGAATAGCGGAGGCACAAAATCTAACTGGTTTTAAAATGAGGTTTGATAATTTTATGAACAGGACTACACGGTTGCTGCTAGAGCTGGACACTGGGCTCAAATTGAAAAATCCCCTTCAGTCCCATGGGGAGAGACCAAGATGCTCTTGTCTGCTGCATAGTACCCAGCCCCTTTAAATATCAAGGATCTTACCTCCTGGTGGCTAGGTGTATTTTTAATCCTAGCCCTCTTTGCACTGACTGTAATTCAGATTGGCAGTAGGACCAATAATCTTCCTGGTTTGATCTGTCCATCAAGAGCAGGAAATGCAGGCGATGCGCAGGCTGCTGTCATACTCACCCACCCAGACTTGTGTTTTACATCAAGATTCCTTCCCACCTGCCTTCACCTCCGTACCCACTTTATTCCCTCCCATATACGCTCATCCTTCTGCTCTCTGACAGGAGAAGAGCCTCCACTTAATAGAGGGTTAGAGAAATTCTTCCTTCTGCCCACATATCTCCTGGCAATATGGCAAGACCCCCCCCCCGCCCGCTTAGTTGTTCCCGGCTCTTGTACCCTAGGAAGCAACTGGGATTCAGCAGAGGAACAGCTGTGGTGAGCCAGGGCTGGAAAATCACGCTGCCCTTGTGCAGAGTCGTCACTGGGAGTCAAAGTGATTTCAAGTCATGCCTCAGAGACACTCTCAAGCCCTTTGGGACTTGAGTCGGTACTTTGTTAGTCCTGAGTGCAGGGTTTTGGAGCACTGATTCTTACGGGAGAGCAAGTTCCACCCAAAGGTCCATCTCACCCCTCAATTGAGTTTCCAGGACTTTGTTCATACACAAATGCAACTCTCTTTTCATTGCTGACTAAGTTAACTCAACATACCGTGCATTTGTTACCAGCTTAAAGCATGCACTTGAACTGTTATTTTGTATGAGCTGACACTTTGTACTTCATGGTACCAATAACTAAACTTCTACTGTATGTTATGGAGAGTTTTACCATGACATGGTTTTATGTATTCATCATGCACTGTTCAATACATTTCTACTAGACCAGTTCAAAATAAAAGTACTGGATTTTTTATAGGTGCAATAGTCTCTAAAAAAAAAGTAAAGGGAAGAAGTAATATGAGTCAATGAAGTAATCCCTCCAACCTTAGAGAACAGCAGAGAAGTGATATTTGCCATTCACTTGTAAGAATTCGGCACACATAATGTTTGGTCTCAATTTGATAAGATGCAGAAGATGCCAATTCCCAGAGCAAAGCTCTGGACTAGGTAGGGGCAAAGGGAAATGCTGAAGAACCATTTTTATAAACCAGGGATTGTTATGAATTTCTGGTAAAGTTAGAGTAGTATTTGCCATGTGTAAAATCATTTCCAAAGACAAAGGTAAGGAAGGAGAGCAACTTTTTCAAAACTCATAAAGACACATGACTTCAGAAATGCTTGGGCTTTTAGCTGCCTTGTTACTTGACCACATCCACCCAAGGCACTGCTAAGTCACTGCCTAACTTTGTGGGCACCGCTGTTCGGCCATTAGACTTTCTGAAGCCATTGGAGCCCAAACATCTAAAAGCTAAGACGCTACTCTAGCTGAAGCACAGTAGTCGAATTATGTAAAAACCCATTTAATTAAAGACAGTCCATTCCCAATTTTAAAGTCTGGAAGGGAGGGCACCCGTCTGAAATGTGAAGACTGAGGCTCATGCCCCCCTGTAACAGCTTCTAGATGTCAGCAGCGTGGTGCCTATTGCATCCTCTGGGCTGTGAATCCCTCCCTACCCCAGGATGTGGGATAGGATATGGGACATGTGGGAGTTGATCTGGTCTTGTGAAAGGATGCTTCAGAYAGGTGAGGATCCAGGCCTAGAATCCTGTTGGAGCCCTTATGTAGATCTACATCATCAAATGCTGTTTCTACTCTCTAGCTGGTTTCCACTTTGGCTTCCATATTATTTTCGCCCATGAGTTGGCGGGGCTCATTGAGAGGGCTTTAAACTAGGTACGAAGGGGGAAGG
>JASVER010000018.1:6491252-6650882 GCA_030449065.1 Oceanodroma leucorhoa | reverse complement strand
GTGTTCAAAAAACGTGTGGATGAGGTGCTTCAGGACATGGTTTAGTGGGCATTTGTACTGGGTTGATGGTTGGACTCGATGATCTTAGAGGTCTTTTCCAACCTTAATGATTCTATGATTCTATGATTCTATGATTCTAAATCACTGGTGCTGGAAAGTTTGACTTTGTCACAAAATACTGACCTCAGTATAACAGATACTGTGTGCAAAATATCCACAATGAGCAGCACCCACGACTAATGTAAGTTAAATCTCAATCTACCCATCTCCTTAAATGCTGAATAAAATCTAGAAAAGCCCTACTTCAGCAACAGCTGTGGAATTACAGTCACAGACATCTATAGATTACCTCTCCAGCCATGTCTGTGGTAACACAAGCCAAAAGTAGCTGGAAGTTTGCACTTGAATTCTCCAGATGAAGAAAGTCAATTTAATTGAATCCAGATGATACCAATAAGGAGAAATCCTCTCTGCTACAGTAGAGACCATTGAAAGCTGCACCCCCCAGCAGAGACAGTCTGCAGGAGATAAGGAATTCTCTTTGCTTGAACTTGGCCCATTTTCTTCCCTACTGTGTTGAAATCCATGGCCAACCAACAGAGATGCAAGGAAATTTCCCTACAGCATAACAGGACTTGACAATCAAAAAAGTAACATAAACAATGAGTTTCTGACTCCTGGAGGTACCAGGAATGCTAAAGCAGTGATGTCTGTCTCCTTACCTTTATGGCAGTGCTGAATTACAGTGGAGGAGGAACGTGCAGGGCACAGAGAAGTGGAAACATCCAGGCACTGCAACTCTCCTCTCTCAGTTCTGCTCCCAAACACTTTCTGCCCAATAGAACCTCCCAACTTAATTTTCTGGCACAAGTCGGCAGTAAGATTAAATACCGGAGAACATCTGCTGGATTATATGAAGGGGAACAGCTCCATTGGCAGGTCATAGAGATCCAGGAAACATCAAAGCAGGTTTTTTCCAGAATTAAGGAAGCATGGTACAATACCTTGGGAAGATGCATCTCCCCTTTTCCCCCTCACCCTGGATTAGGTATCTGGTTACAAGAATACTAGAATTACCAGTATCATTTTTTTCTCGTGGCAAGTTTTTAACATCTAAAACCTTTCCTAACCTTTGCAGTGTTCCACACCATCAGTGAAGTTTGCTCCTCGTTTGTCACTAAGGGCATGATCTTCTCATTGTCCAGATCTCTCCAAGAGGACTCTTGGCCATGGTTGCCAGGACAGTTTCCTCTCCAACTTGTTCCATGAAACAACAGCTGTCTCACGAACTTCATGAAAAATTGAAACCTTACTGTTATGTCTCAGGTGTAACATTTTCCATATGCCTCTTCAAGGCTATCAGTATCCCTGAGAGGAAAGGACACTGCCCATTGACCTGGGGACTGGGTTGTCTCCGCAATGCAGTCTCCAAAACCGAGAGCTTAAGAGTCCAATATATTGTCCGATGACACCAATTGCACAGAGTTAGAAAGAGAGGTGATTTGGAAAGATCATGGTCTTACATATTCCTTGACTTGAGGAATGTGTTCTTGGACAAAAGTAAGGTTAGGCTGTAGTGGGTTAGTGGATGGTTTATGTAAACTTTAAAGGACTTCTTTTACAACAGAATTCTGCAAGACCCCCCAAACTCAAAAAAAGGACAAGACCTGAGAGACACCAATCAATGTATTAAAGTCACTGTCATTGTGGGGCATGCTCCTCTGGGTATAATTAAGAGACAGTTGAGTTCGGGGTTGGGACTAATTATTATAATATAGCCTATTGAAAAACCTGTAAGGCACAAATAGGTAGCAGAAGATGTAGAATCAGTTTAGCAGACACCTTACATTTTCTTTTATTGTATGGATGTATACCAAGTTAGGATTTAAGGTTGGGGATTCCAAATAAAACTAATCTAGAGTTGTTCATATTGCTGTATGCATGAGGATGAGCCGAGAGAGTTAAGGACAGGACCAATATTAGTAGTGTTGAAGGTCTTGTTTAATTTTGTTGTGTGGATATGGGAAAGCATATCAGATAGAAATGTTTTAACTAAAGACTGCTAGGCCAGCAAAGATAGGTAAAGGATTAGTATTATTTACACCCAATACCTTTTTTTTTTTTTGAGTACCATAGACTAGTTTATCAGGTACATGTTAGTGCACCTGGTTCCAGAACCCAGGCCAGCCAGCCTATCACATAAAAGTGAGTCAAGGGCATTTTAATGATTAAAAAATCTAAAGCGTCTACCGTTGTTATTGAAATATCTTTGCAGGGCCCCAGAATATAACTAGAGAAAAAGTGTGAGATCTTAGTTGCTTTTCAGTGAAAGGCTGGCAGTTTCCAACCCAAAGTTAGTGTCACAGTTAGGATAGACTTCTAGAACCTAAAAATACAGGCAGGTCATTCTTGTTACACCCTGAAGAGTCTAGAAAAGTGAAGTGAGGACTGATTTTAGTGTTATAAGTCCTTATATTAAGATTTAAAGTGGCATCTGGCCCCATGATTGCACTTATGTTTGGGATTAGGACTGAGGCAAGTAATCCAGATCCTGAAGACACAGGCTGGCATTTCTTGTTTCCTCATGCAGAAGCCAGAAAGGATTGGGAGGGAGGATGGTATGAGTGAGCCTCTGGAAGCATCCAGATACTTTTAATTTGGTGTACTGAAGCAATGAGATGGTATGAGTCAAGACAGCTATTGGTGGCACCGAAGATACTATGAAGATACTACATTGCCTTTGACAACATAGATCAACATCTAGGTAATTTTAAAGTTAAGATTAGGATCAGTGTTATGGAATGYAAAACTCTATAAATTAATTACTGCTGCATTCTGCAGAGTCTAGAAAGCAACTAATATAAGTACCATAAGTACTTCTCAGCCTTGTTTCATTTTTATGTAATGGCAGGTCCCTGGGCACCCTGCAAGTCTGTATTAGGGATGAAGAACCAAAAGCATCTTGAAGAACAAACTATATTTGTTAAGCATTGTGGAAGATGGAAAGGTTGGGAGAAAAACTGAMGCAGAGGGGCTCTGGGTATCTTATATCAGTTTTTGTTGTATTAGCCACTTCCTTTCTTTATGACTAAGAGACAGGATCAGGTTTTATTCTAGAAGAAACAACTTCTAGACAAGCTACATTTGCTGCATGCTAAGATTATGATTTAGAGTTACAGTTAGGACCTAAAGCAGTCAGGCAGATTATTTTCACTATATAGGTCTAGGAAATTGGGGACTTTTTAAGAAAGGACTTGTGAAATTCAAATTTGAAGTCGTACGTTATATTTTAAGGTAGCACTTCGTTCCATGAGAAAATCTCATTTTAAGGTTAGTTAGGGTTAGAGAAATGAATAGACTCAAAACTTACTCTCTCAGAGCTGTGACAAYCCAAGGATGAGTGTTAGTAGGCTAGAAGGAGGGGTGCATTTGGCTCCCTGATGACCTACCAGACTGAGGGAACCTTTTGTGGTCCAGGGATTAACGTAGCTAAAAGTATTAGTATGCATCCTGCTGACACTAAGGGAGAAGCAGCTAATTTGAGTTGGAGGGCTTAGACTGACTCTTAGCTTCTGAACTCCTATGTGGGTGCACTTCAGGCTAGGGTTAGGGTTACAGAGGCAAAATTGCCAGACAGGTTATTTTTGTTACATCCTGCAGGTGGAGGAGCATCATGGGGGCAAGCGGTGTATGTGAGGTCCAGGAGCTTGTTTACGGCTTCAAGTACTGTTTGGCTTCCTGGAGACATATCACCTTGAGAGTATATTGTGATTTTCATAACAAAATGTCTTAAACCAAGGTGGGCGTTTAGGGTTGCATTTTAAGAAACTATAGCAGGGAGAAAGTCTGTTCTTGCTGTGCTTTCTTCATTCTAGGAAGATGGGGACAGGATCTAGATAACCAAAAAACTGTCTATGTGATACCATAAATAACAATACAAGGACCAGAGCTCTTGTTCCCATCAAAATTTTCTGTGCTCTGCAATACTGAAGAATAATAAWCTTTCTGCCTGCATCTGGTTCTGTAAAACCACTCTGCTCTCTCCAGCTTTACCCCAAATCCCCACCCAAACCCAGCCTGAAATGCACTTAAGCAGGAGTTATTTCAGACTCAAACAAAGCATCTCAATCCTTCCATCAGCTGCTTCCACCTGCCTGTAGCATGCAAGATGGCACATCAAGACATGGACCCCAGAGGCAAGTGGATGGGGAGCAGTACCTTCCCCGAAATCATTGCAGAAGGGCTCTGGGCTGCCAAACACCTCTTCTCACCTCATCCTTCTGAGCTCTGCACGCACAGCAAGAAAAACATGTTTGGCTGCTTCCAGCTCCTCATCCCTACTCCCAACCAGAAGTCCCAGCCTGGGATGTACAAGGACTGTCCATGTGCAGAGACACGAGGGACATCCTTCAGCCCGTCACCAGGTTTTCACCCTCTGCCTGGCCCCTACACCACCCCACAGGGAAGGCATTTGGTTATCACAACCAACCCCTATCCATAAACTCAGAAATAACCAAAAGGCCATACCTACCTGAAGTCCTGATAAAAGGATTTTGCCCCTCAAATACCACTCCTCTCCATAAAACCCTCCTAGCTCTGCAGAAGGCATCAAGAATATTTTCTTTCACTTCTCCAACTAAAAACCTTAAACCTGACATTAACTTAGCATATTCCCTCATTCCTGGTGGGACCTTTTCTTGGAATATGGAAGACACTGGGTCATGCACAATGAAGTAATGACTTCAACCTCCAGAGCAGAACTCTTCTTTCCCAAAGCCTTGTTGCTGCAGAGCAACTTAAGAAAAATGTTTTTGGATCTGCACCCCACAACCAAGGCAGTTATGTAGGCAGCACCATGCCCTGCATTACCTGAGTGTCTCTAACTTCAGTCCTTTCCTGCCTTTTTAGGAGATGCAGGATGCAGCAAGGACAGCCCCTCTGGCTGCTTTAGGTTTTCCCCCTAGCTCTAACCGTTACCCTGACAGTAGTAAATATACTCCAAGACAGCCCCAGCCTTAAGCCCACAAACAGATGTCTCTCTTATTCCCTGCATAAAAACACTGTCTAGATGCTTTATATCCCCGTATCCTAACTGTAATCCCATCCCTAACATCACAACTTCCCAGGGGACCATAAGCTACATTAAAAGCCCTGATTTCCTTTAGTATGAATCCTCTCCCTATCTTTCTGGTCTGTGCAGGATACAGCTAGTATAACTTGTTTGGCTGCCTCATTTTCTCCAACTCTAACCTGAAATGTATTGTGAAATGCAATTATATAGCAGGACACAACAGCCTTCAGCCCCCATAGTTTATTGCCTAGGCTTTACAGGATGCCTCAGTAAAAATGTCTTTAAATGCATTAACTTCTGCAATGAGAAATCTACCCCTAAAGTGATATGTAGCCCATGGGGCCATCCCATTCCTGAAATCAGTTAAGTCAGAGAAGCAAAAGCAGCCAGACAGGTTATTCTTGTCACAACCTGCGGAGCCCAGAAAGGCAGGGAGAGAGCTGCTTTTAGTGAGGCGCTCACACGTCACATTTACTGAAGTGGCTGGTCCCCTGAGTACATTTGAGGTTAAAGCTGTTTAGGAGCCCAGAGCCTAAAGCAGTTTAGGATATCATTATTGCAGCATTCTGCAGTGGCCAGACAGGGAGATAGGATGTAAGAGGGGACTGTAGCACATGGAGCAGAGGGTCTCTTGCTGTTTCAACTGCTACCCAGGCACATTTCGGGTTGGGGTTAGGGTTAGGGTCAGGGTTTCAAAATCTAAAGCAGGCAGACAGGCTATTCTTGCTGTATCAGACAGAGCACAGAAAGACAGTGAGCAGACACTTGTTGGTAGGCTAGGTCCTTTTCTAGCACTTTTATTAGCCTAGTGATCCAGAATCTACTGTTTCTCAAGTCATAATTATTGTAATACTTTCCAGGGTCTATAAAGTAACATGTAATTCTGCTGCTAGGGGAGCTGGAGGCCTTTCTCAGCCACTGACAAAGTGACCTGGTGCCTTGTTGCACAGCCGGTTAGGGCAGCGGTAAAGGTTGGTCCCCTTGTCTTTATGGTCAGGGACCGTGTCAAGGACCGTGTTAATACTGAAGTATCTTGAGTTAACAGGAGTCAAAATTTGAAGCTGTCCTTTATTTTAGGGACTGTTTTCTGGGTATTTCAAGATGGATCCAAGCGAGAGCCAAGGAATCTAAGGCATGCAGGAACCTTTTAATTGCTGAATGCCCCAGGGACATGAGAGCTGGGAAGAGACCGGGTGTGTGTGGGCATCAAGGCAGAATATTCTCTGTTATTGAAGGGCTTTGTTTCCTGGTTATAGTAGGGTTGAGGCTGGCGTTTGTGTTAGCATGTGGGAGTCAGTTGCTTTAAAAAAATACCTGTTTCTGATGGCCTCTGTCTTACAAGGGGCATGCTCTGTAAATGCTGAATTGTTTTGTCTGCGAGTGTCTTCAGTGGTGCCCCTGACGGCTCTGAACAACCCACCGAGGAGCCGCCATGCCGCTGCCACCCCAGCCTCACTGCTCCCTGTGGTGCTGGCAACCCCCTGAGCAGACCAACCACGGCAGCGCAGGGGAGATGGGACAGGATATGTGTCTCCAGCCTTAGACACTTCAGGAAGTAGGTAGTAACGTCTGCTTACTGCGATAACCTGGTGAAGCCGTGGTTTCCTCCCCTCCACCCATGCCTGTGGCTCTCTTGGTCCACCATGGAATGCCCCTCTGGCTTTCTGYCTGGCGTGAATGACCGCTTCTGTGCTCCTCTCACTGCACGTCTGCCTGTGGACTTGGTGATGTATGTTAGACATCACTTGCTGATTCTTGCAGGTCAGCAGGTAACCTTCATAAGTAAACGAGCATCCAAATTAAAGACAGGCATGTTTCAACAAGGGAACTCAATCTGATTCCGAAGGTGAAAGATCAAGTTTATTAACTAAGCCACCCACCTCCCCAGGAATATTACATGAATTAAAACCAGACTTCCTGGTGTTATATACGCAACGGCTGTCAACAGCTTAAATTATGCCTGAAGAGGTTTTAGTTGCTCTCCTGAAAAATATGAAAACGTCTCCTTTTGATTTAAGGATTGCAAAGTCTTTTTTTAAATTTATGTGGACAATATCTTGTCTTCTACTTACAGACTTGGGCAGTTGCAGTAAACTGTCCCTTAAGGGCACAAAGCAGATATCCAAAGACTTACAATATTTGTCAATGAAAAGACTTTTTTTGTTGTTTAAATGAGAAACCCTTTTTAAACTGGACATTCAAAATGAGATAATATGCTCCAGCTACAGTCATCTCTGAAACCTACTGATGGGATAAAAATTTTATTTAAAAAGCAAGGCTTGAATTACCAGTTCCTTTACAATCATTAAAGGCATTAGATCCAGATCGTTTTACGGCACTTCTCATACAAACACTAAGTGCTAAAAGTCAAAATGAACAGCTGATCTCCAGTATAATCAGTGCTGAAAGTTACTGCAGGGGCTAGAAGGCTGACAGTTCATTTGCAGCACAAAGAGGAATTACCATACCATTCATGATAGACAAAGTTTGAACTAGTAAGAAAGAAATGACCTTTCCTCCAGTAGTCCTACTGTTTAAGCATCTTTTCACAGTACTTCMTTGAATGGAGTTGAGCATTATTGACTTAATTCAGTTCAGGCTGGTGTAAATCAGGACTAATTCCATTTTAATCAGTGGCGTTAGGCTAATACAAATAAGATCCTCATTATATTTTCTCTGTGATCAAATTACTGCATGTGAGCTTCAGCATATAATAATTTGTTCTAGGTTCCCAATCAGTGCTTAGAGTAAAAGGTCATAACAATAAATGTAAAGCCTCCCACCAGAATTAATATGGTAATCTGCTTACTACGGCCTGGTAAGCTGCTTACTACTAGTTCCCTGGTTCTTTCTTGAATAATCTTGACAAAATAAAAAGCAGCAATCTACATTTATTTAGTTATTCATTTAAAAAGAAAATCACTGATCAACCCAACTGCAGCTGGGTGAATTGACAATTAGCCACTGAGTGGATTCATTTTACATGTGTGCTTGTGAATTATCTGAAAACACAGCAAAATCCAGAAATGTATTCATTCATTAGTACTACTCACTGTTACTTGCAAAAACATTCTTCTGTGAAAGCATTACTCCATGCTAGAGTGATAAAAGCCATCCTGAGCCATAGAGACCATCTGAACGAGGGCACGTTAGAGACACAAATGCAACACCAGCCTGTCCTACCAGGTCTTTATAAAATCACTTTCCCACTGAATGCTGGGTAATTTTGATCCTTACATATATACTTCTGCACCTTTTCATTGGAATGCTACTTTGGGCACGTGGGTGAAATGGCAGTCTGGAGCGCCTGGTTGTGCTCGGTAGGCTGCCTCCCTTACAGGCCACCTCCTCAGCCGCTCAGTGTTACCTACTCCAGCATCCACTTTGGGGGAAGTTTTAATGTATGAAGTTCTTGCCTCTGATCTTTAATTTCTTTTTGGAAATGAGCCATACACAACAGAAATACACTTGCAACCTTACCTCCGGGTGTAGAAGTGTTTTGTTTGCAGGCAGATATTAAAAATGACCCTGAGCTCCCAGTTCCCATCCTCATGGAGAACTTTCTGAAGTTCTGGTGATGCAGATCGAGTGACACCACGTGTGTGAGGAGTGTCCATCATACATGCACATGCACATCTATAGGGTCAACAGCAGAGCTTTCCAAAATATCCACAAGTGTGCACTTGCACTTTTCAGACATGGCTGCGGGACTCCATAAGAGCTTCAGACCCCCCATTTTGACTTGTGCACACATATGAATGCGCGACGCAGAGACACAAACATCCTTTATCCAAACGAGCTTGAGCAGTTTCCAACAAGGCCGTGGTTTTCTCCTCGCTGGGTGCAGAGGGAGAGCTGGCAGCACCAAAACCCGCAGCTCCCAGTGCCGCAGCAGGAACAAGCCAGAGGCACTGGGGTTACGGAACATTTGCAGCGCTGCCTGAAATTGCCGTCAAGGCGAACAAAAGGAAACTGTTGGGAAGCGCTGAGCCCGGCGTCCCGGCGGAGCTGGCTGGGTTTGCCGGCGTCGCGGCGGGGCTCTGTCCCCACCCACATGTCGYGGACTGGCACCACAGCATCCCCAAGAAGAATATACCCGTTTCTTAATGAGAAATTCAGTGATTTATCTGATAAGGAAGCAATTATCTGAAGACAATATCATCATTTGTGGGTAGGAAGCCGTCCTCCGTCACGCCAGGGATGTGGCCAAACATAGTACATGTTTTACTTTGGACTAAGCGTTCCCTTTCATCTAGACTGTGGCTTCCTTTCACAACTGTAGCTGGCTTGCATAAAGCTACCTTTCATCTGATATCCTAATAAATAAGTTTTTAAATTCACATGGGGTCAGTCACTGGTGACTAGAATATTTTCTGCAGGAACGTGTCAGAGCAGGTACACAATACACCTACTACAACATCATACCTTGATAAAGAATGAACCCTACAGGAGTATATCACAACAGTGCATCTCAAACACTGCAAATTGGCTGCGAGTGCCCTTCCCTCCCGTATCACCTCAACACTGCACTGCAGTGAGCTGCAGGGAGATCCCAGACATCCGATTTTTCTCATAGTTGTGCTCATTCCCTGTTTTCTCTTAGAGAATGCTTTTAAAGGTGCTTAATTCCTCTGGAGGAAAAGGGTAAAGCTCAAATCCCTATAAAAATCTGCTTCTAAACTCTTGAAAGTGTGAATAGTTTCTCCTGCTGGGAAAGCGGTAG
This sequence comes from Oceanodroma leucorhoa, assembly GCA_030449065.1. Taxonomy (NCBI): domain Eukaryota; kingdom Metazoa; phylum Chordata; class Aves; order Procellariiformes; genus Oceanodroma; species Oceanodroma leucorhoa. The sequence goes on along the minus strand of JASVER010000018.1, from coordinate 6,641,088 downwards.
CAGCTTTAGAGCCATTCAGCTACGTCTGCTGGGAACCCAAGCATGTGCCCAGCCATGAGCTCATCTGTCCTCCTGCGAGCCAGGGCGGATCTTCACCTCCTTCTAGGCTGTAGGTAATCATAGTTCTTTACATCAGTGTCTGTAGGTGAGCAGACCTTGCAGGCCCTTGGGGTGAAGGGCAACATTCACTTGCTTTAAGTTGAGCACGCATTTAAGCGATTTGCAGGACTGAGATGGCTGAGAGTCCTGCAGAACTGAGTCACACCTAGTCATCATCCCTCAGTCACACTTTTGGTCCCTTTATTAAAATGAAGTAGTGGCTGTTCTTCATCTATTTCAAACCATACAGCATATAATCCTTAAAGAACATAATCCAAATCCCATTGCTTCCAAGGCAGATGATTTAGTCTTTATCACGGAATATGACTATACACAGAGCTGGAATATACATGGCTTTGAAGTAATGTTTAATAAATATATTTACTTGCTGCTGCTTAAGAAAAATCCCTACCATCAGATCTTAATCTCTTCCCGCAGAAAACAAAGAACAGATTTTTCAGTGTTTCGCCTGTTTCCTAGCTGCTATTACCAATGCATTGGCATTAGTTTAGAAGACAACTGTCCTACTAAGCATGACTATCCTTTTTAAAAAATAATTGCTAGGGGCGACTTAGAAAAGGCTCAAAGAGGGTAGAGAGGGAGATGGGGAAAGAAGAGAATTGCTTTTGTTTTGATCCATTGCCCTCACTGTCCCTCAAATCCTCTTTGATTTAGCTTCTTAGACTGCTTTCACCATCCTAAACAGCCAGAATCACAACTTAATTTCTCCCATGTCAGCAGTAATACTAAAACTGAATCACAGCTACCAGTTTTCTCTCTATTGCATTTTTTTATTATCATATGCTACAACATATCTGTGATGCAACTCTATAGGCTACGGCAGAATAGTTGTCCAAACTGCCCAGCAGATATTAACTCTGATACTGAGCTTTCCCACATGTGATTTCCATATGTTGGAACAGTGGGGTATCGCAGTTTGGAGCTCCTCCTGCATCCAATGTGGATAGTTTGGAAGGCACTCTAGCTCTTAAAATCTGTATTAACCCAATGTTAAGTCTGAGACTGTATCATAGCTTAGGGGTAAAATATTACAGAARTACTATTATTAGCCCCAGACTGGCAATCCAAATCTAGGAAATTGTGATTAAACATTAAAAAATAGACTAAAAAAAAATGAGGCACATTGAGTCACCTAAATAACCCTTCTCAGAGTAATACTATGTGAAGACTGAACAGTTATGATTAGCTCTTTGTTCACAGTCTCTAAATTTTTGAGACATCTGATTTTTGCTTAATCACATCACTCAAGAATAAATACAAATGCTGCAAGCTTGTCAGAATGGACACATAACAGGAGAGAAATGAGGAGTAAAAATACTACAAGTATCTTCAGGAAGGATTAGGGCTATCCTGGAACAGCACACACGTGGAATTGCTCCAGTTCGCAGTTTATAATCTTATTCTCAGGAAGCTGCTGAGAGATATTAGCGGGCAGGAGGGGAAGTACTTCATGCTCAAGTGGCTGAATAACATTTTGCAGCTTGTATTGAGGCACAGGCCAGAGCTGCAATTTATCCGTATCAGGACTGGCAAGCCTTGGGGTTTCTTTTTCACTATTGCACCTGTTGCGCTTGTGGCAGAGACGCTGAACAGCATCAGCTCCCCACATATTAAGAAATGTACAAATGCAAAAGTAGACAAGGTCCATGTGCCCAAGATCTTACAGCTTGAGGAAAGGTTAGTTTAGAAAAGCAAACTTTTAAAACTAGTGAGCAAAGCATTATCTTAAATGCAAAGACTCTTGCAGCTGTTGGAATCACCAGTGTTACAGGGACACTTTTTTTCATGTCCTGGAGTCAGCAAAGGCAGGGCTAAAATGGGAAACCTGAATGGGTCCCTTTCAGTGAAGACCTGCAGACACTTACCTGTCCAAGTACCCCCTAGGCAAAAGAGCAGGGATGCTAGCAGGGACGCTAGCAGGGACATTGCCAGACTGACCCATTCCCTGTACCTCCTCCTCTTCCTCCAGTGCCATAGATACGAGGGGAGATGACCAAGACAGTGGCTCTACCACTGCTCATGTCTTCTGCAAGAGGAGTCAGCACGGGGCTGCAGCAGAGCTTGGGAAATCCCCGACCATGACCCTGGTGCGATCACAGCATGGGAAGAGCTGTGTCTTACACCATGAGCTTACATCGTCGTGAATGGGAAGGGAATCTGGTGCATCTAAGATCACTTTAAGTAGTTAACATACAAATTGAAAAATGTTTCAGTGTAAGGTAGCAAGCTGTGTGCTCCCATCAGAGGCCCCTCCTCCATTTCGTAGCTCTCCTACCAACACCCTAGAAGCAAAGAAGCGGTTTATAGGACTGATGAAAATTGTTTTCCAGAACTTTCTGAACCACTGCTTGCATGGTTTTTTCTAACTCTGTCCACAATTCAGCTTTTGCTGGTGTTGTTATTACAGAAGGGGCTGGGAACAACAACATTTTAAAGAATAAAGGAGGCTTCGGTTGCAAAAGCATTTCCCACAGCTGCCCAGTTGCTACAGCACTGCCCCAGGCTGCAGTTAGGAGAGTGTTTGCCATAACAGTAAAGCTTGTTTAAGAAGCTCTTGCCCCTGGCCTGTTGTTTCTGTCCCTGTGCTATATTTCAGCATCTTTTTGCTTGCACCAGTGCAACTGTTTGTTAAACCATGCCATAATGCAAATCATGGAAATGATCTGAATTAAGAAACCTTCCAAGAAAAAGTTGTGGGCTTGGGGGGGTTGTTTTTGTCTTTAATGCATCATTTCCATGTCTGGTTGAGAAAGCCCTGCAAACAGTGTAATGGCACGGTGAAGGAGACAGTGCAGGCAGGAAGAATGGCGGTTTGGAGCAGGGATTTTTTAAACAGCTTTGCTCTCAGAGAAACCGTGTGTGTAACTGCAGTGTGAGATCCCCAAGCACTGCGGGCTGTGCCCTGCCCTGATATAGCCCCTCTGCTCATCCATCCTCTTCTCCTGCCATTTCCCCCACTGTGGGCTTGGGAGAGCATGCTCAGATGCCATGAGCTAGCTGTCTTCCACCAGTTTCTTCAGGAGGTTTTATGATACTGAGGTTTTATGTTTTTATTTTCACCACTCCAGGTGTTCATGTAAAAGGGAAATGGAATTCATGCTTTGACTTTTGTGATATTTTTGTTTTCAAACTCAAGTTCCCCAAGAGAACCTTAACTCTTCCAGGCCCTCAAGCACAGCCTAATCCCACTGTAGATGGTATCTATCTAATGGCCTGAAAAGGAACATCAGAAGAATGCCAGTAAGAGCTTCTCCTCTGTCACATCAACAAGTCACCCAATAAAACCATGCAGGCAGATTTGACAAGGTATTAAAAAAAAACCAAAACATTTTCAGACCTTCTTCACACGCGGGATAAAGAAGCAACAGAATGCAAAATCAGTGTATCTGTTTCCTCCACAGGTCTTCTTTAAAACTGGTATCTTGTCAGTTAGATTAGTGATGAAAAGGAAACAAATGATACTGGCTGGATTGCAGGGACATGATAGTAAGATTCCACTGCTTATTCATGATGGGTTAATTTGAAAGAGAAACGGCCCTCATGATAGTCTTGTGAGAATAAGCAACAGACAGAGTGGAGCCCATCTGGGATTTTACCAGTTAAACTCTCTCTGGGCAAAGACGTCGTCCTGCATTAAAATATTAACTTGAAAGACACGGTTTGACTCTTGCAGAAACCATATCGCATGTATTAAGTTGGAATTGCATATAACGTTATGTCATTTTTATCAGTTACTTCACAATTGTGTATTTTGTTCCTGCATCCAAGGCATTAAAGTTCATTAATTTAATTTCATCTTATCAAGCAGCAGCCAAACAGATGCTCCGTGAAGATGAGGGGAAGAAAACAAAAAGCTTTTTCACTCTAAGGGATCTGCTGTATGTCATGKGTGCTTACACGGGCTCACAAATCACCGGTGATAAAATGTATGCCTACTGCAAACCAAAGACATCAGCCTGAGAAGAGGGAGCCAGAAAGCCAACTGTGTGTGACAGTAGCCAGAATGAACTTTAAGCCAGTTGTTCGCTGTCATATAAAATCTCCACACTGGAGTCATAACTTTTATTATTTATTCGCACTTGCAGATTAGTGCTGCTACAGCATCTGTGAAAGAGGACTATCATGTAGAAACACAGCAGCAGGCATGCTGGACACTCAGGCTTACAATCCAAGCACGCTTGCATATTTTCACTAAACACAGAACTGCAGCATTTTCCTACACAAGCAGCAGCAATACCCTTCAAAACCAAGCTTGCTTCTTTGGTGTTTTATCAACAAATACTGAACATGCTTTTTGTGTTCATAAGAAACCGGATATTTCTCTGTCCAAAACCCTTTGTAAGAAGAATTCCTGCCCTCGTTTAACTGGCTGCAATCTTTGCCAAGGGAGTCTTGACAGGACGACCACAATGGACTAGATATTTCTTGATGTTAATATTTTCAAGAGTGACAGTTAAGTATTTCAGTTAAACTAGATCACCCTAAAATGAGATGGCTTTTAACAATTCAAGAGATCAAAAGCACCAGCAACAGAGAAAAACAGGAAATTTTAATTCTAGGAATGAAAATCACATCACAAAGGATGCTGTGATTCCATTTCTCCATCATGGCCTAAACAAATGAGATAAATCCAGGCCATTCACTGCTTTGGATTTCAGACGGGACTTGTTGATTTTAACAAACTTGGGGCATTAATACATGACATAGTCTACCAAAGGTGCACCACAAGACTGTACTTATTCTCTGATTCTGTCCTTCTATGTCCATGAGCATGGAAGTTTCCAAAAAAGTTCAATTTTACTTTATTACCTGGACAGGTCAAATGTCCATCTTACTCCAATTCCAGGTCTCTGACCATGGCAAGGAGCAGATGCTTCTAGAAAGATTACAACAGGGCACGTACAGACCAGTTCTTCCACTGGAGTGGAACCATGAGAAACTTCTTAGGCCAGAGRCCAACCTTATTTAAAGGCTACTGACAAACTATGAAATCACTACTCTAGGTTGAGGCGAAGGAAAATGTATATTTCTCTGGCTTTTGGAAAAGTATAAAACCCACCCACATCTCAGCTTTTTGGGATTCCCCTATAATTAGGAATAAAGGCTAAATAGTCAGTCTGTATCTCCGAGAGCACACCACAACTAACCCATTGTGCATATTATTTGGCAAGAAATGCCTCAACACATCCTGGGAGTTTGGAAGGCAGGCTTGCTCATCTTCAGAAATGGCATCAATATAACTTAGAAATAGCTGAGCTGGTCCAATGCCCTGTGTCTTGGCAAGGCACTGATACAGCCAGATGGCTGCTGGCACCAGGCTATCTCAGCCAAAACCAGCTGGGGAATTGCTGCTGAACTGCAGCTGAACTGCATTTAGTTCTCACATCAAAAGTTTTGTTGATAATATTAAATAAATTTTTTTAGGGAACACTTTAATAAATATATTTTTTTTAATTTTTGCAAATCTGACAGCACGTATTTTCCTTCACCCTTAACACCAATGCTCGGCAGACCCAAAGAAACCAACCAGTGTTACATGAGTCTCTGGCCTCACTTCTCCCACGGACGCAGGAGCCGTGCCATAGCAGGTCAGACATGGGCTGGGCAATAGGAGACCAGGATCTTTGGGTAGCTCGGCACTGACTCATTGTGGCCTCAGGAAGCCACTCATTCTCTCTCTGCATCACTGTTTCCAGCTGGTAAGTGGAGATAATGTTGTTTACCCATCTTCATAAAGTGGTCTGACTGATGAAGGTGGAAAAACACTCATAAACTCTCATGCTGAAGACACCAAACCTAGGAAAAATACAGAGATAAAACAGATGTTATTGATGGTCTGACTGCTCTTGGAAAGATTTCTTAGACTGATGTGATCAGATATGACAGTGGATGAAAAAGAAATCAAACAGAAGCTAATGAAATATTAGGGGTGACAACAACACAAAGCAACAACTAGCCTGTAGGAAAAGAAAGTTGCTGGTTTGCCGATGGCTGCAAAATTGACCAGCAAAATGCCCAAGGAAATGTTGAGTAGATGAAGACTCGCTTGCCTTGAGTGCCTACAGTTCATTGATTTTAATTCAGCAGCATTCACAAGAAGTCATTCTTAGTTTATTCTCCCATCAATTTATTTGAACCAGTATGTCTTTAAAGTCAACCAAATGTAATAAAAGGATATTTTCCAGCATATATTGTTGCAACAAAGAAGAGAACAGTGGAACACATTTTTCCCAAACCATTTACTAGTCTCCAGGGAGATATAATTTCCTTTCAAACTGAACTACATTTCAATTCATAGGACATTTTTATTAGCCATTTTGGACTAAGTAATTGACTCCTTTGGAAGCAGTTCCCTCATTGTCACAATATCAATTAGTCAACGAAATATCATAAGGTAAAGTGAGAAACTGAGAAGATGCTCATCTGCTCCTGCTCGGCACTTCGAATAAAACCCTCCTTCTTTTACTCAGGTGCTTAGCTGATACTCACAGCTTCATATCACCATATCTAAATGAGCAACGGTTCATTTCTTTACGTGGAATTACAGAAAATACTGCTATGTGAAAAAGTCCACAAGAGCATTCCCACCCTCAGTAGGTAGGAGCATGGTGTAAAGCAGGAGGAGACTGCTGTATGCTGTGTTAAGCAGACCTCTTCTGAAAGCAGATGCAGTAATTCACACTGGACCGCAGAAGGGACAAGTGCTTACTTCAACATGAAGCTGCAGCTCAAGGATGCTGGTATCTTGCAGGTTTTGGGGACAATACAGTAAATACCCTGTTCCCTTGAGCTGCTGATGCAGTCCTCTGGATCATCACAGGTGCTGTCGATGCAGGAAAAAATAATAGAAGATGAAGGTATGGTAGACTGAGCTCTTGAGAAGAAAACCAGTGAACAAACAGAAGGTGGAGCCTCTGGACCCACCAGCTATGTACACTGAGTCTGCTTTGTGTAACTGCAACCGCACAAAATCACCGCTACACACTGGGGATTTGGGCACAGAGTGATGTATGTACACTATACATTTTGGGTTGGATGTAGTTTCCTTTCATGCTCTGTTTTGAAAGAACTTACTATACTGGACAGTTAAGAAGTATAGGAAAATTAGCAGTTAATGACGAGTTGGCCATTGCTGCTTGCTTTTATATTCATTCCTCTTTTGTCAAGGAAAGATCAATAGCACATGCTCCGCACAAAACTAATGTAATCAACGCCATGTTTTGAAAGATTAAACTGCTACTTTGTCAGGAAGTATCAGAAAAAGTCATCTGAAAACCTGAAAATACTCTTGGGCAGTGGAGTGCATAAACTGTGTATTACAAAGGCCAGAAAGAAGATGATACGAAACCTTCATTATTGCAGACCAGACTGAATCACCAACATTCGTGTGACATGATATGACATGACATATGACTGGTACCAACTGAAATCTGATTAGCAACTTCAAGTACAGTAGCTTTTTAGAGCTGTATTCAAACAATGAGGAAGAATTAAAGATCCAGGCAAAGTTTCACAAAGCAAATAATTTCCTTTTAATTGAAACCGTAAGGGCATAGTTTTGGATGCAGTGAATGCTCTGGAGCTCTCTGCTTCATTCGAACACGAGTGATTTTAAGTGTATTATTACATGAATATATTGTACTACATCCCTCACTCGAAAAAAAAAGGCATGGAAAGGCAGCAGAAAAATACATTTCCCTCATCCCTCCCATTCTGAATGTGGCATACCACCAAGCTTTTGGCATGGCAGCATATATTAATACTACACATCTATATGGGAATCATATACCACATTTTTATGTTGCAGTCTTTAGCCAATGTTTCCTTCTTGTAAAACATCCAAGGTTTCTGGTAGAAGCTTTATTACAAAAGATGCATTGTTTCCACTGAGTTATGTACTAAGAATCATCAGGCAAAATTGTGATATTAACCCTAATGGAAACAAGACATCCCTTATTATTTGCTGTTGATGAAACTTTGTGGTTTGAAGAGACCCCAAAGAACTATGATTAGCTTCAGAAAGGTAGAGAAAATGATATTAATTTCTATGTCTTCATTTTGCAAGCTGCCTGGTCTTAAAGAGATCCTTAATAGAGGCAGAAACTCTGACAGCTGCATATCTTTGCCCGTTGGCTGCCTGCACAGGGGAAGGGATGAGAGCTGGGGAGTGGGGCAAGGCAACTACTGCAGTGGCATTTTGCCAGCTGGGGACATGGTAACTGATGGTCTTCAAAGTACACACTGATCACATGAGATTTTTGTTGTTTCCAGTTGCTAAATGTCACGAAAATAAGCTTAAACACTTTAAATAGTTTCCGCACATCACTTTACCATTGCTGTGGTTACCTCAGGTATGTTCTGTGATCACAGATTAAATGTTCTGGTCAGTTTTAAGTGGAAGAGCAGACAGAAGGGCTCGATCAAAAAATAAAAGTGGAAGCACTTGCGTGCATGTGTGGCTGAATTGCAGGGTTTTTTCCACTGAACCCATAATATAATGGTGTTAAAGGACCTCTCACAGGAATACAGACAGGAAAGCAACATAAACAGGGAAAATGTGGTCACGCAACTACTACCTCTGCAGAGTTGCCCAGTGGAGGATGCACACAGTGCAAGTGCTGCAACCTGGGCAGGTCGAAGTGCCGCGCATGGAAAACAGAATCACTTCTTTTGTCCCACCCAGTTCATTAAAAAATGAGACTTCTAATGAGATTTCAGGTAATACATGTTATTACACTGTTCGCTAGCTTAAAACAATAAAGGTACATTGCTTGTCCACATAAAGCTGTTAGCATGAACTCATTTGTGCTGTCAGAGATCAAAGCTGGCTGAGGAAGGTACCTCTCCTTGCTCAGAACAGGAGAAACTGCCACTTTGTGAGTAATTTGGGATGCAGAACAGGATATAGAAGAAGTCATGCTCTCCTTCATAAAAACGTAGGTAAACACATGTGTATGTAAATAAAGTAGTTACATAAACTAAGAGTTTAGTCTCTGTGTCCAGCTGATCAGATAACAGTTTTAAGGAGACAGTTCCTTTGTATTCAAAGAGGAAAGGGATGTGAAATAACAATTTGGATTTACCCAAATCATCCACTATCATATTGTAAGAATTACAGCTGAGATTCAATTCAACAAGTTTTTCAACAAGTCTCTATGATGCTGTGAAGCTATCAAAAACACATAATGAGTTTTTAGTACGCAGCAAATATTTGTAAGCATAAAGCTTAGCAAATATTTAAGCAACATGCTTTGCTAGTGAATTTAATCTTTTTTCTTCTCCATTTTGCAGTTTAACTTGCACAACTGCTCCACAGCATGTAATGAGTTCTGTCAATCCCTTGTCAGATAGTACCTGTGGCACCCATAGCACTATATGAAAACCATACAAATTATCTGAATTGTGTTAGGCTATAATTGATTAAACAGAGTGTTCATTACAATGGTATACATACTTATTCATATTTTATTCTGATGTTGCCTTTCCTGTAGAAATTTTTTTTAAAAAGGGTGATTTTAGAATGAAAAATACATATGGGCGATAGCTGAATTATGTAGTACAGAGAACTGCTAACTGTGACTTTTGGATAAAATATTTTAAGAACACATTTTTAGATGTTGCAGTGGCAGAAAAAGATGAGTTCAAAACTCTAGCTTGAAAAGTCTGCAATTTTCCAGGCTTAATGCAACCCACTCTGCTTCTGGAGACCTTCACATAGTCCCCTCACAACTGGCAAGAAAGGCAGTGGTGAGGGAGACGCCTTCCCATCCCCTCCCTGGTGCAGCAGGAGTTGTGCTAGGAAGCAGCCTTTGAAGAAATTCCCTTTGCAGGGAGGGAGATTATGTTGAAACCTCCCTGCACATGGTGTGACTGTTCACCAAGGTCAGAACATAATTGCTGGCAAATCCCATGACCTCTGCCCAAAGACGGAGTTATTACGAAGCCCAGCTTGATATCCCAGTACAGTCTGTGCAAATAACAAAATGATGATAAACTCAAGGCAGCTGTGAGATGGCGTTCCCAGTATGGCCAAATTGAGACGCTGGTCTTAGGTTTCTTTGGTCTACTAATGTAAGGCAGCAAATAGCACTACATAATTCTTTTTACTTTTCAGGCTGCAAAGCCACTGAAATACACCTAAAGATGGACATTACCACCTGCTTACTCTAACTTGGCTAATAAGTTGGCTGAGACATCCCTCTGTCTGGGTGGGGTGCAGGCATGTTTCAGCAGGCAAGCCATTTGGGCCCTATCACGGCTTTCTCTGCGCTCCTCTGCTGTGCACAAACCAGGGCTGCTCCGGAGAGAGAAGTGGGGCAGGCAGGACTATGCAGGCAGAGATGAACAATGCCTTAACAAGAACAAAAGCAATTTCAAATCCCACCAGTTTGTCAGATTACTTAAGACATTTGACTGAATGTCAAAAATGTTTCAATGAATCGTTTTACCACCCAGATCTTATTTCTAGGCCCTCTTCTGAAAAAAAGAAAAAAATCCTGAAACTTAGTAATTAACTACTTAATTTCAGGTTTCCTCAAATATGTGTTTATAATTCCATTGTGCAAATATGACCCAAAGCAATAATGTTTTGAGCTGGTTAACTTGAATCTAGAGAAATACCTTTCCAAGTCCAGTTAGGACAAAAATTAAAACCTCACATCCAGCTTCTGGAGTCTTCCTAATGCCCCTGTTCTGCCCTGACATTTTCACAGGTGAGTGCAGGCATGTCTCCCACACCTACTTGGTTCATGCCCAGCAGCTCCGCAGAACCGATCACCTTTCTTCCAAATGGATTTGGTCTGCCGGGCGCTGACTTAAATAAAGTGCGTGATGCCACGTGTGCCATAGAGAAGCATGACAATGTGATTCACATGCTGCCTACAGATTTTCCGCAATCTCTTTGTATTGTAGGCCTTGTACTCCTTCATATCATTTGGAGCAACTCTCAGAATAATGATTTGGCGTGTGTAACTGTTTTTTCCATTTCTGTCGTTAAAGCTGCTTTCAGGGCCATGCTGAAATTGCAACAAAAGACTTTCCCACATCACAAATCACTGTAGTACTTGGTGTGCACTATATCAATAAAAAGATTAGCTTACTTATAGGAAAAGGATGACAAAGTCCACAATTGTCCGAGCCATGAGAAAAATGAGGTTCTGTTTCAACTAAACCAGCTAGTAACAATGTCACGTTTTAACCCTCAGCTGCTCAGGTACAGTACAAGGCTCACAAGTGGATTTTATCTTATGTGCAGCATTAAATTAGTGCCATTAACCTTATAGGTCAGCCCTTTGAAGTCAAGCAGGCATTTTGCTATTGATTTCCATGGAGCCAGGATTACATATTTATTTCCACTGACTCTTTATTTCAAAACATCAGGAAAATTTTCTGCTTAGAAGCCCAGAAAAGAAATGTGAAACAGAAGGATGTGGGAAGAGGGATTTCTCCCTTGGTGTAAATGCAGCATCTTCCAGTACCATCCCAACTGACAGCAATCTATGCAGACTCTGAGACAGCCCTGCAGGGACCGGCAGAAGTATTTAAAATACTTACAGAAATCAATTCTAATGGCTTTCCAGGAGTGGAGAGGGAAAGCGACGGGCAGACAAATGACTCAAGTGAAGCTGAAGCAAACAGAAATGGGGCTGGGGGAGGGCAGAAGAGACTAGACTTAAACCTGGAATCGTGCTGCACTGAAAAGATGGAGCAACTACCATACACATCCCTGTTCAAATCCAGTCTTTTAAGGTTCATCAGAACAAAATTTGACTGAGCCAGGTAGAGGAATTTGAGAGAGAGGTAATTCATATTTTGTTCTCATTCACTGGAAAGAGAAAAGCACCAGGCTCCACGATTTTATTAGTTAAGCATTTTAAGGAGTGCCAAGAGTTGATAGCAAATTTCCAAAAGGCCTGGCTCCTGTCATGAGGAAATCATATTCTGTAAAAAGAGAAACAGCCAGCAATGAAAAAAAGTATCAGGCATGGGGAAAAAGTACCTGGCCAGGGACTGGTGACAGTGAAATGCACACTAAGGAGCTACTGGTGCAGAGTTTTCCTGGACTGCAGAGCCGGGGAACCACAGCAAACCACAGGGCTATGGACATGATTACCAACATGTAAGAATGGGCACTGTGCTGAAATGGTGCATGGCAAGCACAGGACAAAACGATGGCTCTGTACATTGGAGAGCTTCCAATCTAATCATACCTCTGGGTATCACCTAATCCAAAAGACTCTACTCAAAAAGCTCAGGGCTTGGACTAGATGACCTTTAAAGGTCCCTTCCAACCCAAACCATTGATTTCATGATTCTATGATCATACTGGAGCCCAAGCAGTCATGCTGCCCCTATGTGAGTCCTAGCCAAGCACATTAAACAGCAGTTCCAACCAACTCAAACCAGTTACACAAATTCTTATTTCTGAATATAAGGGAAAGACCTGTTTCTAGTGAGCATGTAAGAGAGCCTTACAGGATGCTCAAGAGGGTTTGCATACAGTCTTCTATTCCTTCTAAAGGAAAACAACTTTACAGCCCTTTTTCTTTGGTATTTCCATAGCCCCAGGCTCATTTTTAATTTGTAGCCGAGGACTTGAATTTGCTGGGAAGGGTCAAAATAGAAATTCTTATTTCTCTGTGCATTTCCTTCCAGGCAGCCTACACAAACCCAAGTGGAATTCATTGTTTTAATGAGAAGAAAAAGGAACGGTGTTTCAGCTGCCTGTGGGGGATCCTCACTGTGTAGCAAAATGCACTACACGGCATCAGGCCCTCAGGTTTCTTATTTTTTGTTTAGAAATGTGGAGATGATTTTTTTTTAAAGGAGTAGTGCCCCAGTGCAGAGACAGTGATCAGAGGAAACCCAAGGCTCTCAGAGCGGTCACGCGTGTTGAAGAGGAACTGCGGGTTGTCCCTTTTCCTGGCTGCCCGATGCGATTCGGGATCTGATTTGTTGAAGTTCCTGAGCTCTCAGTCATGAACCAAGTCAATGCAAACTGTGCTTTGCACATACATAGCACAGTCTGATGCCAAATGCTAGAAGGTCCTGGCATCTCAGGTAGGTGCTCCAAATTGAGCAGGTAGTCTCTGACCTCAGCCTCTGTGCCTCAGCTTCCCAGTTGGAAAATTGGGATATCCCCCACCAAGAGATCATTTTGTTCACTCCAAATCAAAACATCTTGTACATACTTACAGTCTTCATTTAATAAGAAAGTATGGGCAAATTAAATCTTTAACAGGGCAAAATGAAACAACTCCAGTTTTCCTTTTACCTTTTTTCTCGCAGAAACTATTCACTAACCTCAGCACAAACTAATGAACTATTCCATGTCCCAAAAACACATCGCAAACAACATAAACATTTAATTTAGTACTGCAGGTAACATTTTTACACTATGTTTCTTAACACTGTTTTTTTCAGCAGGGACCTTCTGGAAAAAGCAATAAAATACAACTGCCAGGCAGCATTCTTGTGACACTGGTGCAGTCCTCAGTGACAGCTGGACCTGGTACATGGATTTTAGCCACCTGAGAAAACGAAGCAGCAGTGGCAAGCCGTTAGCCCTAATACAGAAGAGGAAAATGGCAGGGCATGCAGTGCTTTGCGTGAGGATGTCAGATGAAGGATGAGACTGAGCAATCTTTGTTTTCTTTCTCAAGGGAAATGTGCCATAGCCCACTTGAGCCGGAGCTGCTGAGCAGAAGAACCCCTTCTGCTCCAGGCTGCCTTTTCCCCAGCTGTCTCCTCGAGCATCTGCTGACCACAGCCCTGCTTCCCAGGGCCCCATTGCAGCATCAGTCTGCCTGATTTGCAGTCCCAGCACCTCCCATCTGGGCCTTCTGTCCCCATCTCTATTCTTCTGCCATTTTTCCTCTTACCTAGCCATCCTAACTTGTTCCTAACCAGACCCTTTAAAGGTGGGGTTTAGCCCATCCCTAAAAAAACCCACAGAGGTGCCCCTGAGATGCGGAGTAGTGAAACTCAGGAAAAGAGAACAGGGGAAGGCAAATGGGGACAACAGCAAAAATGCAGGAGGAGGGGGTAGCCCATGTCTCTCCTCCTAAGGCAGAGGATTAGCACAATAACCCACATGAGACCAATGTCCTGAAAAAGTCCAGGTTTGGCTGTTGTTCAAGGACACAGTGTAGCAGCTATATGCACGGCAGAAGGAGAACATCCAAATAAAATAATTGCTGTGTGTCGTTGCTGTCCTTTCCTTAATCCTTTCATTGTCCCGGGGACACGTACAAGGTCTTTTCTTCTCTCCGCGCTCAGCTGCCCAGCTGGACCCTGTGACATGTCCTGCTTTCAGAGTCATGCTCAACACGAGGATGAGTATGTCCCTCCACTGAATCATAGTTGTCTTAGTAGCAACCCCATTGCACTGAGTTTCTTTACTGCTTTTGGGGGCTTCCCCACACCAGGCAGCACCCTGTCTGGGGTGGGATGCTGCGAGCAGGGCAGCCTGAGGCAGGGATGGGTGCGAAGGAGGGTGCAAAGGTCCAGGAGGGCTGGGTACCTCTGCAGCACCGCCATCCGTCCCGCACACACCAGACACAGCACGGGGGCACTGGAGTCTCAGACAAAAAGTTACTGGTTTGGAGTTTGTTTGCTTGTTCTTTCGAATAGCAAAGTAATACGTTTTTTCTACGACTCCCTTGCTACGGGAGCTGGATTGGTTTTGAAGAGAGAATTCTTTTAGAGACAACAAGCCAGCTTGAGGCAGGCACCAGCAGGGAAAATTTCTGCATGAACAGTTAAAGTTATAAGCATGAAAAACAGCCCTATAATTAAGACTGGGAGGCGTCTAAACAGGCAAGTGCCTGCAGCCCCCACCCGCCGGCCCGGCCTCACAGGGTTTGCTATCAGCCCCGCTCTTACTACTGTTTGACTTGGGATATTTCTTCCYCCCTGTCTCATGCCTACCTTCTTGGGGGCTTTTGAAGTTTATCAATGGCTCTTTTGGAAAGTCAAATAAATTATGTCCCCTTACCCAGTTATTTAGTGACATTTTTTAAGAATTCCATTAGTTTCATTAGACGTGATTACTCTTCCATTTAGATATGATGTTCCTGTTCTGTATAAGAGTGATATTTACTGATGCTATTTTACTTCTAAGTTATTAAGGTTTTCTGCGTTGGCAGTGTGTGAGCATGCACACTTTGGCAGGGTTCGATGCATACAGCCATGAGGGCATTGAAAATACCTAGACAAATTAATAATGTAGCACCGAAGAGGAACACAAGTCAGTTAATATTAATGCTAATATCAAAAGTGTCTAGAGCAGCAGACAAGATAATTTTTCTCTTTGTCAGGAATAAAGAGAGATCAGCAAGGGCCATGTATAGATTGCATAGCTTGGCTTTAAAAACACCGAATAATTTGAAAAAAGCCATTCTAGTTCCTCTTCTTTAAAGAAATAATCAATGCTAGTTCTCTCTCTCTGACTTAGTAAAGAAACTAGAGTTATGCCCTTAAACCGGGGCTGTCAATTTATGTTGACAGACCTTGATGAATATAATTACAGAACACCTAACCCAAGTTTAGCAGCTGAGGGGGAGAAGTTAAAATGAAAACCTAATATTGGAAAAAATTGATCAGCCTTCTTTCCTTTTCTCTCTGGAGCCTGCTCAAAGCTCATTTATTGGAAAGACTGATGGCAGCACAGAGACTGTGGGACTAGTCCGGRCTCGCCGTGCAATGCACTTAAATGATTAGGGAATATTGGACACCTTCGCTGGAGTCGGTTGTTTGTCCTCCAGTCTCGGAGCTGCGCGGCGCTGCCTGCCAGTCGTGCATCAGGGCAGCCCCGCGCGGAGCCACTTAGTGCTGCTGATGGCGCGGGAGCCCTCCCTGATCGATAGCCCCGTTCCTCCGCTGCCTTGGCTAAGAGCTGGAGAGACTAGTTGGTGCATATGTGATGACTAGAATTTAATTATATATCAGATTGATTTTCAATTACAACTTCAAGGAGCTGCTTGCCAGGATTTCCAGTTCGTGAGAAAGGCCCTGCGTCTCCTTTCTGAATTCTTTTCTCCCCATATTCCTGCGCTATGTGGAAAATTTTACAGGCTCTCTACCTTCAGCTCTCTGTCTGGGGATAAACAGCTTCAAAATTTCCAGTAATAATGAGAAGATCAGCTCTATCTGAGGCTGAACCTATTCAAAGCTGGAAGAGGAACTTTAAAGATGTGGAATAAAATTAAAAGGTCTAGTTACAATGGTGGGGTTTTTTTTCTTTACTGTAAGCTTCCCAGTGCTGAGTTAAGAAGACGAATCTACCTTCAAATTGAGGTTTTTTCATGTTGGGCATAGCACCAAAGGGGACTGAATTCAATCCAGTCTGTAGAAATGGGAATATGTGAGTAAGAAAACATTCTTATTTTATAAATCCATCTAAACCCGGTCCTGGATGAAACTGGGAATATTCGGCATATGAGAGCAACCAAGTAGATCAGAAACCAAAGGTTTTCATGAAACCCTCTTAGATCAGTTTTGTTTCTTTTATGGGTGTTCTTATGGCTGTTAACGTCAGAGATTTTAATAAGACTTTCAACAAAATGCAATCATATGTGAACTGTATACTCACTGACTACATGAAAAATTGAGCTGGATTTCAGGGGAAAAAAAAGATATTAGTTAAATTTCAGAGGTGGGTCTGATCTGCTTACTCAAAATACGGAGGCAAAATTTGCCAGTAAACTTACACGGAAGTATTTTTAAATCATATAAAGTGGAAACCTTCAGAAAAAGAAGAAAATACAAAATTTTAAGCAGACTTAAAAATTGATTTGCTGTGGACAAAAAAAAAGAGAGCCCTGAGCAAATGAATAAAGAGCAGGAAAACAGTAACAATCAAAGGACTTAGGCTTACATTTGCTAGGACTGGGAATGTCTTTGCTCATGGTGTGGGCAAACGTGTGTGAGGCAGCCATCTCCACGTGCACCACTGGCTTTTCCAGTGATGGCATGTGAGCTCTATCAGGCAGCCATGACATTAAGCATCACTGAGAAGAGAGCAGCAACAGTGCCTGCCCCAGGGGCTGCAGGAGGGACTGCAAGCCCCCTTGCCTGCAAGCATGGCTACAGGCTAACACCCCACTTGGCCAGCTACCCTGTCTGCCCATACATGCATAACAATACCAGGTAAATGCAAAACACCTTTTAGAAGGTACATTGCTGTATACATATAGATAGGTATATGCTATATACAGTAATAAATTAGTCCTGAGTTCTGTTGCAAAGCCTCTGATTTTTGTAGAATAAAATTTTAACCTGTAATTTCCAGGAAGCTGTACTGGAATAGAGATATGACTAATAGTAAGTGAAGGTGAAGCCATTCTTTAATAAACCTGTAAACTGCTAAATACGTGCATTGTCCAGATCCATTTGAATAGCAGTATTGCTGTAATGTATTCTTATTTAGATTTTCTTCATTTTCTGAAAAAACTTGCATGGAAATCTTGACAACATGTCACGTATAAAATCCAGCCTTTTTCTGCTATCCAGTCACAAGCCAGCTGCTTTCTTGAGACATCCTATCTACACTGCAGATATGGTTCACTTTGACTGTTTTGAACCTGCCACCTGGTTCCCCCTCCATGTTCTCATGATAATCATAATTTTATTTACTATATTATACCTCCCCTGTTACCTTCTTTCCAAAAAGAATAGTCCTAGCTGAATTACTGTCTCTTTTTCAAGCTTTTAATTACCCTTCTTTCCCTTCCACCTACGTTTTCTAGTTCTATTCTATCCTTTTTGATCAGTGGGAGAACAGGTTTGCACATGATGTTCATGATCCAGGCACACCTTGTATTTATACTATTTGATGTTGATAATTCCTGTTTTTTCTCTGCTCCCGTCCTAATAATTCCTAATGTTCTGTTTACTTCTTGTGATTGCTGCCATCCATGAAGTTGATGTTTAGATAAAACTAGTTACTGGAACTAACTTTCCTAAGGATTACAGAATAATAGAAGAGCTCAGGTTGGATTTTGGGAGGTCGTCGAACGCAACAGCCCGCTCAAAGCCATGAGATATTGGAAGACTCCCAAAGCCATCTCTTCTCCAGGCTAGACAGGCCCTGATCTCCAGCCTCCCCTTGCAGGGCTAGTGCTCCAGCCACCACCATCCTGGTGGCTTTCCACTGGACTCACAGTTACAAAAGCCTTTCTTATACTGGGGACCCAAAACTGGACACAGTTTTTCAGGTGTGGTCTAATAAGCACAGGGGAAGCCTCACTTTCTTCAATCTGCTGGCTCTGCTGCACTGGCTATTTATGCAGTTATTTACACATCCCAGTCTCCCGTGCGTGTCTTTTCACTTGTCAGGATTACAAAGTTCAACTATTACTTTGTCACCCAGTCACTCAGCACTGTGAGATCCCTCTGCACCTTGCCAGTCAAGTTTGCTTTCTCTAAGATGATCCCATCAGTGAATATTGTTATCTCAGTCTCAGCCCATTTCTCCAGATTGTTTCCAAATATATCCATGCATTATGATTCAAGTACCGTGACAGTCTGATAACTGAATTTATCCTATTTCAGTTTTGCAACAGAAGCAGCCATACCTTCAGCTAGAAAGCATGATTAGCCTCAGCCTTTCAAAAGCCTCAGCATCCTTCAAAATATTTACCATATTCTCCATCCCTAGTGACCGCATTTTTGTTTTAAAGTGGGCCCAACCAGCACACAGAGCTTGCCTTTGTAGGCAGACCCATTGCAACCACGGAGAAGCTTACAGTAACCAGCAATATAGCTGGTGGTAGATGTACACAGGATGGGGTCTTCAGTGCTAAATCTTTAGGGGTTGAGTTACAGTAGTGACACACAGCACCTGAGTAGGGGAGGCATGAATAATAAAAACGTCTTGTCTGTGTCTGGGCTTCCAAACACCACCAAGATCAAGTATACAAAGTTCACCTAATCAACAGGGTGCATCTGTAGAGCCGACACATGTGGCTGTAACAGATACTGGCCCTTTATGTGAAGGTGAGAAAAATTCTCAATAGGGAGGATTCAAATGCACTGAAGCCGGTTGGGCTGTCACCACCACCGCTTCAGGAGTCCCGTTATCTCTTTTGCTTCTGCTTCTCAGATCTCCCTTGAAAGCTCAATTGTGTCTTTGACATGGGGATGCTGGAATGAAAATGGAGATGTCCAGTGTTTAGAGGCAGAGGTCACCTGAATACTCTCAGGAGCTAAGTGAGACAAAAGGAAAATATAAATGAACTCTACTATGAGATTAAGAGCACTTCATGATTCAGGTTTTGTTCTTCTCCTAAGAACTAGACTACCCCTTTCAGCAGGGATTTCCTGACATCAAGCAGTCAGGGTGTGAGAAGGGCATGGCACAGGGACTGCAGCATCAGGGTGGCAGCATCCCTCCCGAGGGAGAGTCCCATTCAGCATTTTAGGGCTCAATAGAATATTTTCACAGACAATCATAAACCAAGGATTAAGAGAAAGGATTTTCACAGAGAAAAAAGCCCTTGATAGAGTAGGCAGCAGGATGTTTTTGTATCTTATCAAATAGAGGACAGGCCCAGGACACATCCTGAGTGCTGCTGTGTTTAGTCCTCCAAAAAAGAGCAGCTCTGCAGTACCAGCACCACACATGTACGCGTAGAACAAAGTTTAGTCTTGAGGATCAAAAGGAATTAGAGGCAGGTCAAAATCAGAAACATTTGTATTTAAATCCCCATGGGCTCATGCCTGTTTGCTGCAGAGAGGCTGCTGGGGTGTAAAATGTTCAGATTGCCTTGTTCTCCATAAGACCAGGCTTCGGAGGCTGCCCACATTTTGGAAACAGGGTCCCAGATGACACAGCTTTTCATTCGTCTTTTCTTTCGTCTTACAGCACGCTGCCAACAACCATGTCTGCTGAGCCTCATGATCTGTTTGAGAAGACCTTGGGTTTTCCTCCAAGAGGACTACTCAGTGCTCTTCAAGGTAACTGCTAGAAGCTCCTGTGGTGAGAGAAGATCCAGTTTTATGATGAGGACATGCAGTCACACACATCCAGCGAATGCCAGCTGGTTCGTCTTGTCTTGRGAGATCCTCCATCTAAAATGAACCGGATCAGATCCATCATGTTAGTGTGTTCAGTGAGTTGCCTGATGTAGACAGTCTCAGACACGCTCTTATCATCCTGTGTCTCAAAGAGGAGAGTGGTCGGTGCACTGCCTGAGTGCTGCCTGCTGGAAGAAGAACATTTTGCTCTTGTTTGGTGGTTTCCCCTCCAGTGCCAAAGTCCTCCTTAATTTTCAAAATCTTAGGCTTGCTTCACATTCTGAGCCCCCAGACACTGACATTTTTCCAGTCCTTCTGCTCTTTCACTACTTCTTTTCCTTCTTCAGTTATCACCTTTTTGAACGTGAATCTCAAAATATATTCTCCATTTCTCCACTTGTCAGAAAAAGGACCATTTCTCACTGCACATTTCCCACTTCTACCACAGTTCACTCTCTTTGTCTTGACTCAGCCTATATTTAACCTTTCTATAATGTACAAAACTTTCTCCCACTGCCCATATGAAAGTTATGTTACTGCAAATTTTTCCTGTCTACTCAACTTCTCATTGTCAAGTTTTCCTCAGGATACTTCATAGGGAGGATGCTATATAAAACATTTATTGCACTGTATCCTAGGGAACTGGCTGGTTTTAGTGTTATCAGTGGCATTATTAGAACGAACAATATTATAAGGAGATTTGATGGGAATTACAGAAGCTAGATCTACTCACATCAAAGAGGGAGACAGAGAGCTTGTAGTGTGGTGAGGGAATAGATGACCACGTCCTAAAAGTCTCATAAAGGATTTCTTTTTAGCCTTATGTAATCTGAAATAATAATAGGTCCTTATAACGCAAACCTTTGAGTCCCTCCCACAAGCTAATGAAAATTTTCATGTGCCTCTTGCTACCTTCTACATTCAGGCAACAGAATGAGTATTTCCAGAACCACTTTTTTCATTTTTTTTTCCTCTTTTTGCCTGAAACGACTCTATGTCCCAGGAAATACAGTCTGCGTGTGCTAATCACTACACTGAATATCATCGAGAGACAATAATATATAGCATAAAAGGGGCAACATCGCAAACTAGCATTACCAAAGCTGTGACACCAAATTTCCAAAGACAGAATTGGAAAATCAATCTACAATCCTCAAGCAATGGTTGGCATAACTGAACAGAAACCTGCCTGGAGGAAGAACAAGGCAGTAGTGCACTCACTGCAGCTGAAAATCTGTAATTACAATAAGCTAAAACCAAATTCGACACTGTTCCCTGCGTGCATCTGATACTTCGATCTCACCTCCTCTGTGCAGAGCCCTGCAGGATCCGGCCCTGTGGGATCCCTTTGAAGCTGGAAAGGAATAAGATTCTCCTTCATTCCATGAAAAAAAAATCCTGTTTCATATCAACTCTGGGGACATGGCCCCAGGGAGACCAAGCCGCATGGTCCCTGCTCGTTGCACCCTGAAGGACTCCGAACCAGAGGTCCTCGTCCATTGGTGCCATGGCCCCAAGGCTCCCCAGCCAGCCCTGCCGACAGGCTGCCAAGCTGCCAGGTGAACAGCCTGCAGGAAAGCAAGAAGGCCTCTCCATCAGCTGTTTTCTGAGCCTTTCTACCTTTATATATTACTTTTTTTACTGCAGGAGGCCCAGAGTCAGGAACCAAGAGCCCACATGGAGCTCGATCACGTCGTAAATGTGTTGCCATATGACTGGAGACGAGCAGCCTGAAAACCTGACACAAGAGCACTTAGAAAAGCAAACAAAATTACTCTTTCTGGTTTTAAGGAGTTCTGCGATTTTTTCAGCCTGATTCATTATTTTCTTGTGAGAGGCTGAATTATTTGGGAAGGAGACAGTCATACTGTCTAGCACTGGGCAGCCAATAGCCATGCTTTGAAACACCCTTGGAGAGACTGCTCCTCTTTGACTGTATAGGGAAATTTGGCTGCTTAGAGTGCCCTGAATCATCCTGCAATTAAACGTCTGCAATGGGCATTGCAAAAACGCATGGGATGTTGGAATATTTGTCTCTGACAAAGCTGGAATGAGTATGGATCTGAGGAGCCTCTCTGCTTTAAGAAATTCACCATTCACCAGTGCACTGCTATAAATAAAGCCTATTGGTGAAGAGGCAGTGGGCATCAACTAAAGCCATTTTGCCCACAGGTAACAGGTATATGCCCAAATGAAGTATAACATCCCAGCAAAGCACTTTCATGCATGCATAACAGAGTCCGTGTTCTGGAATTCTTCATATAAAAATGCCTCCAAAACCAAAACCCCAGCTAACATCACTGCCAGGTACAACGTGTCAAGCTTAAAGCCTGAAGATGGGCAGAGGTGCCCCATGAGCCAACTTTGGGAATTTCATTGTGCGATCCTGTTTTGCCAAAAGCCTGTTGCCCAAGATCTTTTTAACTAAATGGTTTCAGAAAAAAAGATTGAAAATGGCTGAAATTCTCATATCCCACAGGCTCAAATTCAGAGGGTAAACAAATCATGACAGTTTAGTGACATGGCAAGTTTTGAGGCAAGAGTTGAGACCTCTTTTGTGACTGTTTTTATATCTCCATTATATGTGTGGGGTGCGAAGAAGCATAATTACTTGCAGAGAAGTTATGTGGCAGAGCTGAGAGTTGTACCCAGGCTTTTTCAAACCCAAACTGGACCCTTCTCCACTTTTGTCTGATATGTGGGAGACTTTTGTTTTCAGTAGTCAGTTACTTTTAATAAATTACTTGGTGGGGAAGGAGGGAGGATTGTGGGTTTGTGGGCTTGGGGGTCAGCCCATCATAAAGATGCATATGTACAGCTAGACAACAGCAATAGATACTCAGCTTCGAATCCTACCTTGTGCAAGTGGCACTAGAGACTTTGTCAGAAGTTTCTGTGATCTGGTGGGGTTGAAAGTTCCAGGGAAGGAACTAGAAGGAGAGATTGTATAGCACTGCTGGCTCCAGTCCTGGAGAGCAGCTTCCATGGGAGGTTGAGAAGCTTTTTTGCTTCCAGAGAAGAGCTGATAAAATCAGCTCATCAGACATTTGAAAACTTTAAGATCCACCGCAGTGGCAAAATATCATTTTTATTGTTTGATATTGTTCTTTACACTGATTTATGATGAGTTACCACAACGAATCCTGACCATTGAAAGGCTATTTACTTTTCATGCAAGAAAAACTCTTTACAATAATGCAGTGGTTTTTTAAAACCAAGTTCAACCATTAGCCTGAAGGAGACCATCAATGTGAACGAAATTAATTCTCTGTCCATGAGTTTCAATAAACTTTTTTTTTTTTAATCTCCCAGGCAAAAGAAAAGTTCTTGAAAAAAAGTTATTTTAGGAAAGAAATGCAGAATGGGTTTTCTGTACAAGTGAGAGGTGGACATTCAGGGTTCATTTCTGGGTGAACTTTTCTTTTTCCTGCCTTAACTTTTTTTTTTTTTCCTGAAGTAAAAATACAGCAAGGTAAATAAGAGCACTGTCTCAATCATAGAAAAGAGCTGGGAATCTGAAGCTTTGTCTGCAAAACCCAAACACCAGCCATGATTCATGTTCCACTCATGTGGCACACACTGGAAGCTGGGATGAGCACCGGCCTCCGGCATGCAGCGGGCTGGTCTGGGGGGAGAACAGAGATGTTGCAGAYGAATACACTCCACCAAAGCGCACACACTGGAAATATAATGAAGAAATGAGCCATGTGCATTAGAGTGTATAAGCCATCTTCATGCTTAGGAGCATTTGTGTTGTAGAAAAAAGCAAAAAGCATTGTTTGTAGCAAAGCATCTTGGTTTTATCGGGCTGTGTTATTAATGGGTGACTGGTTTTGCTCTGGTGGGCTCTGGTCCGTTAGAGCTACTGGACATGCACACAAAGTGGCTTTTGGGCACAGGAGAGCTGGAGAGGGGAGGACTCCCTAATCATTGTTATCCTGTGTTCTTTCAGGATATTGAACACATGCTATGCCCCATTTTGTAGCTATATCCAGCCATGTCTATAAGGATTGCACTCCTCATCTACATCCCCCTACAGAGGCTACCTGAGGGTCAGAGCCTTCACCTCTAGGATCACCTGGATGGAAGTGTTTCCGTTTAAAACTGGAAAGGTTTTTATAGAAAGCAGCTCTATTCTTTGTGAGGGATTTCTGTGAGAAATCCTTCCTTTCCACAGAAAATATTTGTGGGAATTTTTTTAATAAAAAATAAATATTTGAAAACTCTCCCTTTCCCTAACAGAATATGTCACCTCCCCATGCTTCCCTGCAATGGGGATCTCCAGCCGGACTTCATTCCTCACAATGTGTGGTGGAGAGGTTTCTCTGCGATGCAGGATCTTCTCTTGTAAAAGGAATTTTCTGCACACCCTTTGCACCCCTTTTTTTTCAAAACAAGCTGTGGTCCAAACTCACATCCACTGGAACCAAGTGGAACCACGCAGGCAGACTGCAGACTTTGAATCAAAAGCACAAAAACCACCTCACTCATTTTCCCTGGCTCTCTGACTCCCTTCTGCACTTTCTTTTCCAAAACAGAAGGAGGGAATCCCACAGTGTGTAGCCGTTATTCGCCTTTTCCTTTCCCTCTTCTCTGCTGAGGTCAGGAAATAAAGCAGCCTGAAGGAGTGCTTGTTCCACACACAGGGATGCATCACAAAGTAGCCTGGGGCAGGGTGAGCCTCCGTGGCTCCTGCGTGGTTTCCTTCCCTCCATGCTCGAGCAGGATGAGCAGGACCATCGCAGCAGTCGCTGCCGAGGCTCTGAAACAGATACCAGCACCACAAAAGGGAAACTCAATCACATCACTTATGCTGCTTTTCTTCCTAATCCAGCATCAGGAAGGATCCTGATAGGAGACCTCCCAGGCAGCTCTGCGTCACAGATATGCATTTTTCTTGTGCTGATTTTGCCTGACCTCTTTGGGCAGTTTGAGAGACGCTGTTGCTGACATTGCTGCTGTAAGGCATCCCACAACAACCCAGGTTTTGTGGGTCTGTAAAATACAAGAACTGAACATACATTTTTAAAGTTCAATGCATCTTGCATTCAAGGACACAGAAAAGACTTTTCTATAGAAAGAAGGGAGAGTTAAAAAACACAAAGGCTAATAGTAACAGCTGAATATTGTTTCCATCAGCCGTGTTATACCACAACTAAATCTGTCTGCTTTAAACAAAAGGAGATAAGCAAGCATCTCTCCTGAAACTGATTATGCCTTTATTTATTGCTGCTGCGTTGCTCGGGTGGGAGCAAAGATGGGTTTAGCAGGGATTAGCCCTTGTTGCCTGCACTCAGGCCGTCACTGCTGCTCGGTGTCAGGGGCGCCGGCAGGGACGGCTGCTCGGGCTGCACGACCGCAGGTACCTGTCCCGGAGAGCAGCCTGGAGGCACCTCACCATCACCCACCGCCGCGCTCTCCCCTCTTTACTGTTAGAAATGACCCTTCTTGCTCTGCACTTACCATTAGTCTCTCAGGGAACTTTGACAGGGCCCAGGCTTACTCCAAAAGAGATAAAAGTGAAAAGGTCACACCTCTGGGTCAGAGGCTAAAAGGCAGATAAAACACCCTGCCTGCAGAAGCAAAATCCAAAGGAAATCAAACCAGCTCCCAAGAAAGGGTAGCTTGTAGGCTGAACCCCAGTGGGAGGACGCAATTGTCCTTCTTTTAGTAACTCCCCCCCTTTTTTTTCCCAACATGGGTTAACAAAATATGTTTAAGCACAAAACAAAATAAACTCAAATGAAAAACCCAGCCTGCCTCCTCTCCAATGGCTGATTTAATGGAGACTTTTGCTCTGCAGGGTCATCTTTTAATCTCTTACTGAGGGTAGAGAAAAAAATATTTTTAAGCACAGGAAAGACAAAATTTGCTATTGAATGTCTTCCTTTAACCACACAGGGCACAGCTATTCTTCTGACTGGTGACTTTATTGGAACAATAAATCAGAAAATGTCAGCTTTCAGTTAGGTGGYTATGAAGGGGATAGTGGCAAGTTGTGGGAGGGAAGAATAAACCATGAAAAGCAAAAACACAGATAATACAAAACATATGTAAATGAGGATCTAAGGAACCTTTTTAGTGTATTTAGCAAGAAACTATTAACATTTTTATAAGCAGAAAAGGCAGCTTTGAGGCATCCCAGACAGAATGAGCTAGATGTACATGCATGTGGACTTTTACATATTGAGCCAGAGGCTGAGAAAGAAATTTTGTTGGGATCCCTTTGGATCCGAACAAAAGAAAACAAATGTTCAGGTCACTTCTCCCAGGGGAATCAGAGCAACAAGGGTGGCTGAGGTTTGCATGTGCACATGTGAAGCGAGATCCCGCGGCAGCTCTGCAGAGATGAGCGTGCCCGCGCAGAACCTACAAACCTACATTTGCACAGAGGGCTCCAGTTGCTCCAACATTAACATTAGGAGATCAAACTTTTGCAGTTTCCCTTCTTTTAGTTCATATTTCTGCAGTGTGCTGCTACAAACAGGTAATTTAGAGGGCATTGTATGAGAACTGGATGTTTTCTTGTGTTTACTGCTAGTGCCTAGTTTTACGTAACCCACAATCTGTCCCTCTTCAGCTTTATGCCCCCAGATCCAGGTCTCCCTTCCAATAAAAACTGTGAAGGTTTTGCCATTGACTTTGCTTGATTTCTAGCACTTCTCCTCTACTTCAGTTTTTTTCATTCAGCAGAGTTTTAAACCTTCAAACTTCTCTGCATAAGACCAACACAAGGAAGGAAAGAGGAGATTCAGTTTTCAGCTTAACCAGGACAACTGCTGAGCCATTAGAAACTCGTGAGGGTTTATGAGGCCCCAGAGCCCTAGAGAAAGGCTAACATACTATCTTGTGCAGAAATGGAAAATTTGGGAAATGACCAACTAGTTTAACCTTGGCAAAATACTTGAACATAGTATTAAGCAACTGCCTCATGGCAAATAGGGATAACTCTGATAAAAAGAACTGGTTAACTTGGATTTGTGAAGAACGAAGAATGTCAGACCACAGTCTCTTCCACTGAGAGAGAAAATGTTTTACTGTCTGGAAAAGGATCCATGGGTTCAATCTGAGTTTCATAATGTGTTTTCTGACATTTCCCTTGCTAAGGACATAAGTTTTAAACACAAGTTCCCCAAAATGGGTGCCCAATTGGCTGAAAAACACAGTCAAGTAATTACATTCAGGACATTAGTATCCGACTAGGAAGATACACCTACCAGAGCACTGCAGCTGTCTCCCAGGCTTTCACGTACTAGCTTTTTCTTCTAACCTAACTGAGTGTGCCATTCACAGCTGCATCTAAGAGCAATGGTTTAAGCAAGAAATTAATAAAACCACTTTAGCCACCTCTGCTCCCTCCAGGTCTAAAGTTTGAGGTGATGAATCGCACTCCTGCCTTTTAAGGTATTTTCCATGCATCTGCGCTGGGTTTCAGAGCAGAGCTGGCTCCCAGGTGCCCAGCTTCCAGCTGAGCATTTCACAACATACAGGTGGCCCTTGGGGTAGATACTGCCAGGCTGTGGAGAGCACGTCTACATTTCTCTGAACTCCTGTGACAGAGGAACTTGTTCTAGGTCATAAGGAAGACTGTAAGATGGAAGGATGTAAATCTAGGTCTCCCAAATCACAGGCTATCCCCCAACCATGGGACTTGGAAGGAAAAAATATATCATTTTAGATATGAAAAAAAAAAAAAGAAAAGCAGAGATGCTTGTTAAAATATACTTTGCTGCAAACTTCGTTGTTTGATGTTGTAAGAGAAGTTTTATTTTCCAGGTGGTGAAACAGTCAATCATGTTTTTAACAGATCTAGGATTAGCTAGCCGATAGATCCATATGGTCAAAACCTGGATAMGAGTTTTTTCTCACAAAGATCAAAATCAGAATCACAGTAGAACTCCTAATCTATTGGCTGATAACACATTGTGTAAATCATTACATTAAATGATAAGCCCTCTGGGATTCATTTTCAGCATACGGCTGATCATTAAACCTCTTTTAGGTCTTTTAAGGTTATTCTGAAGTTAAATCAATACCTATCCCAGCTCTGCTGCTGTCCTTCATTGAATGCATCCAAAGGACACAGCCCTTTTCTCAAACAAGGGGAATCCTCGCTCTGGTTTTAATTAAAAACTYTTCATTCCAATTTTTGGAATATTGGAATATTCCAGGAAAGCTCCTGAAATGAGTTCAGCAAACAGTTGCTCAACCCCCTCTTTCCCTCCCCTTTAATCTTGGGTGCTGACCTGGCCATTCATGCCGTGTTTGCAGTGGTGAGTTCTGCAAACTGAGTTTCCATGGCAGCCCTAATCCATGAATAGGGCTGGCTCCACCRGTGGTCACTTAGGAGAGGCTTTGTCCTCCACATGTCCTGTCGCTGGCTGAATCAGAAGACAGAAAACAAGCGCCTTTGGTAAACATGACCTAATGAGATCCCCGGCTCTGTGACGGGGGCCTGGAAAGGGAACGTGTGGGGACACCCGCCTCTTCTGGGATTTTCCACTGGGGTCTCCCAACTGTTTCCTGCCTGTTTTTATAGACTGTTTTATTTAAATTGCATTTCTAATCACTGTTTCATTCTTCTTTTCTTTTTCGGATACAGATATAACTGAATGAGCATGGCAAAACCATGATCTGCCTTAGTGAGAGCTGTCCCCAACGCTCTCTCCTTTCTGCAGGTGCCAGGTTGTCCTCTCCYCACCGGCCCGGCTGACCCCCTGCGTGACCGCAGGACCACCACGGCAGCAGGCGGGTTTCCTGCGGGGACCGAGGGGTCCCTGTGGGGCTCCTGCAGTGCCGAGAGCAGGGCCCTGTGCTTTCAGCCTATGCCTCCTTCAGGTGTTAAACCACAGCATGCTGATCCCCGGCTACAAACCCTTCCCCAACCGGTGCTAGAAGCTGCCTAGAGGGCCTCTGCAAATGAATTGAACAAAAATTAAATTCTACAAGTTCCCCAAACAGTACATAACTTCTTTCATTTTATGCTGAATAATCACAGTCAATTCATCTGGGCATTAACATGATTGCTTGCAAAACCACCTAAGAGGATGACAGCCAAACATTTCCAGAAGATTAGGCTTTTCAAGCTGCTAAGATATTAGGAAAAAATGATACCATGTAAAAATATACCTGAAATACACTGAAGCAGACAAGCTGTGTATTTTGAGTATATATTCTATACCTTCTTTAAAGTATAACTTTTACTCGGTTCCTCCAAGCTTTTTTCCTTTGCTCTGGGGCATGAAAGTCTTGCTATCCATCTTCTTTTAACTCGTTATGTGAGGCACAACACCAAAAGTAAACGTGCTGGGCACCATGTAGATGCATCTGGCCTTTATGCACTGTCAGTCACTTCTGCAGTGTTGGATGGGACTCAGTCTGTTATTTAAGGTCTGATTTCAACTGTTTGCCCTAACGTAATGCAGAACAGTTGTCACAAAAATGCTGATCATTATCTCTACGTACTGCAAATACATTTAGGAGAATACGGAGAGCTGAGTCCTGTAGTCCTTGTTTTGGGAAAACTCCCACCGACTCCACATAGTTGATGCTTTACTCACAATTAGCAGCTACAGTCAATGTATTTATAGGAATTCCTCTAAAATCGAAAACACAGGCAGACTAATGGGATATAGAGAAAGAGAAAGGAAGTGACTTTGGCCATGGCATGCTTCCACCCCATGCAGCTGAGGTTGGACAGCTAAAGGACCCCTGGCCCAACGCCCTGTCAATCACCTTAATCCCAACCCAAAGAGGAATGATACTAAACACTCCACAAAAATGCTTCCAAACATTGCCACGGGAAAAAGGAAAAGCATTAACCCTGCCTTCCCAGGCACGGCTTTAGTAATGGACACATTGCATTTTACATGGAGAAACACATGAACATAAAAGACATACCCTCCAGTGAAAAACTTGCACAACCTCTCAGAATGAGCAGAATTAATCATAGGGAATAATTACAGTTCTAAACAAGAATATTTATGACATTACATAAACACCATTAAAACAAACTGAAAGGCAATAATTTTTAGAAAGAGGCAAGGAGGAAGTGAGGTGGGGGGACGAAAACCAATCAAAGTTTATAGTTGAAAAGATAAAAGTTCCCGTGTGTCAATCATCTTGGAAATTGTTGCTTCAGCCATCACTTGTGCCTTATTTACTTCCCTTAATAAAACAGGGAAAGAATTTTGTTTATAAAGTTAGCCAATACTTGGAGTTTAAAGCAATTTTCTTAAAAAGGATCTTTCAAAACCAAGAAGAAATGTGGAAAATTTCTTTCCAAAATGTTTTAACTTTTCAAGAAAAAACATTTCAAGCCATTATCATCCCAGCAACCCTCTTTTCTTCCTCCCTCCCTTTTTTCCCTTTTTCCCAAGGCAAGTAAGGATGAAGGGAAGAGGGAGTTTTCCTCTCTTGTTACTGATTGAAAAAATTAACATAACTGTATTTTTAAGTAAAAAAAAAATGGAAACAGTTGCAAAGAAAAGCATTTGGAGATTTTCTTTTGCAATATACTTGGAGCATTTTTCTAACCAATTCTAGTTATTACAGCTGGGGCAAAAGCTTGCTACGCCTTTTACACTCCAGATTTTATTCTGAAAATTTGGAGCTCGAAAATTGCCCTGGGCAGTGTCAGTCGGGGCTGTATTGCCCTCCAGAAGACTGAGAGCTCGAGTGCCTAGCAGTAACRGGGGGGACCTTTGCCAGCCCTGAGATGGCCTGGCAGTTCCTCTTCAGGAGAAATGCTGTTACAGTCCCTTGTGTTTGGGTTAGACATGTCGCCAGTGGAAGCAGTGCCTATATGTACCACGGGCACATGGAAGTGGTTTAGAATTGCCCTGTGAAAGGAAAGTTTTTTGGTCAAAATGCTGTTTCCTTAATTTTCTATTCAGACTTGGGCATATTCCAGCATCGAGAAAAGGATGGGAACCGACAGCACTCGGAGCCATAAAAAACACATTTATCTCCTTTAAAATTCCCTCTTTCAAGAGCTGGCTTCTGGGAAGTGCAGCCCAGCCTTCTCCTGCATGGACCACTGGCCTGAAAATGGATATGGGGCTTTCATGACCCAGGCGAGGAGCCGGGGATCTCGGCAGGCCAGGCGGGTGGCTGTGATGAGGAGATGTCTGTGGACATTTCATGGGCTGGAATTCAACCGGAGGGAGCTGCTAGACACAGACCTGCATTTGAAAGCTGGGTGCACCTTTGCAGGGGCAGGAGAAGTTTTTAGAAATGGAGTACCATGGCTTAATACCGGTACCTCCCTCCGGACAAGCGTAAAAATGCTCTCAGCTGGCTGCGAGCTGCGGGATCAATATCAAGTCTGTGATTTGTACACAAATACTGCAATCTAATTGATACACATGGGTAACAGATATGCTTTTGCAAATCAGCTGCGATTACCAGGATCCCTCGCAGGACTCAATAAACAATGTCTGGCTTCGGGGCCGCAGAACACACACACGGCTACGCAAACCTCCCAAACAATTTTCCACTCTGCCACCCAGGCTCCATCAGCCAAAAGCTTGTAAAAGAGCATGCGACAACACAAACAGCCTGGGTTTAGCTGAAAGCCCAAAGTACAAAAACTCATCTAGCCCAGCGCAGTCTGCATCCAATTCCCTGTCTGCCATAGGGAAACGTTTTACTTTCCAGGTTTATTCTTCAGTACCCTTAAAAACAAGAAGAGATCCCCTTTCCCCCCCTTACCCAGGCACACTCCATCCTCCCCTCCATCTCCTCAGAGCTGAAAGCACTTGGGTTTCATGGCCAAGCATGGCCAGTCAGATGGGAAATCGCATGTTGCACCCTCCTTCTCCATYTTCCCTGGTGCCAGGCACTTCACCACAATTCTGATTTACTCATCGAGGTGTTGGGGAGAGTTTGCTCCACTAACTCCAGGAGTCAGGCAGCATTTCCTGAACCAGAATGATGGTTTAAGTAAGGTCCTTCCACTGACCTCCCCATGACACCGTGCTCATGAATAACCAGGTCTGTCRCTGCCCCTCATGCTTAATTTTCTCTGAGGAAATCTTCTGTTAAGGGGCAACAGTTTTCCATTTCAGTGTACAGCACTACCCAGCTGCTTGTTATTTCACTTGGCTGAGCCTGACAAGCTAATGGTATGTTTGATTTGCACTACCAGTTCCTGCTAGAGACATCATAACTTTTATTACAGACGTGGTTCTTGTTAGAGACTAAGTTGTCCGCAGAAGAAAAAAAAATGCACATTTATTTCATTCAGCTTACTGGTTAACTCATTATTTGCAAGTGCAGTGCTGGCATCTAGCACACAATCTGCTGCATTTCTTTTTAGCATATTTCACTGTTGTTTGGTGGCAAATGGAGAGATCACTCTAGCTTTTCTTTTGATATGCTTTCCCTTTAGTGTCCTAAATCCTTTGAAGATGATCACGTTTCTGATTGCTAGAACATTTGCTGTAAACTTTCTTAGACACTGTGCAGCTAAACTCAAATCAGCAGTTGCCATGGGGAAAAAAATGGGTACAGAGAGAGGATAAGCAAGAATACATTTAATTGGACATAGCTCAGCATAAATTTTCTGCCTTGGTTTTCCTGCTCGGTGTTGATAAAGATATCAGAGTGTCTAAGGAACTTACACATCTGYGTTATTCTTACACTGCCAAAAGTACTGCATGTGCCACGTAAAACTAATGCATTACGCTTTGCAAGAATAAAAAAGCACACCAAAAGGACTAAAAACTGCCACAGTCCTGCTTGTTTGCAAAACAGAGAATGGATATTTTAATGAGGAGACCACTTGGATTATGAAATTTGTTTCCCCATAACATTCTTCAATTCTTTCCTCCTTTCTACATAAAGTATCCACTCAGGACAGGACAGTACCCTCCAAATCTTCCTGATTTGGAGCACCCTGATTGACATGTCTCTGTATCTCACACTCAGCAACCCAGGTGGAAGGTTCCCAAGCCTAAGATTGCTTATGAAAATTCTGGCTGCACTTCCCCTCCATCTCAGTTTAGTCGCCAGTAAAAAGGGGATGGTATTCACACACATCACCACACTGCAGCCTTGTGTAAAATATGCCTGGTTAGAATACAACATATACAAGCAAAAAATAAGGAGGCTCATAGTGTTGGCTTTTCCTTGGAGCCAGAGTAGGTGTGTTACATGCAGGACTGCCAGTGCAAGATATCCATTTGCAGTATTATCAGGGACTGTTAGTTCCTCATGCAGAATTTTCTCTAATAAAGGCTCTTTAAAGCTCCTGAACTCTTGATCCTCAAAACAGCCAGTCTGGGGAGCATTTCTTCCAGTCTTTGAAGTTGTAGCACTCATAAAGCTGACCAGCGCTGTTTGTGGGTTTGTTTTCTTTCCATATCTCTCTTTTTCCTTTAAGACCAGACAGAAGATGACATTATTAGCAGGCTGCTCACAAGCACCTAGTAGTTTAGGGGCAGGCTTTTTATTTCTGCTTTCAAGCAGAGATGAAAGATTGTAAAAACTTCTCTTTTTTTTTTTTTCCTTAAGGAATTACAGCTCACAAAAGTTCTTATAACTCCTTACAGCAGCTATTTTACTACTCAGGGAGATATTTACTAGGTCACTTTCTTCCTGCAGCAGGCCTCAGTGTTAATAAACGATGTCTGTGAGTTACTTTATGCTCTTCATACTTTATTTTGATCTAGCTGTGTGTTTAAGGAGCTAAAGAGAGTGTGTCTTGATGAACTACTTACACCAGAGTTTGCTCTAGGCCAAAATGTGGAGAGGGCTTTCTTCTGTGGTTTTTTTTTTTTTTAAGTTTTTGTAGGTACATTGAAATCTGAAAAATGGGGCGAGCTGCCAAGGTTGCTCTGCGAGTCTGTTAGCTTCTGCTCACTCAGCATTAACATCTGTCTTCACTAAAGTGTTACTGGACCCCCGGTACACTACACGGAGTAAGCTCCAGAGGCGCTTATAGAAAGCAGAGCTTGGGGAGGGGGGGAGACCCACGTCCCCCAAGCCCCCAGCTAGTAGCACTTTTTCAGTCAAATTAAGGCACAGCTTTACTGCAGAAGGCTTTGTCCCAGATCTGCATGCCAGTGAGCCTTAATATCAAAGACAACCACGGGGAAGAGACAGGGAGATTGTGCCAAGAGGAACCTGTACCTGGATTCTCCCTCTCAGCCTTTTGTCCCATTCAGAAGGTGACATAAAATACAGCAAAGATTTTTTTTTCTCTTTCCAAACAAGAAGTCAGATGATTTTAGTATACAGTTCAAACTCAAAGTGCAATATTCCTGGGGGCCAGTTACCCCTAAGCCCTCAAATGAGGCACACAGTCATTACAACATCAAGCTCAGCGCTAACACACCCAAAGCAAGGCAGTACCGCATGCCTCCCTGGTGAGGTTGCACAATATCTTTGTACCTAATTAACATCTATGTGTCCATCCTACAAAGAAACCAGTTCTGCATACATGTAAAGTACATGAGTCTTTCAGGTTCTATCAAAGGAGGAACAGAAATCACATAACCCCCCCATAACACCTGGTTTGATGTCTTGCATGAGACTTGGGTGCACTCACTGAGGCTGTGCTCGTAGGTAACATCCAGCAAGCCACTGAATTCGGGTTCACATCCTTGAGGTGAGAGCAGCATCCTGCTCTGCAATGTGTGCAAAACCGAATGAGCTACCAGCACGTGGTAAACAGCAGCACACCTCTGAAGGCACATCTTCAGCATATGCACCATCCCATTTTACAAGGTAAGGTCCAGCTTTCCATGAGCTGACAAATTTCCAGGTTTTTCTTTGTGTAATGTGTGCTTACATGCCCGCCACACAATCAGCAGCGCCTGGATTTGTGGATTTATTGGCTGTGACCAGACACAGGCTAAGTAAGTAAACAGATTAATATGTATTAACATACTGCATTCGTTCAAAGTTCAGAACTTGTGCGCACATGTGAAGGTGGTATTTATCCATGGTTCTTACCGAGGGAGCTGATTAAAAACAAGATCATGCAAAGTAAGCAGTGCAGTAAAAAGACAGCATTAAAACATTTTTTTAACTGAAATATCCAGAATAATGGTTACCTGATTTAATGGCTCATCAAAATATAGCTCTCGCATAATCTTCAAGGGTTTGGTGGTTTTATGTTGTAACTTGTAGCTGATGCTGCAAGAAGTAAGAGTTCTTATGAAATTATTTCTGTATTGTTACCCATAAAAAACATCCCTAAGAGAATTCATAATGCCTCATCTAGAAAAGACAAAGGGCAAGAAGGGGCAGTCATATATTGGTCACCTCCTAATGAAAAAGATGTCTCAAAACAGAGACAGGGACTTACTATTATAGCACCTTTTTTTTGAGTTTTTGGCTTGTCGTCTTGAAACCTTTGGATATTTTCTTTCTAAATATGGTGGGACAGTAAGTTAACTAAACTCCCATTTTAGAATAGCAATAAAAAGCTTCAGGTGTGTGTTAACACTGTCAGAGCTGCAGGTGTTAAGTACAGCAGTATAAGCTCCAGCTCAGCCCCCCCTGCAAAGCTGATCAAGCCCCTTGGCTGGGCTCCCTGCAGGGGAGCTGCGCTCGCAGCCTGGTTTGCAGAGCAACACAGGGATGCATTGCCGAGGCTAAAGAGGAGGGGGTTTTTTAGCGTTTGTCCCAAAGTAAACTTCACTTTTTATTACACAGTTTTTAATCCAAAACCTAGAATGAATCAGGAATGCAGCATTTTTTACAGGAGAGGATATCCTGGGAGATTCTCATTGCAGTAGGTGCCTGGCCCTCAGCTCTCAGTCTGGGGAAGAGGTGCCTTGCAGCCTGCCTACCATGAGCCATCACTGAAACAACCCTGCTGCTGAGGGAGAAAAATCAATTTTCATCAGGAACATGATAAAAAGGGATTTCTTRCTGAAAATGTTTGTGAAAAGTTTTTTCCAGCAGCTGCTCAGCTGCTCTCTCATGGAGGAGGCCAGGTGAAAGCTGGATGATCAGAGGTGTCACCAGCCCAAGTGCTCTGGGATGTAATGATCAAATTTTTCACTTCAGATCTTAAAAAAAAAACCCAGCCACTTGTTTTAGTGCCTAAATGGCAGCTCAGGTCACTTGATAATTTAACACTTAGACTTGTACTAGATGTGCTACATGACACTTCCTTTTCAGGAGCTGTATTTAGGCTGTCCCTGTCCCCATCAAGCAGCTTCTCAACTGGACAGAGTCTCTTGCAGAATGGAAATCCTCACCGTTTACACAAGCATTTTAAGCAAAGCATTTGCAGACTTTTTTCTTCTTCTCTTCTCAGCCCAGACCAAACTTTGCATCTCTTTTATGGGATTTAGGCCTGAATTTTTAAGCCAGATTAGTGATTTAGGATGTCCACTGTCAAGTCTCCTGAAGAGTCTGGCTACCAGAGAGCAGGAACCTAGCATCTTTTATTTCTCTCAGCCTGGATCTGACTTGACGGCACCTTTTCCATACCTTATGTAAGTATCTTTACAACCTGGAGGTTAATCAGTGTCTCGTTGTCCCAAAATATCTAACTGTTACCACAACATAGAACCAAGTCAACAAAGAGATGGAGGAAAACACATCTCAGATTGTCTCAAGCACTTCCCTGGGATCTGAAAGGACCTCCAACCAGGTGAGAATTTAAAAGTACGTCTCCCTTTCCCAGTACAGGTGGATACAGTACAGAGCGGCAGGCAGGCAGCCCAGTCCTGGAAATCGTGCCCTGTGCTGTTTGCCATGCAAAGGGTGAAGCACGGAGCATGCTCCGAGCATGCCAGCTGGCTCACGCTTCACAAGCAAGATAAGGCAGTGAGTGGCCAGGTAGGCAAAAGCTTATGTGGAGTTCCCTGCAGCCTGGTGATGTCTGGATGGGGCGCGGGGGGGGGGTGCCAGTGGAAATGGAGATGCTGTAGGGGCTTTAGGCATCTACAGGATTGGACAAAGTTAAAAGCGGGTTTTCTAGGATCTGACTGTTGAGTTGAAGCACTTGAGGTGGAACTCAGGTGTTCATGGTGGATCTAGCCTTTACCAAGCCCAAATTTTAGACCAGCAAAAATGCAGGTCAACGTAGCCTCTGACTGAAGTATCATCTGGAATTATCACGCAGAGTTTTGTTGTGACTCCATAAATAGCCTGTGACACCACAAGCACCTCTTTTCCAACTAAGCACTTAAGAGTTTCCCAAGGTAAATATTAATACTTCAGAAAGGAAATACTAACATGCACAAAATCCTTTCCAACCTTTCTGCTTAAATAGCTATCATTTTTTAGTGAGGTCACAGCATCCAGTTTTCTATAATAAAAAATAAGCAGGATAAGTAGTTTTACTCCTGTCAAAACTTGAATGCAATTTTATGTTTTTCTTTGACTTACCCTATAAATATTTTTACTACAACATTCAAAGTTTATGAGATCTCTAAGACTTGTAAAGAGGTTGAGTAACTGGAAACCAAAGGCTAATACCTACCACAGGGACTTGGGGGGTTTTCTTAAGCAAACTATTTATTAATATTAACAAAGGGTATTTTGCTGATGATCTGTTTACAAAATTGAATATTATTTTACCTTTCCATTCCAGTGTAAACAAATCAATGAGGAGGGACAAACAAAGACCAGCACCACAATGCCTGACAGTGTTGTTCGAGGGATCTTTTCTCAGGTAACAATTTTCTGACATTATCTCTTGAGCTGAGCTTTGCAGTTGAGTCGCTGCTGAGCCCAAGTGCAGCTCGGGAGCTGCAAATCACAGCCTCACTGAACCAGAGGAAAGAACTGAGTTACCCGTTTGTTGTGGATGCCTTTGACAAACTGTGTCCTTCTTCCTGTTCATGAGTCACTCACCAGGAGACTTTATCTTTTTTAATGCGTTTACTATCTATAATTATAGTTGCAACAGTTATCCGCCCATATAAGAAAACGTTACCGTGCCTGAACATGACCAGGAGGAGCTGTGTCACAGGCCAGGAGGTAGGAGGTGATCTGCCCATATCCACTGTGGCCACAGGAGAACATGCAGGTTTCAGCTCATCTTCTGGCACAGATGAGGAGAGCTCTGTGTCACTGCTTATTTGCTAGTCACTATTTTATTTCTGCACCCAAACCATGATTTACTGACTGAAGATTAACTATTCCAAAAAGTTTGCGCAAGCAGGCAACCCAGCCTTTTGTGCAAACATTTGTGGATAGCCATTAAAAGAATAACTTGGGCCCAACTGAGCAAGGAGTCAAAATATTCACAGACTTTGGCTAAGTCCAGAAGAGCAGAGCCTGCCACCTTTGGCCATCCTCCCTCTGCCTGTCCTGTCTCCTGACCACCTTCGGAGCCATGGGAAGCCCGCTACACAACTGCACTCCTGAGGACAGCTGCTTACCCACAACCAGGGCTGCTCCAGACTCTGTTTCTAATCCTCCTTTCTTTACGGATTAAGGAATTAAGCATTAATAGGGATTAAATCTTTCCCAGCTGTAAAACCAAGCACTGGATTCATCACACAGTTACAGCTCTCTACCTACCCACATAGCTCCTGAGTAGACGGGGAGCTAAATCTGATCAAACACCTAAAAAAGAGAACAAGGTTCTTAACTGACCAAAAACCATGAAAAAAATCCAAACTACATCCCTTTATATATATATGCAGTCAGTTCCTTTTGCAGGCATGTGCATTTGGGTTTTGTCATCGTCTTCTGTTATGCATCTTCTCAACTGGTGGATTACTTCATCTAGACACAAGATGTACATCTGAGAGCTCCACTTGCATGTACTGTTGCATGTTCAGTTTATGCTGTTCATGCCTAAATAATGTACACGGACATTTCCTGATCTGCACAGCCTCTCAGTAGAACACCTTGTGTAGTACCTTGTCTAGATCTGTGTTGGCCCTTTAATGGACTACAGACATCCGACTTAATCTGAAATCCAKCTGCTTATCAGTCACTACCTAAGGACCTCACTATCTCAGTTGCACAGCAACCATAGCCAGGCTTCCTATTTTTCAGGCTGGATAGCATTGCATTAGTTTATAGGTGCTATTTGGAAAACAGGAGAACTGGAAGGGATTGCAAGAGGTTCTGTAATCTGATCACTTGTGCAGTGCGCGGATCAAGTAAAAACAGAGCTTCCATGACTGACATGGATCAAATCTCCTTATAAAACTGCCTACTGTTGGGATTTTGCCACTCTGACACAGTGTTTTGCCACCCAGATTATGGGAGAGAGGTTCTCATTGTTCAACCCTTCATTGCTAAAGGTTGTTGTGTCTTTTACTCGAGGATTGTGTGAATCCAAGGCTTGCCCTTTCAACCTTGAGAGCCTAGCTATGAGATAGAAAGTGGGTCCTAATATTGTAAAATGAAAGAGAAGATTAAAACTGTGTATTTTAATAGACAAAAATCATGTTATTTCAATACACGCTGGATATGTTTCAGTGCCAGTCAGTGGGAAAGGACAGCCAGAACCACTCTAAAATGGGCTTTGTCACCAAAGAAAGTGTGTGTGGGACACAGCCTTCATGCCATGCTCTGATCTGCTCAGTACAAATGCTGTGACTGTGATAAGGGTAATGATTAATATGAGCACAGTGATGCTTGCACGTTTGTGGCCATGCAGGCGGGTGGACTCTGGCAGCAGCTTCCTGGAGATTTTGATTACATGGCAAACTGAGGAGCCAGAGGAGGAAAGTAAGCAGATCTTGATTCAGAGTGGTTTTGCTTAGTGTGGCTTCCCATCCTAAGAGAAGTCTCTAACAGGGACAAGATCCTGACCTCTCTGGATGTGCCAGTCTTTCTCCAGTGGCTGTATAGGGATAGTTTAGACCAACTGCTTTGAAAATAGATGGAGCCAGAGAAAATTAACCCAGACATTGATAAAATGTTTATTTTCTTCCTTCCTTTTGAGGTGACATTTCCACTTTTCTTCTGAGGTTTGCTTCAGGACAGGAGGATGCTTTGAAAACACTGCCCGCCTTGTATAACTCTTGACATGGGAGCAGAGCACTTTATTGTTAGGTGGCAGCATTCAGCCAGCAAGCCATTGCCCTCACCACACTTCCCAGCTGTCCTGATCTCACAGTGTCAGCCCAGTGCAGATCTTTGGCACATGAAGATAGTTTGGACTCCAAAAGGCAATAAGAAGGTGAGAAGAGGAGCAATATTGCTGCTGAGCTGGGTGGTGTGAGCTGGGGCTCAAAGGGTAGTCCCTAGTGAGCAATTTTGCAATGTCAAATTGGAGTGCTATCGTTGCATTACACTTTTATCTGGTACCTTCAAATCAGCATAAAAACACACTATAAACCTAATAGGATTCTGTGGTAATTGTTCTGCTACAATAAACATGCCTGACATGAAACCCACTGAACTTTCTGGCTTCTCTGGTTCCCATTTCTTGAAGGCGATCATAACAGGGTGAGAGAGAGAAAGGACGGGAAATAACTCCGGAAAGAAAATTATCAAGATTATCCGGGTGACCGATGATTATGGGATTTGATATCACAGGGAAATTAACATTTTAAAGATTGGCCAAGCAGAAAAAGAAAAGCTCTCAGCTCTTTCCAAAATAAGCAAGCATTTCTGTGCACATCTCCCTCTGCAGTTGGATGGCAGTGCAGGGCATATTTATTACTGCTCCTGTTTGTAGGCTGCCAAGGGTTTGCATGCTGGTCCCTGGATCTCAGGTACTTCCCCACCACGTTCTTCTTCCTTGACTCACAGTCAGCAGCGCCCTTTCCACTGATGCCCTGAGGTGTGCAGTAGGATTTTGGTGACTCTCCTGCAGGCAGGACTGAACATGCCAGTTTTGGAAAAGGGCAACCAACTCCAGGCTCTCCAAAAATGTCCATGTAGGATTATTTTGTTGGCTGTGAATTCACTATTTTTTCTGGTTTTGCAAAGGAGCATTCCCTGGCTGCCTGCCACCATTTAAATAGAGATGATATCTGGTCAAGATGACCAAGG
Source organism: Oceanodroma leucorhoa (assembly GCA_030449065.1). Classification (NCBI taxonomy): domain Eukaryota; kingdom Metazoa; phylum Chordata; class Aves; order Procellariiformes; genus Oceanodroma; species Oceanodroma leucorhoa. Next base: position 6,600,024 of record JASVER010000018.1, on the reverse strand, counting down.
AGCAGCGGAGGGCACCCAGGTGCAAAGAGAAGCTGACAGGTATGAAGCACTGTGGTGAGGCAAGAGTGGGAGACCTGCCAAAAGAAAAATAGCAATGTGCCCATAAACTGAAAACAAACATATTCCCTGCAAAGTGGAGCTACTCCTGGTCAGGAAGGTTTGTTGACTGCAAAGCAGGCCCGAGAAGAAGAGGTTTTGTTTTAAGGCACCTTGTACACACTGTCTTCAGATTATCCAGCTACTGGCTAGACTGGCTGTCAGGATCTCCTTGTCCTTTGTACAGGGTCACTGAGTTTGTCGTGAACCTACTGACTTTCCTCTCTTTAGAGTGTATTTTTAGAAGTCAGAAATGTGCCTGTTTTTCTCTGCATTCTAAATCCAAAAGACTCAGATGATTTGCCTCAAACATTCCAAAAGAAAAAATAAATCTCCTGTGGCTTCACATTACATATGAAGTGTTTCAAGCCTAACATAGATTTGGGGTTTTATGTTTGGTGGCAAAGTTAGAAAGTATTTCAGTTCAAATTTAGAATACAGTGCTCCCTATAACCTCAACTCCAATCTCCACGACTCCAAATTTAGTTCCTTATGGACTCTATCCACAGAGTGAGCTAAATATGTAGCTGCTGCCGAAGTACTATTTCAGGTGGCAAAGTCCAAAATCTAGACTCTCAAAGCCGTCACTCAGCACCACATAAGAATCCAAGAGTAAAGTGATCTGCATGCATAAGCATAAATTTTCTGGGTATGCATTTCTGAGCATCCCAGTTTCTGCTTCTCAAATTGTGCCCTTCATATACAGTGAAGGAGCTAACCTTGTCCTGAAGGAGGCTTTGGATGCCATGTTTCCTTCCTCCGTTATCCAAGTACCTTAACTGCCATTCTCTAGAGTCACATACTGTCTTGTCTATTTAGTCTAAATCAGGTATCCATAAGAGAGGTCTACCCAGGAAAAGTTTCTGAGCATTTTGCCAGAAAGTGTCTGAAATGGGTTCAAGYCCCTTCAGGTTGGTTTGGGGTTTGATCCAAGGTGTCTGGCACAGCTGACGAGTGCTGACACCACTGGACAACCAGCACTGAGGAGGGAGGGAGGAAATGGGAGGTAATAGTGGGGAGGAAGAGGGTAAAGCAATACTCCCTCTGCCTGTTATAACATTTCTGTTTGTTGCCGCTGGCCTTTCTGCATCAGTGTGCCACATTCTGAGACATCTTACATTACAGATATTGTAATTTAGTGAGGAAGAAATAACCTGGATTCACCTGAAGAAGGATGTTTGATCTGGAGGAGAGGAAGTGAAAACAGGGTTTCCTTTGTAGTCCAGTAAAAAAGTGTTCAAGCTCAGTGAGGGATCCAAGAAAAAGCAATTCATGTAGACATGTTTGTTATTTTGCCTACATCTGCATATTTCCTGTGCTACCAAAATAGTAAAATTAATTGAATTTCATAGTTTTTAGAGTTTCCTTGGATCTCTTTAACCCTCTTTACTTGGGTTTGTTCAGCAAAGCAGCAGCTTCTGAATTCAGATTGTCTGTAAGGCTGGTGCTCCAGCAAAGGGGATGTTTAAGCTACTATCTTTTCTGATGAAGAGGAAAGTAAAGCCAAAATGTGGATGCATAGCTTTAGAAGAGCTCTTTCTACCAGACTGAACATTAGCTATATGCACAGGCCATTATGCTTCCCCTGCTCACCAGGTAGCAGCATTGCCTCCTCTCTGGCACATTTCCAAGTCGCAGGAAGTTTAGTGCTAGTTTACAGAATTGAGACTATTTTATCCAGCTGCCTAAGGTCTCCAGGTCTCATACTGACACCCACACAGAGAATAAGACACCAATTTGAAGCCAGATGCAAAAAGGCTAGTGCTAGAATTGTWATAATATTCACTGAACTCCTCTCAGAGTCAAAAAGTAATCTATTAGGGTATATTCCTGCCAAGTTTTTAGTATTCATATAACTCAGGCATAGTCTCCAACAGCAAATAGAATAATAGTATCCAGAACACAAGCTTGACTTCCATTTCCAACTGACATTCAATAAAGGTCAAGTCCTTCTTTACCTGAACTCAATGTGAAAATCCTAATCAACGTCAACAGAGAACAGAATGGGCCCCAAAGAGTTAACAGTAGTAGGATATAAAACAGAAACAAAACAAACTCTTAATCAAAAAATTATGGCTTACAGCTAAGAGCAACCTCTCTGGTATTGTACAGTTCAAAATAGGAGCAGAATTTCAGCCTCTAACATTCATTGATACCATTTCAGATGCAAAATTAGTGATCTTTTCAGTGCCAGAGACAACACATTCCAGTATGTATAACATTTTAGTTACTTATCTTCTATGAGTTGCAGGGCATAATGTTTTTCACTGTTTAGAAATAACTCTGAGTCACCACTGAAAAACCCTGTTCTAAATTGGATTTCCCCAAAGAACCTGGACTGTCTCACTTAATTTGAAAAGTCCAAAGAAACCACAGTTTGTGTCTACTGTCCCATGGCTACCTCACATGTCATAGGAGGAAAAAGCAAATCAAGGCAACACAAGGGTGGGGGTGCCCCGCGGATCCCTGGTCTGGCGGGGACAACTGCACTGCACAGGGCAAAGGGGCTGGAACAGAACCACGCTTTCAAAGCCATCACCGTCATTCCCACCTCCCGCTAAGCAGCAGCGCATTTCCAGACTGAAACCCTTGTCATTGATTTCAAGGCAGTCAGACTCCCRCTGACTTTCAAAAAGCTCTTACTTTATCTCCCACCGTGCCTGTGCTCAGCACTGCAATACAACATGTTCTCAAGCAGGCACTGACAATGGGTGGGAAGGTTTGGGATGCAAAGCTGGGTTTCCTGGATGCTGCATAGCCTAGTAATTCAGCTAAAGGACCGCCACACAGGTAATAAAGGTCTGCACAGCTTGCTTTATTATGTTTCTCATTCTAAGGGATAGATACAGCAAAGGCTTGGCCACAAACTACCCAATTCATGTTCTTTTAATGGAGAGTGTTTCTACCAGTACAAGCAGCATTCTCCATTAGCTTGTTCATGCCGTAACTTTTGTGCCCACTAATTTGAAAATCCACGGCTTCAAATTTCACACCTTTGCCTGCATTATCAAGGCTCAGAAGCAAGGGAGTCATTCAACTTGCATTTGAGCTGGCACAGCCGGGAGGACAGCTGTGCTCTGTTTCTTCACCTTGAACCTTGATGCTGAAGCAGACAGTACAACTCCTGAGGGCCCCAATCCTGCACCACTACTTTTGCAGGCAGAGGAACTGGAAAACATTGCGGGGAAAACTTTGTACTAGTGCTGCCTCCTGTGAGTCTTGAGGAAGCTGAGCAGGTTGAGGCTGCACTTGCTAAGGCATAACTGAGACCAGGCGGAGGGTTCCTCGTAACACATGCCCCATGAAAGCTCCTGCAAAGCCCTGGGAGTACAAGAAGCCTTCCCGTCACAGCCCTTTCCCCTGCCCATCATTTTACTTTAACTCTCTTGAAGCAAAGGATTTCTTCTTAGTGCTCCAAACATGGAACTACCGGTCAGACTGAGCACTGTAAACCTTAACATATTACTGTTCAATGGGAAAAGAGCAGCAAATACAATATTTGAGGGGGAGGTAGGAGGGAAGAAAAGAACAATATCCTAACTACTGCACCAAGGTGAACCCAATTCACTTTGACAGGTTTCTGAACTCAGAAGTTTGTATAGCATAACTGTAAATAATATGCCAATAGAATGATTAAAGGAGAAGTATCAGGTCATGTCTGTCCAACCTGAAATTTTTATTTTAAATAAACATTGTCTAAAATTTCAAAGAAGAGATTTACAGATCTCATTTGACAACTGAGTAGGCCATAGGGTTATTGGCCAACATAAGCATGTAAAAGTGAAGGTATTTGCACCTGCTTTTAAGAGGTGCATGATTGGACTCTTTCTATTTGGGCAATGATTTACCATTATATCATTGCTTCCTTTAGCACTTCACAAACATTGCTTCTTGTGGAGAAGAAGATTTTCTTGCACAACAATAATTTAGTTCTTTGGGGTTTTTTTCAGACTGGCAAGCCCTTCGAAGGAGATTTTAAAGTTTTGGAACATTTCAATTAATAATTGATACTTTCCCTTAATAAAACACATATTCAATGCTGAAGTTAAAAAAGATCTTTTATTGTGAGAACATTGCATACCTTTAATAATTTTCAGCAGATCAAATAAACCTTTATGAATTCAGAATGCAGCTCTGACAATGCCAGCTTGCACTGTCTCAAGTCCTAGATTAGAGTGAATTAAAACTTTTGAAAATTATGTTCTATTGAGCACCAACAGAAAGGTTTTGTACCACTACACTGTGGAGCATAGCTAAAAGCATCTAGTAAATTTGTGCTACATCAAATTCTATTCTTTAACCACCCCTACAGTAAAAGAGTTTTTATTCTGTAAGTGGTCTCTTGTGCTGTCACTGGGCACCACTGGAAATAGCCTGGCTCTATCTTCTTCATTCCCTCCCATCAGGTATTTACATGCATGAGTAAGATCACCCTGAGCCTTCTCTTCTCCAGGCTGAACAGTCACAGCTCTCTCAGCCCCTCCTTATATGTCAGATGCTCCATCCCTTAATCATCTTCATGGCCCTTCACTGGACTCTCTCCAGTATGTCCATATCTGTCTTGTACTGGAGAACCCAGAACCGGACATAGTAGTCCAGATGGGTCTCACCAGGGCTCAGGAGAGGGGAAGGATAACATCCCCTGACCTGCTRTTGATGCACGTCCTAATGCAGCCCAGAATACCGTTAGCCGCCTTTGCCACAAGAGCAGTTTGGTGGTTCATGTTCAACTTGGTGTCCATCAGAACTCCCAGGGCCTCTTCTACAGAGCTGCTTTTGAGCTGGTTGGCCACCATCATGCCCTGGTACATAGGGCTATTACTGCCCAGATAAAGGATTTGACACTTCCCTTTGTTAAACTTCATGAGGTTCATAGAATCATAGAATCATAGAATGGTTTGGGTTGGAAGGGACCTTAAAGATCATCTAGTTCCAAACCCCCTGCCATGGGCAGAGATATCTTTCACTAGATCAGGCTGCTCAAAGCACCATGGCCTTGAACACTTCCAGGGATGGGGCATCCACAACTTCTCTGGGCAATCTGTTCCAGTGTCTCACCACCCTCATGCTGAAGAATTTCTTCCTAATATCTAAGCTAAATCTACGCTTTTTCAGTTTAAAGCCATTGCCCCTTGTCCTATCACTACAGTCCCTGATAAAGGGTCCCTCCCCATCTTTCCTGTAGGCCYCTTTAAGTACTGGAAGGCCGCTATAAGGTCTCCCTGGAGCCTTCTCTTTTCTAAGCTGAACAACCCCAACTCTCTCAGCCTGTCCTTATAAGGGAGGTGCTCCAGCCCCCTCATCATCTTTGTGGCCCTCCTTTGGACCCGCTTAAGCAGGTCCATGTCTTTCTTATGCCAGGGAGTCCAGAGATGAATACAGTACTCCCGGTTCGGTCTCACCAGAGCGGAGTAGAGAGGCAGAATCACCTCCCCTGAGCTGCTGGCCACGCTTCTTTTTATGCAGCCCAGGATGCAATTGGCTTTCTGGGCTGTGAGCCACATTGCTAGTTCATATTCAGTTTTTCATCCACCAATACACCCAAGTCCTTCTTTGCAGGGCTGCTCTCAATCCACTCATCACCTAGCCTATATCCATGTTTGGGATTGCCCTGACCCAGGTTCCCATCAGCCCATTTCTCCAGTCTGTCAAGGTCTCCGGAATGGCCTTTCCTAACACCATCCCTGCACAGTCAGACTATGTCTCCATATCCCTTCTGGGTTACCTGACTCTATTTCCATTTCTTGTGTGTTTCCTTTTTCTTCTTGAGTTTTGTCAGGAGTGCCTTGTTCATCCACGCAGGCCTCCTTCTGCCTTTGTTTGATTTTCTGCACATCGGGATTGATTGTTCTTGAGTTTGGAGGAGATGACCCTTGCAAATCAACCATCTCTCCTAGACTCCTCTTCCTTATCTGTGTGCATTTGTTATCTCTGTGTTGTTTATTAGCTTTGAGTTCTCTCCTGTCCACTCCACCCTGTGCCCTTTGCTTGCCATCCTGGTCTGCCACTTCACCACTTCTTTGTGAGTTGTCATTTCCATTTTCTGTTGTTCCTGGTTTGAATCTCTCCTCTCCAGGTCGGCCAGCCTGTTGGCAAAGATGTTTTGCCCTGCTTGGTCAGGTAGATCTGATCTCTTCCTAGCAGTCCTCGATTCTCAGAGTCCCATGGCTGTAAAAGCCAAATCCCTGTTGCCAACACCATCTGTGCAACCAGGTGTTGACCTGCAGGATCTAACTGGTCCTTCTCAAGCCCTTCACCCTTCCTGGCAGGATTAAGGAGAAACCCATCTGGTCCCTGAGCCCTTGGCCCTTGCCCCGGAGCCATGTAGTCACTGTTGTTATGGTTCACATAACCATTTAGGCCAAAACAAAAAGGTGAAACAAATGAGTCAATTTTCTGAAGCTGTTCATATTTCAAGGGAAATGGGAGAGAGACAGAAAGACAGGAATATGGATTTCATTTCCTTTCCTATACTCAAAGATTTGACATTTGCAGAATCTTCTATTAGGTTTGCAAATCTTCTCTTCTTGTAGCCCTCAAGGAAAAGGGAAAAAGAAATGTGAATCCACAATTTAAACAAAAAACATTCCCTGCCATTAGCATTTCTTTGATGATCCTTTGGTTTATTGTTGTGCATTAACTTCTGTATAATCACATAATTGCTACAACATTCATATAAATAATGCATTTGGAAGAGAAAGTAAACAGTGTGTCACATTCTATTCTCCAGCGAATTTAGCGGGACCCTCTGGCTTGACTTCAGTGCTAAAGCTGCTTTTTTGCCTTGGGGTAGCTAACGCCTGTTAATGAAGTCGAAGTAAACAGGGAAAATAAAAGCACTTTCATTTTATCATGAGATAAATTTGATGGGTCAGCCCTAAACCTCTCAGTGAATTTACTCCATGACAAAAGTAATGTGTCTTGTCTTCACTGTATTGGTACCTCAGGGGAGCTGCTGTGTATTAGCTATCACTAGCAGAAAAGACAAACAGCATTTGTAGCCCCCCTTCCCCAGGTCCTCCTGGGTTTTCCTTTAATGAAAGTTTCTGGTAAAAGCTTCTATAAAGTTGCAGAACAGTTGCCCATGTCTGCCAGCTGGTTTTTTGCACTATATGAAAATATTTCTCAAGTACAATCCTCTCTTCTCTCTCCCTTTCAAACACTGACAGTTTAAAAAAGCCAAACTCTTCAGTATTTGACACAGTTTCAGCTCCAAGATCTACAGCCAGTTTTGAAAACTGCAAGTTCTAATGAGCTAATTTTACAGTTAGAAAAAGGTCGTTTCACTTTGAAAGAGAGAGATACAGCTGGAATTATGCACTGAAAGCACTGGGATTTTGCCTACATATTTGGGCCTGAATTTCAACAGGTTTTTATAAACAGGAATTTCAAAGACTTATCTTACAGGTTTGGTGTGTTCATTTCATGTGGCTCTGTTCAGGTTAGTTTTAGAGCGTAAGTCCACAGAGACACACAGGAAGGAGGGTGTATAAGAAGAGGGCAAGATTACATGTCCACAGATATGTGAGGTCCATATTTTGTGGAATATGCTTATAACCCTGCCTGTCCATTACACACAGGTGGGATCTGAGGGTCTTCATACTAGCCCCCCAATGAATGCCAAAGGAGGAAAACATAAAGTTAGCACTGATAGTGTTCAGTGCTATCCTCACCCAGATATTCACAATCTACCTGGTGACAAATTGAGTGACTTTTTAATGATAAACTAGACAAGGCTTCCCAAAGGAGAAGGATACTGCTGTATCCTTCTGTATACTACTGATAGAGCAGCAAGCAACTCAGAAGTCAGGAAGGCCCTGAGAAAGGGAGGCGTTTACCACAAGGACTGATGGGGAAGGAGAGCCAAYGTGCAGCGAGAGGTGGGATGCCACAGGCAGGGGCCTGGATTTTTTGTACACCTCTCCTGCACCAGAGAGAGGAGAGTAGTGAAGCAGTTTGATGCCTCATTCAAGCATCCTCCCTGACCAGGGCTATTCAAAAGGGCAGACTCACATGGCAGCAAAAAAAAGGCAGCTCATGCATCTCTGTACTTCACCCCACATCCCCAGCTCGTTCCTTTTACACGTCCCAAACTCTGCCTTTACCAGTTTAATCACTTCACTCAGGCAGTTTCCAGCATGTCAGGATTCACTGAGGTCCCTGGGGAGCAGTGCTCTATCTACCCCTGGTGAGTCTGGGATGCTCAGAGGAGCTGCCTGGGTATAGGTGACAGGAGCTCTTTGGTCTTCAGGCAATTCTATGGGCCATGAGCATAGTAAAACATCTTTCTGCTTGCAGTCCAACCCAGATCATGCTCCCACATGTCATATTGTACTGGGACACCATTTCCTGAGCAACATCCAGTGCATTTCAGAGCAAAAGAAAGAATTCCTACTCTGAATGCAAAAAGTAGCCCAGTTTGTTCATCCCTGGTCTTAAGTGCTTTCCTACTGCAATGAGATCAGGATCAGCGTGTATTAATCTCTAAGACTTCCTATTCTCTAAGCCTGTCTTTCTATCAATTCCAGCAGCAGCTCCAGCTGTTACTGCCCACAGAGAGCCAGAGTTTGTGTATTCCTCATGAGACTTGCCCTAGACAAAATTAGAAATTACTGATGGTAAAATGTTAGCAGATACCTGGACTCCCCTCTGCATTGCTGCTTCCACCACTATGATCAGTGGGTGGGTGGGAAATGCCTAACACGACTGCCTTGTGTATAGATAGCTTGGGAAGGCATATGTGTAAATGGAGTACCTCAAATTTCCAAAGGTTCTTCAGTTTTCTACCTATATTTATTTTCCAACTCATGGTATCACTAGTCTTTCTGTTTTTGTGAAAGCACAGTTGTGTCTGTCATCAACTTTGGGTGATAAGATCAGATTTTGAACTTGGATGCGAACCACATGGTAATTCCCTGCTCTATAAAGAAAAGAAAGACAATAAAAAGCCCTCAGTACTGGTTTTGTTTCCTCTGAGCCTCATTAGGCACTTAGCCAGCGACTAGTCAGGTACAAAGGGGCAAGGACACAGAAACGGGCCTCAGAGGTCCTGCCTTCCATCTGTGAGGGGTAAGTGTGAACCGTAAGCCAAATTAATTTAGTTCCTTTTACATAATTGTTAGCTTCACTCAAAGCGGTTTCTTCTCCTTGGTTGCAAGGGAAGACAGTCAATTGTTGTTCTATTCACTTCGTCACATAAACCCATCTGACAGGCATGACAGCAACTGCTTGCTAATTATGGAGCAAAATTTGCAGTGCAAGGTTTGTTGTGCCAACGGTCCCCAGAACAATCCTGGGATTGTTTTATGAGAAGATTGGGCAGTCAGGGTTGAGCACTTTTGCTTCAATTATCCCCATGTGCTGTCACGGCTTGGAGCTGCTCTAGTGGAATGAAGAGAAGAAAATAAATGAGCTCTGCTCCAACCCTGGGAGCAGTTGCTGAACCCTGAAGAACTTGGTTGGTTGTATCTTTGTTAGCTGCTATTACAGATATTATTGCCTGGTAGTGGCAATACTGAAACTGAGGGTCCATCAGCACTTCTATGCTATGTCCAGGGATTTATAGCTCCTCTGCAGAGACTTACTCTGGAGTGAAACTCCGCATGTGGTCTCAACTAAACCCAGCTCTCTAACTTTATTATCCATTACTTTGGGTGACCTAATAAAGTTCAGATATCGCTGGCATTGGATGTAGTTGGTTTGCTGATTTTATCAAGAAGATGAATTGATTTGGGGGTGAGGGGTAACTAACAGAAAAGTTCATCTCACTGGAGTGGAGTTAAAAAAATATCAAGGAATTAATTGCTTAATGTAGGAATCTGAATGATGTGCAGACACCTAAAAAGATTATTCTAAAAGAAGAAATGTAACCAGTTGCTCATAAATCAGAATTACCCTTTCCCAGAATATTCCAAAAGAAAACTAATTTCTACTGAAGTTACTGGGCCACACATTCTCAGCTTCTTACATGACCTGGGTTTGCAAAGCATCTTCATGAGCCCCAGCTGGTTACTTTGCTCAAGAATTACCTCTTTGTGACCTGAATACACTTGTGTGGCTGTCATTTCCAACAGACCTTCAGTGATAAACTGGAAAAATAAAACTTGGAGAGGGGGCTATATTTGTTTCTTGCAGCCAGTAAGTTATTCCAGAACGTGCCATCCCTCTGCAAAAAACAAGAATCAAGGCTCCTTCATGGACTTTGGCAGCTGCACAACCCCCATGCCTGACTACCCCCAGAGACAGCTCAGCTGAGCCCTCTCCCACCACCACTCCTCCTCCCACATTTGCTCCTCCTGCTCCCCTTGCACCCTCTGCAGCACTCACCAGGTCACRGCAGGACCAGTTCGGCTCACTAGCCCAGCAGAAAACTAATCGATCCTTCTGCTGAGTTAGTTTTCTAGCAGATGGCACACTGCATCRGCTCACCAGGCTGTCAGAGAAACCAGAGCCAGAGGGCTCTCACAACCGGGGGCAACAGTGTGAGCACGCCTTTTGTTTGCAGCAAGATATTAGATCAATCCTCTGAAACTTTTAAACAGATCCTCTTGTCTCTACAGTTTTACAGCATGGATTTGGACTGCAGGGAAGGAGGACTTATGCCACAGGTCCACTAAAAGTTTACCTAGAGCCCTTCAGAGCACTGGAGCAGCATAACTCCACGATAGCAACAAATACTCCTCTCTGCCATAGCCTGTAAAGACTCCTGAAGGAGCTATTCCTCTCTTTCATGGATGTGACATGGTCCATCTTAACTACAGGCAGGCAGGCCCTGTTCCACAGAGATTATTGCTGTTCCCACTGGAAAGGTTTTGGGAAGATGGGAACGGCTCTAGAAAACCTAAGGTTTCACCAAATCTGAATTCTGTAGCAGGAAGTCTTTTTCTACCCATTGCCAAGCCCCCATACCCACAGATATGACCTTTTCARAAACATCTTCCAAAGGTCTGTGGTATTGACAGAAGACAGGTGGGAGGGCAGAGAAGCAAAAATAAAGCAGTAGGTGTCCAGCTTTACCAGGTGTACCAGGCCAATTAGGTACACTGCAGGGCAAGTCTGAGTTCATCTAGCACTGAAAAGCAGCAGAAAAGACCAATGAAAATCCTTCACAAAATGTCCTTGTAATGTCCTTGTTTTGCTCCTTGTAATAGCCACAGGAGTAAAAAGAAGTGTCTCATATTTTGGTTATATTCCTTTAGCACCTCAGAATATTTCTAGCTGTCCTCAAAAGAAGAATGAAGGATTATTCCTCCCCTTTACAGAAAGGTGTTTGAGAAGCCAGAGGTAGTGCAATTCATGGGCAGCCCAATTCCCGTGGTGAGCTGCAGTGTGCATGTTAATCCAGTTAAAGCAGAGGCTAAGATTTCTCCTTAGCTGTACTGGAAGCATGTCCTTCAGAACTGCCATGCACCAAAGAAATTTGGGTCTAGCCCTGCCAAACTTGCCCAGCTCTGGCTAGGAGTTGCAGAGTTCTTCCATTTCAGCTAATTTGTGTTTGGCCTGGATTTCAGCCACCAAAGAGTTTATGGGAGTTTGCAGGATCTCTCAAACAGGTCCACTGAGGAACACAAGTCTGCCATCACCCTAGAGGGATCTTCCCTGCCACTGGAAGGGTCAGCCCAGACCTTCACTCCCCTCTCCTCCCCACTCCTCTGGTATTCCCCTCACCTCGCAGCTTTGTACAGCTGCATTATGAGTGAGTGGAGAACCAGTCTGGCTGAGGAACAATCCTTTTGCTGTGTTCAAATCAGTTCACTGCAAGACCTACTACACTGGTGCTGAGACACCACAGACCAACCATCAGGTCTGGAGGACAGGGAGCTCTGACTTGCATTTGTCAGATTAAAGCAACCAGAGAACTGCAGGCCAGGTACTTACGTGAGGTTAAAAGTAAGCAGTTAATTGCTCTTTAATCTGGACATCAGAAATACGATGAAAGACAGTAGGTGGAATTTGGTTCAAATTTAGATTAAGAGTAGGGTTAGGTTCACTGTGGTGATATAGTATTCTGCAATATGCAACTCATTCTCTCCCAGTTAACTAACTGTACCTTGTATGAAGGAGTTGAATATTAGGGGAATTCCTAATACTTTCTGGCCCATGAATGCTTAACTGGGAAAACTTATGGGAGCATCTCTGAAAATCCTGTGGTTAGGCATCTCTAAGAGATCACAACTCAAACCTCTACTCCCGGTGAGGTAGGAGAGGAGCTCCAACCTGGCCTCCCACACTCCCAATGGGAGCACTAATACGCTACCGGACAGCAGGAAGGCAGAAGTGGGGTCTCCGTGTTTTTGTATAACATGCGTGTTTCAAGCAACTCGAGAGACAAGAAGGGCGGGGAAGTACATGATGCAGAGATCTACCAGGGCTTGGACATGAGTCTGACCAGCCTGTTGCCTATGATGTGAGGGCTCATCTGTGTGGACCTTCTCTACCTGTAAAACTGTAAAACCTGTAAAACATTGACAAGTTTAGGAAGCAATGGATCACTGCTCTGGAAGGGCCAGCACATGCAGGTCTTAAGCATGTAACTGGCACTTTGTATACTGAAGTCCCCCACGGGAATCTGACCAAAAGTATCTTTGGTGGCTTTTGTTTTTAAACACACAAACACAGAGAGAGTACAGCTGAGTGTTTCAACAGCGTACCTACAGCGGATGTGGACTGTGTGGGCTGGGGGGTCTTTCAGCAAAAGCCTGGATTCCTTTCTGAAAGGCACACTCCAGTTCAGCCAGAGGTTATAGGCTTCATACAGAAATTCCTCAGCTACAATCTGTGTTTTAATGCGGCAAGTCAAACCACCCTCATAATAGTACCTCTTGTCTTGTATAGATTATATGACATTTAAGAGGGGAAAGGGGGCACTTGAAGCTAAATCTCAGGATACTCCAACGTCTGATGGTGTACAGGTCTGGCAAATGGATTTAGCCACTCTTAACAAGAATACTTCAGTTTTCAGTCAGCCTCTAACTGTTTTACTGCTGGTGTGAGGTAACTTCAGGGTTAGCTTTCCCCAAAAGCTGGCCCAAATAGGGTTTTTCCCCATGCAAGTTAAAACAACTTTTAACCTAGTCTAAACACACCCTGAGGTGCAGACCAAGATAAAGAGTAGTATAAAAGAAACACATCATCCCAGAAGACCACTGGGGTATTTTCCCACAGGGTTTCCCAGAAAATAGCAGAACCATTGGGGTAACACAGCCCTCTCCCCATGTAGGGGGCAGCTCTGTGGTGGGATGTTAAGGGAAATGTGGTGACATGCGACAGCTGGATCATGTAGCCTTGCTTAGCTCTAGGAAGAAGGTGTCCTCGCCAGCCTACCAGTGTGGGACTTTCCCCTCAAATGTTGGTGTGGAGGGAGGATTTGAAGCAGGTGAGAGGGAGGTGCTTTGTGGTTTTGCCAGGGGATCTCTGAGAGATCACCAGCATGGGTGGGAGCATAGAGGACCATCCAAGAAAAGAGTACAAGGAGAAACCAAGGTAATGGTGGTGCAAGAGTGGGGGTGGATTTCAGGATGGGAAATGGGGGCTGAAAGACAGCATAGGGCAAAGCGGTATATAGCCTTATGGGTGCAGACACGAAGTTTGCTTTGCTCCATCTGCACATGACATCTGCACCACCATCCAGAGAAGCAGCTACTGTTTCTGAAGACAGCTAAGCTGCCTTTACATTGGCAAGCTCACATACTGCTCGTGCAATAAACTGCAGCAACACAGAAAACAGCATGAAATGCTGAACTCAGCTGCCATCCCGGGGAAATGCTCCTGCAGTTAGTTTGGCCCCATTGTGCAAGCTGAGGAGTTCAAACCCAGGTGCATCAGTGGTGCGCAGGCATGTGTGGTTTGCAGCGTAGACAAAGCTTAAGAGGACAGTGGTAGTTAGATTGGAGCGAAAGAGCACTTCAGAAAACAGCAGCATGAGGTCGTCCCTTTCTTTGTGTATGTTTGGAGCCATCGAGGCCACAGAGCTGGAGATTACAGTAATTAAGGCATGAAATGAAGCCCTGGGCAGAAGCTGAGTCGATAGCATGTCATAAGGCCCTTTTTCTGAGTTGTTTGAACAGCTTACAGTTTTCCTATAGTTATTGTTTATTCAAAGCTGATTGTGGAATTATTTCCATGAGTAATTCTTGGCCGCTGTATCCCTTGCAAGCAGTTCACTGCAGTCAGCTGATGATAGCTGAAATTCAAGACTGGTCAGTCCCTTTTGCCTGTTCATATAGGTCACTTGTTCTGCTGCAGAGAAGAAACTCCTTTACGGCGGGTCATGTGCCAGGGCTGCCTGCAGCCGTGTCTTCTTGTTCACCAAGGACCAGCGCTCGCAGGCTGGGACAGTGGGACAAGCCCGTTGCTGTTCCCTGGCTGCACAAGTGCCAGCACAGCATTTGCAAATGTGGGATGGGTTTTTCTTGGGTGTTTTTAGTAGCTGCTCCAAGCTTGCTATTTGGATGAGTTGTCCTGCCAGTCAATGTGCTTTGGGCAGTAAGGAGAAGATGAGCACCAGAGGAGCCTCTCTGCAGGAAGGAGGAGGGCACGGGATGCCAGCAGGACCCCGAGTCGTGGCAGAGCCCAGTGTCCCTGAGCAGGCTCGGGCAGCGCAGGGCAGGCTCAGATGAGGATCCAAACTGAAGTGAAACGTTAACCACGTTGTCGAAGCAAAGCTCTGTCAGCTGCCTGTGCTCACCAGAGTGAACAGACCCGTGCACACGAGAGCTGCAGCATTAATCAAAGATAACAGAGCCTTGATGTGAGACAGAGTAAAATAAGAACAATATACCCAGCCAGCAGACACTGCTTTCAGGCTCCTTTCACAAAAAGCTGTTCTGTTTTAAATAATGCTTCAAACATACCTAAGTTGTTAATTACAGCCTGCATACTGTACAAGGAGACAAATATAAGACCTGTGAGTTTCAGAGCAAGGAAGGAAGGAAGAATAAAATGACTCAATGTGGAAAAGTGTCACTGTTAGATGATATAAATAGTGTGTTTGTTCCCCCAGCAGCTTTTCCAGCTTCTGTGCTTTGAAGTGTCTCATTTTGGGGTCTCAATTGCACCCTGAAACTCTGAAATGAACCCAACAGGTCTTCCATTTTAATCAACTACAAGACTTAAAATTATAATTTTATTGCATTTCCTCTTCTGGTGGGGTTAACTAGAGCCTGGGAAGTGCACGCTGCCCATTAGGGATCATTAGGAAAGCATTTGGAAGTTGCACAGCCTCCTTGGACTTTTATCGTTAATAGTTCCTTTTGTGGCCATTCAGAGGAAAAACAGGTTTTCTTAAGCAAATATAAAACTGTTTGAATAAATATACCATCCATGACAGCTCCACTAGTCCTCTAAGGATTTCCAAAGCCTTCTCTTCCCCCTGCCTTCCCATGAGTCCATCAAAACTTTATATACAATATTATGCAGGCTGTTGGTGGCTTCCTGGAAAGAGAGACCAAGACCAGTTGCATAAAAACATGGCAGAGACTAGCAGGCACCTGGGAAGACTGGAAAACTAGTTAACTTTGTCCTGTTATTCTGTCCTACCTGCCCTTTCTTGCACTGTGTCTACAGCCCATTCCTCTCTCCGTAGTTGGCGTTGGGCTCCACGTACCACACTTATGCTCTGCTCTGAGGGTGCCAAGTGACCCACTGTCACTGCCTGGCAGCCTCTGCCTGTTGAATTCAGCTCCTGTTGAGAGCTGCCTTGCCAAAACCTTTTCCACACTATGATGGAAACCAAGTTAGAAATAACTCAGGAGCTGGCAAGATTTCTCAGAGCTTTCATTTCTTGAAGTGCTTTGCTGCCAAGCTATGTTATTCACATCTTCTTGAGGATCTGTAGGATGATTTTTTTTTAATGCATTTCCCTCTGAGGGGGGGGTGAGATATATAAAGTCTAACACTCATAAAATCTCCATATTCCAATGTGAGAGTCAGCAAGCTGAAAAGTATAATGATTAGGAGGTGGAGCTGTTGTCCATCATGTCATGTTCATGTAGCTGGGATGAGCCTAAGGCTTCTGGCAAGGTCGTGTTCGGTGGTCCACTTCTCTGTGGCTGCTGCGCCTGGCACTTCGGATCACAAGATAGGAACAAGATTGCACTTTGCATTTTTTTCACACAAGGTGCAGCTTTGCTGTAGGTAAACATGAGGCAAGGGCCCCAGGTCTCCAATCTAGTGTCCACGCTGGCCAGGGAGGTTGTACAACAGCCACACCTCCTTTGCTCTCTGTATAGATGTCCTAGAAAGCAAATTCTGCAGCACAAGGTTATGAAAGATCAACATCGGTGGCAGGGAGAGCTAACACCCTTTGTGGCCCTTGCACAGCAAAACAAAGCACAGCCTAATTGGCCTTATGAAATAAGTTTAGTAGCAAAGAATCAGTACATGAGAAAAGGGCCTGTTTCACCCAAAAGCAAGATCAGAAGTCGATCCATGATTACGTGGCCAAAGCCAACACTTTTTAAAAATTACAAAGGGATCCTTTTCCTCGAGGTCAGAGAGTGCTGGAGCAGAACCAGAGGAGAGCCTCCAGAAATGCTTCTTTATTTGGGGGAGGCACCACCACAGGCAGGAATCAGGCTGCCTTTCATGGGTCACTGCTGGCCTGGGAGGATAGAGATGGACTGCTACAGATCAGAAAACAAAGCAGACAGTTGGAAAGCTATGTTAAAAATATGTATATAAAAATCTCTGCCACTGATTGTTTATCCATCAATCCCTGGCCAAAAGCATTTTCAGCCAGAGGCTGTCAGATGAAAAAGTCATACGAAACTTGTTCTCATAGCAAATTTAAAAAGGAGTGTGTGTGTGTGTGTACAGGAAAACAAAAAAACCTGAAAAGATGAAGTCCTCTCTGCCAACGTTGTAGTGCAAAAAGAAAAAAACTAGAACAGTCCCACACACAACACATCTCCTTCCTTGTAGCACAGGCAGCAAAACAATACCTGCAAAAGAATCCTAGCACTGAGACCAGAATTACTCTGGGCACTGGGTTTGGAGATCTGGTCTTCACAATCTACAGCTGTGGGCAGTGGAAAAATACTGCTGAACAACTAATTACCACAAGCATTGGGTAACAAAATCCCGATTTAAATATTTGCAGGAGGTAGACAGAAAGGTGCCAGCCTGCAGCTTGTAATTACTTTTATTTCTGGCAAGAATCAGATATACTTCTAATAATAACTATAGGCACAAAGTATTAGTTAGAAAAGCAGGGGATACTTATTCCCAGCTGCAGGGGAGACCAAAGTAGGCAGGAAATGTCCTGATGCGGGTGCACTAAGGTGGAGGGTGTTGACTGCAGGGATGGGACTCATGCAATGCAGTGGCACTGCCAAGGCAGCCCTGCCCACAGTCCCAGGGCAGGGAATGCTCCAAGGCACCTCTTTGCTCCTGGGGCAGCAAGGCTGGCTGAAAGGTCTCCGTAAGCACGTTGACTGCCTTCTTCCCCCTGACCTGAGCCTGCAAAGCTTGTGATGCCGATGAAGAGAGAGATGCTATCATCCCTGAGGGACCATGGGACCAGTCTGCAGCTCCAGCAGTGCTGCCTGACTTCGTGGCTGGTGTCACCACAGGGTGGGTGACAGTCCCTTTGCCCTGGTGAAAGGTTTCCCTCTCCCCAGGACGCTCTGATCTGGGCAGTGTGCTTTGCTGCTGTGGCTCTTCCCACGTCACCTTCACACAGCCCTGACTCCTGGATGGAGGATTTTCTAAGTATGCTCATGAAGAGACTGGATGGACTCTGGTTTGTGGCAGACACTCACACCCCAGCCTGGCCATCACTGAGCAGGGCAGAGGCTGCATCCCCACGGCCGGCACCTCTGCTCAGCGACAACCCCATGTCGCTGGGCTGTCCCTCCTGGGTATGGTCTTTTCCAGGCGCTCTGCTGAGCGGCTGCCGGGGCCACATTCAGTGCTTCCAGCCTCCCTGGCCGCCCCGTCCATTGTTCAGTTGCTCTCCCAGTGATACCAATGACATTTTTTGAGTCATTCCATTTCTCCGCCGCAACATTCTCCTGTCAGCTAGTTAACATGGTAATTATACAAGGAGCACACATCAAAGCAAAGCTGTCTTGCTACAGCAGTTTCCATATGCCGCTTAGCCTGTGTGTCCCACAATCCTCCGATTTTTTCCCCCAGTCCCTTTTATTTCTGCAGCATCCGACACAGCCACTTTGTGCTCAGCGCGCTAGCACATGCCATCGGCGACACAACTTACTGCCGTGCTCGCGATCAGCAGATTCTTATTTGATTGCTGAGGCATTAAATATGCACTCTTATGGTGGCGTATAAAATCTGTGACCACATTAGCCACACTGTCAAGTTTAGGAAAATCCAAACTGAGTTATGATGGGGAAACAAGTTACCACATCAGTTGAAGAAAGAGTCTGAATTAATTGGAAACCTCACAGGCTTAGATTTGGTTTCCAAGGCCTTCCCAAACCACGTCTCTATATGTATTATGCATTTTTTCATTCGGGTTGTCTGTCCCTGCTCCTACCTGCGTGATGCCTCTGCAAGACACAAGAGTGGGTCACCAGTGCATTTCAGGATTTGACCACCACATTGCCTTCCCTAAGCCAGATCTGGGGTGCAGACTTCAACCCAACCAAAGTGGCATTTCTTTGACTTCATCGGGATGAAGTAATTACTCGGTAATTACCAGCAGACCCATCTACAGAGGCAGCCAAACCAAGACATTTCACTGTTCTCCCATATTCCTTGTACCAAGACTGGGCTTTTTCATTCCTTGTTCAGTTGGATGTAGTTTGTGCCTACCAAAGACCCACCTTTACAACTCCAGGTTACACACGAGTTACAAGAGGGTGAGATACCACACTGCTGTTTTTCCATGTCCAGCTTCTCAGACGGAGATAGACTTATACCACACTGCTACTGCTACAGGGGTTCATATCCCACAGAAGGGAGGGAAAAAAGGAGCTGCTCTGGGCCCTCCACAGCTCCCCGCCCCCCCCCCCTCCCGCCAGCTCCTCACCCCACACCTGGGAAAGGATGTTCCAGCTCTCCAGATCTCTCTGCAATCAGCTCTCCTGGACATGCAGCAAGTCTGGCCACCGGACAGGAACCAGCCTGGAGCCTGCTTCAGGCACAGGGTGCTCTGAGCACCAGGTCCCAGGAGGTGAACACCTCCCCGGCCACAGCACCGCAGCCTTTCCCCTGCTGGCTGGACCTTGCTGGTTAGCAGAAAATGGCCCAAATGCAGGGAGRCAAAGCGAGAGTGCATCAGCCTTGCCCAAATGCAGTATGGAGCAGAGGTGTGGGAACATGAGCCAGGAGCCAGCTGCAGCTCAGAGCCCCGTGCATGGGATTTGGCTGCTCTGCCCAGCAGAAACCCTGTCACTGAGTCAGGCTGTCCCTAGCTTCCCTTGGAAGTGGCTGCATTAATTCTGGAAAGTTTCTCAAAGCCTAAGAAATATATGAATCTTCCATTTTTGCCAGTGGTGGAGATTGTCCCTTCATGAATGCTTGTCCCATCTGAAAGAATAGCTATCAGCCACTGTGACGCTGTCCAATCTTAAGTACGGTGATGAAGGAAGTCAGATGCACAGGGTTGCCTACAGGCATAGTGAGCTTTTGAGCCTTGATTAGGTTCAGCATCTTTGAGTCTTTTGTTAAGTTTCATCTGCATTTATGTCATGGAAAGGCAGCTGGAACTCGAGCACCCACAGCTGCAGAAGTTTCTGGTCTCCATAAATTCTGCAGGAGAAAGTGCTCTCACGGTTGCTGCAACTGTCTCCATATTTGCCTTCCAGGCCTAACAATCACATAGATATTTAATAAATATTAATTTAAAAAATCTGGAAAGACCATACAGTGTTTCAAGCTAGCTTTGTACCATTGCTGGTCATGAAAGAGGAAAATCTGACCCAGGATAGCAACCTGGCAGCCTGTACTAGAAGGCACAGTTCTTAGGTCTTGCTGGTGTAGGGAACTGATTTAAGTCACATGTCCAGCATACAGATGCTCTGTTTAGGTGTGTACATATAAAGTCTCTCCTTTTTACCACTTTGCAGGTATTAGTCAAAATCAATTTTAATACACTCCTGCAGAGCCTGAAATTGTGGCTCTCCTTTGGTGGATAGGAGCTTAGATGTGGTCAAAGGAAGTCCTTGCAGCATTCCTTGTAAACATCACTTTTTACAACCATTTCAAATCTATGTTTCAGATCAGCTCTGGGAAATGAAAGTAGAGCAGGTAAATCTGTCAAAAGGCAGTGAGCTCAGGTCGCCCTTCCCAAAGCGCTGTGGACACTTCTGAAAGTCTGCACAACTTGCAAACAGTCCCAGACTTCCCTGTGGAAAACCCAACAAGTGTCTTGGTTTCTCCTCAGGCGTAGATATAGCCCCATTCATCAGAACCCAGCATACCTGAATTTCATCCTTACGTCCCCTTGCTGTTCTTCAAACACAAAGCATCTTTTACCATGATGCATGACTGCACAGTTTACAACCATCTTTGATATTTGTATTGGCCTGCATCTACCGTTAAAGGAAACAAGCAGCAAAGTCCCCAGTCTAATTCTTAGTGAGCTTGGATGCATGAGAGGCTTAGTATGAATGAAGAGAACGCACTGTTTGAGCTTTATGGTCCTTACAATCAATAGCTTAACCTTAAAGTTATTCATTTACATGACTGCTGGCAAAAGTCTCACCAGCTCTCCAAAACCAGTCACAAATTAGATCCAGTCCTACACACAGAGCATACAAAGGACAGAGGAGGAAGCATAATTAAGAGGAGCACAAAATTTACAGTGCAACTAAAGGATATAGTACAAAAGCTTTCTGCTTTCAAAGTTCAGCTAAGCAGTGCATGGACACCACTCTCTCCTCCCTCTGTATTTTAGCAGTCCTGGGGTAGACTTTGCAAACCTTTGGACAGTGACTACATTAGCACTGAGTTTTGTTGAATTTAGCACCCCTTAAGGGCAAGGCTGCCAGTGGGGTGTAAGTAGTTCAGCACACACGAGTGTGCTTGAGGAAGATCGCATTTCTTCAGGTTACCTTGAAAAGGGCCCATTTAAAAACACCTAACTTTTCCTAAAGGTAACCTTCAGTATTTTTCCCCTAATATCTTAACATCTGAAGTGCATTTTATTTAATGTCAGATTCATATCCACTCTGAATTCCTCAAAATTCTTTGAATGTATCTGCATTCACTTAATCTATTCCTTTAAAAAAACGTATCGCCTATCAGAAGACTAAAACTAGCTGGCACAGCACAGAGGGAAGCTCTGCACAAGTGCAATAGCAGATATTATTTCAGCCTGCTTTCTGAGCTATGTTTCTGCAATTCAAAATGTCTAATGAGCTTATTTGATTGTATCCATGCCAACAAAGAGATATAAACAGCTTTAATCACTGTTTCGCGTTGCTCTTGACCCCCTGCTTGGCTTCATTATTTTCCTTTTAGCCACATCAAGGCACAACACTCCAACTAAATCACTCAACCACTTGCTGAAGACCTGTCTATGTAATAAGATTTCTTTTTTATCATCTCGTGGGTTTTTTGCACTGCTGTCTAACAAGCAGAAGCCAAGCTGGGTGTTAGCTCAAAAGCAGCAACTAGGTAAGGAATTAATGTCAATAGCTCTTGTTGGTTGCTTTATTTTCAGATAAATTTCTAGATTTATTACCCTAAACTGATTAATGCCCAGAGACAGAGAGCAGGTTACAGTTTCTGGTCTTCTGTTTTGTCACTAACAATGCTGGAGGGAGAGCAGAACAGGGAAACAAAGGGAAAAGGAAGCGTTAACAGTTCAAGTCACAGTAAGTGTTGGCCTGCTTAAACTAATAATATCAGACATTCTCTATAGTCTAAAACACCCACAGTCCTCCTACAGAGCTCCAAGCACTCCATGATCAGTGAACCATGTTTTAATGATACCTTCTCCTGTAGAGCTTAAAGGTTTGAAATATTGAATCTTTTCTCTCATGCATGCTGACAGAAAATGAATCTGATGCCCATCCATTGATGAAGTTTGTCTGTTTCTTGATYATTATAACGAAGGCATTAGCTAACATTACTTCCCCCACACTTTTTTAAATACGGGGAAAAAAAGAATGTCAAGGAGTACACCAAATGTGACACATAACTACAAGTTCAAAAGGTCATTGAGGATTGAGGTCAGATAGCATGGAGAAAATCTTGCGCCCTACTAAAAAGTAGGTCACACAGCTCCACATGGATCTAGGAAAAATCCTGAGGCATATGTGCAACCTCTGTTCTGTAAAGAAATAGCTTGAAGGTCATTTCCTTTTTAAAAATACCTCTTTTTTCTTTCCTTATTCTGAGGTGGTTCTTAATGTGATATTGACACATTCCGGGAAAAGGATCACAGAATCGTAGTGTGTCTAATTTCTCTGACATCGAGGTCTGTCACCTGTTAAATACTATAGGAAGTGTCAGTGACTTCTGGAATTTTCTAAGGCATCCATTTTTCTTTCTACTTCTTTTTCTGCTTGATTTCATCAGAGTGATCTGGGAGTCTGTGCTGGTTTTTAAGGCTACAGGGTGAGAGCAACGTGGGGACAAAGGCAGCAGCCTAGCAGGGCACCTGCTCAGTGCCACAGGGCTTGCTCATGAGCACTCACTGAGTCCACCCTCTGCTTCAAGGCAGGAACAACTCACACCTGACAGCCAGCTAACTTCATCATAGAGATGGCTACCATGGCTTTGAAGAAGTTCTCCAACATCTAAGCTATCTCTTCCTTGCTGTAATTCAGGTCTACTATATGTCTTATCCAGCACAGGCACGGAGAGCAGATTATTTCCTCTTCCCATTCCCCAGTTCTTCTCTTCTTGAGGCTGAACAACACTAATTGATTTAATTCTTCGTCTAGCTCATTTTGTAGACTTCAGATCATTCTCCCTGCTCTTTTCCAGATGGCCCACATTGGCACACAGTGCTGACACTGAAGCTTTACTGGTGCTGAGTGGCAGTTTGTGGGTGTTTCAGGATATACACATCAATGCACATCCTACAGCAGCATTTTCTCCCCTCCCCACAGCAGTATGTCTCCGAGCTGAGGACCCTCTGTGACAGATGAGCCTTTCCTGACTTACTCCTCTCTCTGAGTGGGAAAGCAGCTCTGATTCCTGCCTGGCAAGTGAGATGTAGACTTTTCCACCTCTTTGAGAATGTACAGAACTGCAAGATGCTACATAAACTGATGATAACTGTGTCTGTACTCATCACTTTCTACTCCCTTAGACAAAAATCTGTCAATATATAAAAGTTATTGTTCTTAATGAATAGACATGGGACCCCAATTGCAGAGCAGGTTCCTCAGCCTTCTGGGCACTGCACTTTTAAAATACCATGGTCATTTCAAATAGTTTCAAGATAAAATACTTTGGAACAATGTGTTAATAGTATAGATGAACTCCTAAATAGTTTTGCTGCAAGGGTTAATAAGAAATGTTTTCCCCCAGCCACAAGTCTTGCAGCTGTAGTTATGATAGGATTGTGGCTGCAAAAGCCCCATTGTTAAACCTAATCTGCTGTTAAAGTGCTTAATCGAGAGATTATTAACATTTCTGATGAAATACTTAGCTAAAGTGCAAAATGTAATCTTGGGGCTTTGCTGTCTGGACTTCTAGTTAATATCATAAGCGCCACAAGCACACTAAATACCTAAACAGTGTRCAGAGTTATTAGCCTAATCCAGTGTGAGAGCACAGGCACTCTCTCCCTGTGCTCCCTATACATTTCATCTTAATGAAAACATTGTAAGTATTTTGCAGCCTAGCAGCTAAGGACAGATGCGTCATCTCCCGTGGCAGAATAAATGCCAAAGCTGTTAGGCTGTTTCATGGTAGGGGCCTAATCCTGAGCGGTGCTGGGTATCCATCCCTCTCGGTGCAGCCTGTGGTGCTGTGCATTCACCACCACTACGGATCAGAACTGGWGGCCTTGGCTATGCTTTCAGAGAAGGTCAGTGGGAAAGGAGGGAAGAGGAGGTGATAACAGATGAATACCAAGGGGAAAAAGCAGACCGAAGAGCGGGAGCAGACCTGGCACAATTTCTAAACATTTGCAGTCTTGAAGACCTAAAGAAGTTGATATATTTCCACTATCTTCCATTTCCACAGAGAAAAGGAATCCTTCCCTGTGCTAGGATGCTGCCATTTGTGACCAAGACTGAGCTGGCTCTGGTGTCAGGAAGAGCACAAGTTCTCCCTGGATTGCCCATCACACCATGCCCACACAGCATCAACGGGGCCATTAACAGTTTGCTACCACAGGCACCTTATGGCAAAATTTTATCTTATGTCTAGATTTTCAAAAATCTCAGACACTGACTTGCACATCCCTCTCTTCAAAAAAAGCAGTTTATTCAGGTGCACATAGGCAAGACACCTGCAGATTAAGCAAATACATTTTGGTCCTTACCTAAGTAAGCCAGTTAATTAGACCTCATCTGCAGTCAGGAAAACAGAAAACCTCTGGAAAGCGGTTCGTCCCTGCCCTGCCCAGGTGCCTATTCCAGCTGGGTGGGATTTCAGAGGTGCCAGTCTCACCAACCTGAACACACAGGCAGTCCAGAAAGGTAGTTTGGACTGTGCTTTTAGGAGGCTAATTTAAGTTGCAATGAATCTCATCTAACGTCTCCTGAAAATCGTGCTGAGGCAAGGCACCAGCTATCTTACCCAAAATTATACCATGCGCAAGTGACGGTCAGCAATGCATCCTGAACCACTCTTTCCTGGGTTTCATGGGGGTCAGAGGTAGCCTTGGCGTCACGGGCCCATCCCTCGTAGCATTCAATTGGGAAAGCTTTCTGTTTCTTCAGTTCAAAGCTTCATAACCACAAGAGATTTTCCTAGCCCAGAACAATCATAACCTCACCATTAGAAACAATGCAGCAGTGTTTCAAAATAAGCTACAAGCATCCAAATCCGGACTAGAAGATACCTCCCAGAACAATGGCTGTGCTGAACCCTGCTTGTGTTTTTTGAAAGCGGAGCTGCTTTTGAAATAATATAAAAATCAAAGCTCTATAGAGGGCTCTGGCTCACCCTTGCTTAGTCTCTTTCCTCAAGTCATCATTTTCTTTCTAACATGTCCAGCTTAATGAAATTCTTTACCTCATCCTGTTTTGGTGTCACTTTATTATTATCCTTCACAACCAATAAATAATTTTTCTTTCTGTGACTACGGATTCATGGCAAAAATCAGCCTACCCCAGGCAAAGCAAGCAGAGTAAATGGAGCCAAGTCAAACTGGAATACCACGAGAGTATTAGCTAGATTAAACATTAATAATGACTTTTCTCCTTTTGATCACTGAAGTAGCAATGAAGCAGTAGAAGGAAAGCCTAAGATGTTGACATATGTTTTTATTATCTTTAGTCTTCTTTTTTGAAGTCTTGGGAACTGGCTCCGCAAATACTTCCCAGGTCAAAGGCACAGAATTATGTTATTTATTTCAGCAGTGAGGAGACTGGGCAATTTTATTAATAAAGATAGCTTGATTTATTCTTTCAAAAATTGTCAGGAAAACAATCATATAAAAATTGCAAGGAAAAAATTAATCCAATTTTAAAAATTGCTAACTTAAGAGCTAGGGCAGATTAAAGAGATTCAAACATAAGTACCACAACAATGGAAATCCAGCTAAGCTTTATTTTCCTTGTTTTTCTCATTTCTAGTCACTCCTGCCTGTTTTGGTTCTGCCGGGACTGGGAACAGCTTCCCTATAGCTTGTAGTGAGAAATGTTCATTCCTGCCACTTGCCTGACCAAGAGAAACACCAAAGAAATCCCACAAGAAATCCATGCCTTCATGAGATTTCCAGCTGCATTCCTCAGGCTCTAACGGGTGAAGTTTTCTAAGAAGTTCTGCACTTGTGAAATGGATCTGGAGCATATCTGAACCTTTTCAGATTGGCCTGTCATTAAGAAGGTCTGCTAAGAGGTTGTCATGGAGGAGAAATACTTACACTGAGAAAAAGTAAAAATAGTAAGTTTAAAAAGGAATTTATATTCATGAAATGTAAAAATAACAGCAATATATCACTCACAGTTATTTTTCTCCACCTTTCCCCCCAACGAGGATTCTTTTGTACTGATTACGAAAATACTTCGGGGTGGAGAATTTTTTCCTTTTTGTTTAATTGAAAACAATTCTACTTTTAATTGAATTTCCTACCTTGTTCCCTTGAGGTTTTGTTTAGTCAAAACCCAAAGATTCTGTGATCACAGAAAAGGTACCTTGAAAGATTTTTTTCAGTGAATATTCCTGGATCACTAAAATATACAGTTCTAATAGGAAAGATCTCGCATGCCCTAAAAGAGACTGAGGGCATCCCATCCTTTCTTGTTTTGTCCTGAAAGAAAGGAAACAATGAATCTGAAGCAATTCCTAGTCTGAAACAATTTGCTGTTATGGAGTCTGTAGGCTGCAGGAAACACTGGAGTTCATAGGAGATGCTAATTAAACTACTCCTCACCCATCTTAGAGCGTTTCCATTATCCCTAAGTTTACTTTAAAAAGCCCAATTAGCAGCAGGCTTGTATCAAGAAACACACCAGTTTCTGCTTTTCTTTTCCTTCCCTCACATCCACATCCAAATCCCACCACCTCCACATCTCTGCATGCCAATAAAAACCCTGGTGTAAATGCCAGGCACATGAAGACCCAGACATGTCTGAAGACACCAACTGGCAATTATGGGCAGTGCACGATCCATGCAAACAATTAAATATCAGTCTGGTTATGCTGGATCTAACCATGGGTTTTTCAATCCAGTCATTTCCCCCTTTTTCCTATTTTCCAGTAATTTAGTCTATTAATACGGCTTACTTATTCCCCGCTTTCACCCCTCAGTGTGGAACATTATCCTGGTAAAAGTACTGACAGGTATAGCATAGACAGTTCCCAAAATGCTCAACTACATCTATATGTTTTTCAGGATGAAAAGAAGGTGTTTTAAATTTATTTCAACCTTTGGAGCTGGATTTTTACAGAGTAACCACAGACTGTAACACAACCAGTGTCTTAAAAACTCATGTTCCTGAGACCAGTGTGTTAGTGGAGTTGTCAAAAAGCAGCTGCAGCGTCCCATCCCCAATGAATCTAGGCATCGTTGACTCAAGGGTCATCTTGTCAACATTACCAGACAGGCTATGCCTTTTAAGGTCTTGCTGACACGTGCACCAGCGGCAGCTCCTGGGGGAGGACCAGTGGCCGCAGCGGCAGCGTTGTTGGTCCGGGCCCGGCAGGGTTCTTGGTCCAGGCAGCACTCGCAGAGGCTCTGAACTGAAGGCATGTTCTCAAATGCTGTCTTGAGGAGACGTGAACTTAACACAAGCACCTGCTTCCTCAACAGAGGCCTGGATCTTGTATCAATATTAGGAGAGATTGCATCTGATTTACTAAGCTTTCTGCATTTAACAGCCCCCTATTTAAGGGCTAGCTTGTCAATTCTCTGCTACTTCTTGAGTTACCAAGCTTGTTTCCTTTACAAACTTACCAGAAGAGTAAACATGCTACAGAAAGTCTGCTTATCATCTCCCTTGACAAAACCATAAGCACCTCTGAACCAGCATGCACAGTCTTGCAGTCTGGCTAGTCCCTTTACTAAAGTGGAACTAGGTTTCCTGTACAAGCATGTGTTCTAGTGCTGGACCTCGTTAGGAGAACAAGGGAGCACTTGGGTCTAACCAAGAGAGAAGACTGTAGCTACAAGTAGTTTAGGTAGCTGAGTCGTTTGGGGTATTATGGGTTTGGTCACTGAACTTAGCTTAGGTTTGGAGAAGACTTCAGATGAGAAAGCAGTCAAGAGCTCAGTCTCCATAGCTGCTGTGGTCTTTTGTCTTGTCGGGCAGTAAAACAGTTTGCTTTTTCCCCCCTCCCTTCCTCATAGGATTAACTCATGACTGATACAAAAGCAACATGAAGCAAACTGTCTCTTTGAAAGTTTTACTGTGAAAAAGCCTACAGATGTTTTCAAATGTGCTTTTATTCAAACCATGGGACGCTTTGCCACTGTAGCGATTTCACAGTTGTTTATGGTATGGTTCCATCACAAGCTTATGCACAATATGAATGCTGCGATGAGCCAGAGGATAATGTCTTATCTCTGCAATAGAGATAGCACAACAGTGTCCTGCACCTGCGAGGCAAGGGCCCAGTCTCTACCTGGGCTTGTAGACATCACTTCAGGCATTCCTGAGACCAAAACAGTGTTTCCTGGTGATGTTTGAATTCCTGCAGGTCTCCTCTGCTRAAAAATGGCAGTAAATGTTTAAGCCTTAAAGTTTAGGGCTTGGGGCTTGGGACTGACCAGCGGTGCTCTTAATAAATAATTAAGATGAAACTGCTTTAATGAAAGAAGCTAAAAATTAGATAATAATGACTGGTTTGGGCATTTTGGATGGTCTGGTTTGGATGGAAAAACTAATGTACAGAACAAAGTCTGGGCAACTGCTGGACTGAAACATGGGTACAGTTTTCAGTTCAGACCACCTCCAAAGCATTCATGTTTAYGCAAATAATGTTCACGAAGGAATGGTGTGAAGAAAAAGAAATGCATTTGGTAGCATTTATCTAACCCCACATTTAAATTGTCAGGTGGAACTAAGTGCCAAGTGGTCATCTTATTAGTTTGATACATGCTCTGTTATCATGAAGAAGCCATTGTTTAAGACGAGTAAGCCCTGCCCAATCCATGTTTGAGATGCTATAATGAGATAACATAGACTGTTTTGTTACATGGTCATATATGTGAAATGCAGATGCCAGATCTGTAAAACAGCTCATGAAATAAGCTCTTTCAACTAAATTAATAACAACTTCTGGCTTAATAAGAGGGTATATTACTTTAAATTCATAGCAAAAGAAATATTTTGTAGTTCATGTCAGAATAGGGGATAATTTACATGGTTTAGATTCTCTTTATTTGGTTTTCATCATTTAAAGTGAATATGTTCAGTAACAGTTTCAAAGGGCAAAAGGAAGGAGAGGAGCTGGCAACTGAATGCTTCTCTATAGACCTGYGAAATAACTTAGAGAAGTAAGAGGAAAATACTTCTTCAGGTGACAGAGAACTTCAGGAAAATAACCAATGATCACAACACAGTGAGAAGGAGAAATATATATAAATAATGGAACATTAGTTTGACTCAGTTAGAAGGAAATAGAATAACATGTTTACGTTTTCAAAAGAAGCATTTTTGCCTTCATAATTAAGTTAGAGTTATCTTCAATTTGATTTTCCTGTCCGACTTCCAGCAGCATTTTAACTGTAAATGTCCTGAATAAAAACACTGTCATAGGAAAAATCTGGTATTACTTTGTGAACAGAGAGTTGAGTTTTTGGGTTTTGTTTTTTTTAAAGAATGGGCATAAATGCTTCCATGTGTTGACATGTCCCTGCTTGCAGTTAACTGTGTCCTACTGCTTCACTCCTGTGGCTGCAGAGAGTGCCGGCGGCTGGCCGGGAGAGCTCTGCCGTCACCCAGGTGGGCAGCTCRGCGAGGGCGCCTGCCCGCCATGCTCACCTTCCCTCGGCAGACATTCCCAGCCATCAGCTCCACGTGTTTATGGCTGTGAAACGCGGGAACGCCAGTGCCAAACCCAAGCCATCATCTTTCCAGCGAGCTCTAAAAGTTCAGACCACAAAGCGCTGGCACTGATGCAGCGCTGCTCGCTGGATGTCCCTCTGAGATTTGATGAAACCAAGGAACAGCGGGGGAAAGAAAGAGAGAAAGAAGTGAGGAAAGAGAGAGGCTAGACAGAAAACGGGGGATATGATGCAATGCTCCCACCCTGGTGCCTGGGCCGTGGAGCCGAGCCCATGTGCCGGTGTGGCCGGGGAAGGAGGCGGCAGTGACCTCTCCTGCTGCCGAGCTCCTCCGAGGCGCCCAGCCAGGGCTATGGTGGATGAGCATCCGCTGGGTGCGGCTGACCCTCCTGGGGGGTACGTGGTGAGCCCGCCCAGCCCGGCATTCCCCTCATGATAAATTCTGCACCCAGAAAATGCGTCCCGCAGACTGAAATGAGAGCTCCCTGCGCGATGCCAGGATGTGGCTCTTTCATGTATCACCAAAGCTTCGGATTCAGCACAAAGGACGCAGGAAGCGCGATGACAACAATTCAAAGGCTGTTCTGAGCTTTTGCCTACAGCCATCCCTTTGAGCCTCAAATTATCTGTAGTTTCAAAGCTCTGTGTCTGAACTGCTGCATCCCAGAGGAGACCAGACCCTTAATGATTATTGTGCCTTCTGTGTCCATATTGAATTACAATCCTGTTAACACCAAGACACCCGAAGTTCCTGGGTGTTTTGAAGCTCTCACCATTTTTCACAATAAACAGGGGCTTCTCCTTTCGACGCTGCCTGTTACAGTTCCTGATTCCCAACTCTTTCCCACAGCATGTGTGCTACAGATTTTCCTTCTCTCTCTGAACAGCAGACTGGGACTCCAACTCCATCACAGGCTTACAGGGCTGGAGGCTTGAAGGATAAGACTGGGTAATTAAAACGGAGAAAGTTGGTAATGTTCCTCCATGAGGACAAGGCTTATTGTTTTGGAGCTGCAGAGTTTCAGACAGTGCCGGGAGCAAACTCTGGTAATGCCGGTGTCTCCRAAGGGATACAGTGGTGCTGCCAGTGCCTTCCTCCAGCAGCTTCAGCCATGGACCAGCATTGCAGGGATTGTTTGCACAGTGAAAGTCCACATATATTCACCCAGACCTTTCTCACCACCTTTCTAGCTCCTTTCCCCATCTGCTGCAAAGCCTGTGGGCAGGTCTGGTGCATGCTGCCAGGGGTAAGCCAGCCCCAGCGAGGAGATGTCCTGGGGCGGTGGGGAGAGGAAGCCCTGAGGCCAGTTTCTCTCCATGCCATGGACCCATACTCTGGCCACAGCTGGGCAGAAACGCTGCCTCTCTAACACAGAAATGGACCCAGCAGCACGGGACACAGGAACAGTCTGGGTGGGAAACAACAAAATTCAGCAACAACTGTACAAAGTTTAGAAAGYTCAGAAAGTTCAAAATTGATCCTGAGAAGGTCCCAAACTGGCACAAGTTCTTGTAACAGAAGGAGGAAAAAGAATCTAACATCTACAAAATGATATTTATACCCCAGGGAGCACGCTAACTCCCTCCTTGCCTGCTAACCCTCCTCGCCAGCACGGGCGGCTGCTTCCCTCCCGTGGGCAAGGCTGCCTGGCCATCAGGCTTCCCCTGCCCATGATGAGGAGACTATTACCTCCCCTTCCTTCTCCCCCTCTTCGTTTCTCCCCTCTCTTTCCTTTCCCCAACACGTGCTATCTCTTATTCAGGTTTTTTTTATCAATATTTCTTTCGTCTGTTCTTTTCATTTTGTTCACTTGTTTCTTAAGTTCTCCATAGTCTGGAAAGGTTAAAGGCTCACAGCCAGTTCTGCCTCCAGTATGTAATTGAGGAGCCAAAAGCATGAAATGTAAACTAGCTTTAAAAGAAAAAATTATTTAATTAAGTAACATGGCTGTCTGGCACTCAGAAATGTCCTCTTGCAACATACCCTGGTGATCACACAGGGATGCGTGTTACTCAGAAGAACTGCATGACGTATTTGAATAACGACTTTTAAACATTTTTGAAAGAATAAGACACCTTAAACCATATTCTGTAACTTGAAACTGGACCAAAAAATAACCTTTGATTTGAAACTAGTTACAATACAATTTCTAGCCAAAATGTGTGTATTTTCTGAGTTTCTTTCTACCCACGTCTTCTGCTTCAATACAAATTATTCTTCTAGAATTCAGTTGGGCATATTCAGTCTTAAAAGTTTTCCTTCTAAAGCACGAAGAGTACAAAAAACAAGACGTGTTTTTTCTGAGCCTGCAGCATACTTGGATGTTCAGTGGTAAGGGTACAGAAAGGAGCAGATCGCACAGGACCAAAGTGCCAGCACAGGCTGTGACCAGAGGGACGGGCACTGCTGCACATCAGCTCCATACTGGTTATAATGAACAGCTTCCTAAGAGCTAATTAAGCAAATATGAGATCAAGTAATAAAAAAGAGACCTTCTGCACATTTTCTGTCCCTCTCCTCAAGGTCCCGCTGCTGAGGGCTGTTAAAGGAGTTGCATGGAACAGGGAAAGAGTTTCACACAGCAGCACAGTGTAAAAGCAGTGTGTCATCCCCAGGGCCGCCCCAGTGAGATGTCCCTCAGGGAAGAGGCATCTGGCTCTGCCCTAAGCAGCAGCCCTGCCTCGCTGTCCTGCTTTCCCCACTCGCCCACGGCATCCGCCAACTCCCGGCGCAGGYACAGCCCCCCGCACGCCTGCCCACACCTCCGGCTGTGAGGTGCAATACACATCCATGGGGGTTTTGTGTCACCTGGAGTACTAGCTGAGTCTAACATGAGAGTCCTACTCGTATGTGGCCTACTGCTCACTCCGGCTGTGCCCCACAAGCGGATGGTCATGCCTTCGCCAGCCATTGCCCGAGCGGCGGGGAGCACGCGTGCGCCTGGGGGTCTGTGCCTCTCATCACGGAGGCCTCTCCTGCAAGCCTTCCCACGTGATTCAGAGAAACACGCATCTTTACCTGTGATGGTGATGTGATGTCTCACTGATGTATATTTAAAGGTCTGAGATCTAAACTTCATCATGGAAATCAAAATAGAAAATATGGTGCTGGCTCTGCTGCCCCACTTGGAAGACTTGTGCATAGCGGGAAATTCAGCCTTGTTACCACCATTTTTGGAACCACCTTTAATTTTCAATTAACTAACTGCAAGCAATTTAAGAATTTGCATCAACCCTCCCAAAGCTAGTAGAAAGACTTAGCTGGGTGCTGGATTTGCCATGGATGATCCATAGCAATCCTATGGGTTATTTGTTAACTGTTTGCATCAACTGCTTACTCCTGGTGGTATGTGACTGCTCATCGCAGACACATGACGCTGTYGTCGAACCCCAGCCAGTGCCCGAGCCGGGCTCTTACCAAGGACATGTGTGTACTTGCAGAAACAGGGATGACAGATGAGAAAACTCTTGTGGTTTGTTTTTCCATGTAAACAAAAATGCTTTTTCATAAACACAACCAAGGATGCAGGGAGCTACACTGGGAAAACAATCTTAGGAAAACTACTCTTGGCTGCAAAGTTTATCCTCCTTCCCCAGAATCATTAAGGAGTTGATATGTAGCACTCAATTGTCTGTGTGCAGTTAAAGCTGCACCAGAGGGGCATGCGTTTAGAGATGTCTGGGACTCTTCTCGCAGAGGGAGCTATTCCAACCACCTACTGTAGACTTCTGATTAGAGTATGGGTTAAAGCCCCTACATTTAAGATCTTGATTTCCCTTTGGAGTCCAACAGAGAGAGGTCAGCTCCTCCAGAGAGCACTCGTGTTAGATGTCTGAAGTTAGATCATGCGAACAGTCCCTCACCCATCCTCAAATTCACTTAGGACAATACTGGAAAATAGCTGTACTTAACCCAACTATTATCCACACAGGCAAATGCAGGCTTTACATGAAAGCTCTGCAGAGCCAAAGGGCCGTAAAACATCCCAGCAATAGGATGCGGGACTCTGGGGGCTGGGGGAGAGAGAGAGAAACTTTAAATTAAATTTGAAATGGATGGTTCCTGGAGGCGGTTCCTGCAGCCTGGGTCCGTGCTCTCCAAGGCCACCTCCACATGCAGCTACTGGGAAATACCATGTTAGAAAGCTGGAGAAAGCTGGAGAAAATCCTCTTCAGGCTGTTTATGCTGAGCAGGCAGAAAGCAGCCAGGGGCTGCCCCCAGTGGCAGCAGAGATGGGGACGGGCACCATGCCCGGGCAGTGCTGTGGAGATGTCCCCATCTGTGTGTTTTTAGCGAGCATCCGCCTTTCTGCCCAGCGCAGGGTGCTGTTAGTATTCAGGTCAATTCTTCAATAGCCTGCTTATTGGGAACATATGACAGACACTTACCACATACTCTAAATATTCTCAATAGTTAGCATTTCTGAGACTCAGGCCCCTTTTTAACACCCCAAAGCACTTAGAAGAGGTTAGACCTCCATATCGGAAGTGAAGTTTTATACTTTCCACTAACATTTTATATAGCATTTTTATTATTGATTGTAGCACAGCACTCAGGGTCTCATAGGTCCCCTTGCACTTTGTAACCTTAAAAATAGATATTTTTTGTTGAGGGATGAAAATGCATATTAGGACACTTTTAGGCATTTTAAGGAAAAAAAGCCCAATGTTTGCAGCTGGCTCCATTTACTGATTACAGTTTCATTAACCATGGTAATAGTATTCCTGCTAGTAAATACTTGCTGGAGTATTTACTTTACAATGCTAAAGTATTGCTAGAAAACAATACTCTCCTTTGTTTTCTCATTCCAATAAAGTTACCGTAAGATTACAAAGGAGTCTGATCCCAATGGAGGGCTACATTGGGGTTACACACAAACGTATGTATACACACACGCCTAGACTATCTCTATACATTATCTCATTCACATGATTAACAGCCATTCTTTAACCAGCTTTCTTCTTGTTTTTACACAAACAAAAGGTCTGCCTATATAATCTAAACAATTTCTCTACACAGCAAGTATTCCCATTTTCTAACTGGGAGGGTCGACATCT
Organism: Oceanodroma leucorhoa; assembly: GCA_030449065.1. Taxonomy (NCBI): domain Eukaryota; kingdom Metazoa; phylum Chordata; class Aves; order Procellariiformes; genus Oceanodroma; species Oceanodroma leucorhoa. Next base: position 6,565,328 of record JASVER010000018.1, on the reverse strand, counting down.
GACCCAGAACTGGAGTTAACCATTTAAGTCTTAAAGAGTAGTAAGCAGTAAAGACAAAAGCTTTTGCATGAGCCAAACGAGYGCTTGGGAATAGGGAGGAGGACCCTGGYAGGACAGGACAGGATAGGACAGGACAGGGACAGAGAGCAGGCAGTGGTTTCCAAGACTCATTGTTTCCAGCAATTTTCCTTCTTTGTCCCCTCCATCTCTGCATCTCCCTGCACATCCGTAGGCTCCCCAAGTACAGCCTGCTCTGCCATCATAGCTCCGTTTTACATCAGTACCTTGTTAACGCAAGASTGGCTCCTTGTTCTCTTTTGTCCTTTTATTTTGCATCCTTGAGAAATTTGTCTACAGTTAAGAGCCATCTGTCATCTCCTACAGACTTCTCCCTTTTGTAAGTCATCTGTCACTCTCACATCTGCTGGGGATTGAGCAGAAATTAAACAAGGTCTGAATGTCTCAGAAGCTAGCCCTGTAAGACAAGAAAATAATATAAAATCATTGTTTGGTTTCCACTGGAGCAAAAATTTAATTTGAGTTTACATCCCCTTGCCTTTCTGAGGTCTCTTCCCAGGTCAGAATAGGCTGGGTTTGTCTCTACCTGCACTTTGAAAGGAGGCCCTACCTTGGAGACAGTATCCCTCATCCGCTGAAAAGCACAAATAATTAATTACAAAGATTACTTTTTACCAGTAAGTTATCTCTGCTTGACCCTACTTTTCCACAGAGGAGCCCTACTCAAACACTTTCTGCATTGATAACTGTGTTTCATATACACTAAGGACATGTTCAAAATTAGCCGTGCCATCAATGCAAGGATTGTTAAGTGTTTGGGGACTTAACAGTACTGAGGCTTTCACTGATTGAAAAAAGTATATCAATTTTAAAATGTACCAATTTACAAAGGAAGTGCTTTATTAGGGATTTTTCTAAAAAAGTCTTGCTGAGATTTGTACTGACAATAAACATGCACTGATGGACTGAATTAATTTCCTATGTGATCAAAACACATGAAGAGCTTGATAATGGAATTACAGAACACTCTGCTCTCATAAGGACGTTGCTGCAATCAAATATTCTCTTCTGAATCTGGCACAGCTGACATATGAGCATGCACACGAGGGAAGGAAAAGGAGAGAGCAAGATCCATTTGCCTTGGGACGGGAGGGGAAGCCAGTGATGGAGGTGGCTGCAACCATGGTGGCGGGAGCTTATAGGGAAGGGGTGGCCCAGTCAGATGGACAAATTAAGGGAACAGGGAAGAAGAGGGGGTTTGTGAGATTTGGCTGGCTGCACCAGCCTCACGGCTGCCTTCTCGCCAGCAGCAATCCTTATTCTGAGCACACGACGACAGGCACGCAGAGGAGGAGTCCAGCTCTCAATCTCACTGAGATAGGATGCACCATCTGGTACAAGTAATAAAACTAAATGCAGCGACAGTAGCCTATGTCTGTAGGTACCTAGTCAAGGTGTGCACGGTGACACTGAGCTGCAGCAGCCGGACAGGAGCCAGGCTCTCAGTAGGTCCATGTGGGACATCCCCAGGTGAGGAGCTGCTGGCTGATGAGTGCCGCCGCACTAGAGTCTCCTCTGGCCATGTCCGAGCCAGCAAGCAAGCCGTTCTGCGAGCCAGGACATGATCCAGTGCYGCCTGCCACAGCATAAAAAGAAATATGTTAGATGAGCTGAGGTCTGATTTTTGTCTTTCTCCTTCCATTTTCCCAGATGCAAGCTGAGCTGCAAGAGCAACACACACGGGGCTTAATTTGGCAGCTGTGCCAGATGGACTCACCAGGCATTAGTGACCCCAGAGCGAGTCCCAGAAGAAGCAGACCTGACTGTGATGTTTGGTCATTGCAGCTGCAGACCCAAGGAACCAGCGAAGCCTTTTGGGCCAGCAGCGGGAGGAGCACCCAGCCTTTGGCGGTGGGACCAGAGCCCCCCAGCGCTCTGCAGTCCTCTGCCCCATGGCAACATCTGTGCCCAACCCCTGCCCCAGTACCATCCTTCAGCAGCATGGCTTTGTGAAGGACTGTGGCACATTGATCTTCTCCTATTGGGTTTTATTGGTAAAAATGTACAAGCCTAAAAGCTTTCCACAACCTTCTGAACTGACTGTTTTTCAGGAAAGCCTGACACCTACACATGGAGATGAAGAAGCCAGGGTACGATTCTTTGGTATTACCCACTGTAACTGCATTCAAACTTTTTCCACCCTAAGACCAGTCAGTGATTTCGCTCTCCTGCATGTGGAGACGAGGACACCTTCCAAGAAGACCAAGCTTTGCAAAAATAACAGGAACATCTGGGGTTTCCAGCCCTTTTCAGTTTTTCCCAGGTACATTATCTTGGGGATTGTGACAGGGACAGGTGGTATGTCTTTTTTCTTTGAATTTTATAGCCTGTATTCATTTACCAAGCTGGGCCAATCTTAAAATGTGTATTCGTCTTCCATTCATTGCACTGTGCATCACCACCTTGGGCTAAGATGCTATTTCTGTCAACTTACTATTTTTGAAAGGAGGCAGACACATGCATTTTAAAAGCCACCTTCTCAGTTAATCTCAGCCACTGACATGCCTTTGAAGCTTTGGTTTTGAAGGGATGTGGTATCAGTGATCTTGACAAACATTTCAGTTTGCCCACTGCCATCCAGGGACTGTGCACACAAGCTTGCTTTTACTAACTGCAGAAATACAAGCAGAACAGATTTACAGTAGGTATATAAACAAGAAGGTCACAAGGTTAATGTTTGACTCTAATCCTAATGACTTTTTTCAGCCACGCACAAAGCATGACACCAGAAAGAATTCACTAACAACAAAGTAAAGATAAACAAGTACAAGAGCACAACCCTCTCCTTTGTACACCAACTTCAGAAGTTGCACAAAAGTATTTAAAGTACAAATAAAAATACCCTAGTTTTATAATAGACGTAACTTTATCCATTCCTCTCCATTATATGTGCAATAAGTTGCTCCAAGGTACCAATAAATATATCAGAGGAACTTACTGGTTTATAAATATTTTGAAAAAATAGAAACTATTGCTTAAATAACCACTGCATAGAGAAAATAATCTCCCACGGAATCTATTAAACTGGGTTAATGAACTAGCAGGAAAAGGTTTCAAACCTATTCCCCCAACATCTAATTCAGAGCAATTCTTTCAAGCTGAGTTTCAGACAAAAATAATGAGGAAAGTTGTTGAATATGGTTTTGAGTGAACAGAAATTAAGTCAACTGTTTACAGAAATGTTTGCAAGCTGTGACAAATACATTCTGGATTGTTTAGTTAACGTGCAAGGTGATTCGAAATACAGCAACTACATTATGGCTGTTATAAAGGCTCTGTCAAAATATAACAATATTGTTAAGGGCTCTTGAGACACAGATAGCAGGCCCAGGCCAGTAAACAAACCCCAAAAGAAGTGCACATGGTTTACAAAAAATAAAAATGCTGCCAGCAAATCTCTTCACATTTCTTTTCACAGATAAATGTAAAACCTTATCAAAAGACTGCTTCTGTGCCCAGAATATTTGTTCTGTTTCAGGACAGTTTACTTTGGCAACTTACTCAACTTTGCATCTGTAATTAAACGATGAAGACGAGACAACATGGCTCTGGAGAGATCATAGGAAACTGCATCTTATCTATTTGCCTTTTATTTACAGAGTTCTTCATGTTTTGGCCTCCCTAATGCATTTTTCATTAAAGCAGGAGGGCAAGTTTGACACACAACCTTTTCCCTCAGTGCACGCAGGACCTGTTATCCAGAGGCAAAGTCCAGCATTTTCTACTGCCTCAGCTTCTACCCCCATCAGCAGTTTTTAAGTGATTCCCTCTGCTTTGGAGAATAGACATGTCTCCTGGTGCTGCCTCGCTACATGATAGGAAAAACATTCAAGTCCACTTCTGGCTCTGCAGAAATAAGACCTGAGTGAGTCTCTTTTAGTTGGAATTAAGTTCACATCTAATTTAATATGAACATACATTATTTCCAGCATGGGAGTACCCTGGTGTCCAACACTGCCTCGCTGTGGAGGACCCTGTAGATCCTTGACACAGTGTTTTACTGCCAGCCCATGAGAGATGTCTCTGCTAATCCCCAGCTGAAGGATTTGCCCAGACCAACGTAAGAACTCCCACGGACGGCTGGAGACAGGGCTTACCTCTCTCAAATCCTGATCAGAGGAGTGACCGTGAACCCCATGCTGAGGAAGGCACTGCCTTCTCTAGAGGACTCTCAGGCCCAAAGGGACGGTGGGGAGGTCACATGGTGACACCTCCCAGAAGGCACAGGCAGAGCCCTGCTGGCATGGACAGTGCTACAGCGAGGCAACAGCAGCATCCCCCAGTGGCGTCAGCAGATGGAGTGGGATTGAGCTCATCTAACATCTGAAAGCTGAGTGCTCAGTCTGCTGGGGACATCTTGGTTACCTCCTTGGGCAGTGCAAAGAAGACCTCTAAGACAGTGGAGTGACTATCTACCGGAGTCACCAGTCTCGCTCCCCTGGAATGTACGGATAACTAGCTCCAAATTAGTTGGGACTTAGTCACAGCGTGGATGTCTGTGTCTGGGCAAGCAGCACTGTGCTACTTCCACATGCTTCCTTCCATTCAAAATACCTCCCTAGAAGCACCAATTTCTCTGGTGGATGATAAAGACAGCCTGGGGTATCTAACTCGGCTGTAAGCTTCAACAGTGCACTTACTAAAACTAAATAAGGTGGTTCCCACCATTCTTAATTTGCTACTCAGATGTCCTGGGGAAACCACCATGCAGATACCAAGAGGTGGGGTCATGGTCCTGCACCAGAGGGAGAGAACGACTTTGCAACAGTCTTGACCAAAGGCTGGTGAGGAGAGGACTGTGAGAAGACAGGAGACCATGATGACTCTCAAGGCACAGCCATTTCTGAATGAGTTCCTCAGGCCCACCCAAGTGGTGAGTCTGGACTTCACCCAGTTCATTGGCATCAATGGATGATGCAAAGACTTGGGCTATGAAAAGAGACATGGTTTGATTTCTTATCCACCTAAATCAGCTCATGGCTGTGTGCGACTGTTTATGACAGCAGTAGCGTAGATGACCTTCCAGCCAGGAGTCTTTGGCCAGAAGGCTTTTTTTACCCTCTCTCACCATTTCAGCATTCCCACTACTGATATTCTGATAAGGAGATTTAGAAACGTTTGTATTTTCTCATCAGCAGGTTGGGATGTCTCAACATGAAATGCAACCTTCACGAGAGGAAACATCATCCTAAATTGCAGAGAGATATGAAATAGAGTGGGAAATCTGTTAGCAGTAACAACTGCAACAGCGGGCCCATAAAACATGCTTACCAGACCCAGGACTGAAACACAAACAAGCTGTACACTGGTAGGTTTCAGAGAATCAATGATCTTCATGAAGAGCCCCCTGCTTGTGGTGACCCCCTTGGTAAGGGGGTAAGCATGGGGGCAGAAGGCTTGGGTTTACACGGGAAATTTAAGGACCTGTTGCACCTCTCTCCCTTCTCCTTCTGCCCACCCCAACCATCAGCACAGTGCAGGCAGCACGCTCCCACCAGCGTCCCTGCAGCTGCTCGATGGTGGCTGTCACCCGCCTTGGCGGAGCTACAGCGAGAAACACCAATCCGGCCAGTACCAATGGGTCCTGTACACCCATACCTGCCCTTCAAACACCTCYGAATACCCAGTGAGCAAAATCCCTCGCTGCCCCGGGGAGCGCTGCTGCCTGCCCTTGCCTTTGCTCTTCCAGGCTCAGCAGGGCACTCTGGCAGGAAAATATTAACTCAACTCCTGCAGTAGAAATGCCATAGAAAAGTAGCAAAAAGAGCATAATTTCTGTTCTTCTGATGTGTACACAAAATTTTTCCCAATTCCTGYGTAACAATGCTCTGAGATAGGCGGAGATATGTTTGAAAACTAGCTCCTCATTAGGGACAGGAATTGAATTTCTCAAACATTCTTGTGACAAAGCAAAACAAAACAAAAAAGCAAAGGGTTTGTCTCTTTGCCATCATCAGCTAGGATGTGTCAAGAATTTGCTTACATAATGAAGACAACTTGGCTGAAGCATTTTCAACCTGTAGAATAAATTAACTGGTTTTAAAACAAAACTTAAGCTTATATCATAACTGACAGACAAGCTGTGTCAGATTGGCTCCAATCTAAAACAGAGCAAATATCACRAGCGTTCCCTCTGGACTCAAAGTAATACTGCTTCAGTCGTGTTCTTGGCTCTTCGTGTCCTCCTCTGAGTTCCCTCCGCCACACAATTGTGGAAACCTGATTTTAAACTCATGCACTTGGATCTTCCCAAGCATGATCGATTTTGTATGAAATGAGAGACTCCTGGAGGTGCCGGGAGACAGCGTTTCTAGGCTTTTTACCCAGAGGCAACTAAATCAGACAGGATAGGTGTCTGCAAATTGTGCAAAAAAAGGCCAAGACACAAGGTTTTCTAATGTGTCTGTGAAACGATGAAGTGCAATTTAAACTTTACACCCAACCAATATATCTCATAACTGCCTAACAGTTTCTGAGGATACAAAAACTACATGTAGGTAGTTTAGAAAAGCAAATTTTAAACATTTGCTAAAACTCTTCAATCCTATTAAGTTGCTACTCTGCTTCTCTCTAATAGTTATCTTTCCCTGGCTGCTTGCAAACCTCAGGAGCATCTTTCAGCTGATTGGGGAACCGGATAAGGGAATTGACTGTATCAGCAAACATAGCACAAACTAAGAGACAGGACAGCACGTAAGCCAAGTCAAATGAATGTACTGTTATTCAAACACATATAACAGAAAGGGCCTTGCCACTACTTGGGCTGTAACACGGAGGCTCTGATCTGAGTCTTAGAGAGTAAGCGGCTGGAAAAGCCCTGGCAGTGGTGTGGCCAAAGTCTTGGCACTGTACAGCACCCTGTGTAGGTTGGGAAAGGACTAGTGATGTCCTGAAAGGCACACCTCCCGGTTACACCAGGTTTGAAAGCCCTGGAAGCCTAACTTCTCTAAACAAACCATCCAGTTAGCCACACACACACACTTATTTTGCCCAATTTTAGACAGATTCAAATTGACAAACATTTTCCAGAGCTCTGACCTTTCCCTGTCTGCCCATCTCTGGCTTCACCACTAATTAACAAGTGTTTTCTCTTGAAACATCTATTACGCATCTATTCTAAGCAAAAATTAAACACACAGGGGCTGTTCCCATCCAGAGCCCACCCCAGGGAGGGACCCATGAGGTCTCTGACAATGAGCAGCAACCTGCCGTCCACTCCCATTTCCCCAAGGTCATCAGCGAAATGGAAAGTTTGCTCCTCTTGTAAACTCCTCACATGCTGCCAAGGCAGAACATACACCTCAGCATCCGGACAAGGGACCTCAGAGAGCACAGAAGCAGAAATGCAGAAAGCACTAAAAGGGAGGATTCATTTTTTCCCAGTGATGTCAAAAAGCCCTTGGATCCTGCTGCATGACGTGGCCAGGAATGCTGGAAGCTCCTAAGAGGATGGAGACTTTTCTTCACCTTAGAAGAGAGAGTGCAGATCAGTTGGCACAGACTGTGGGTTCGTGATGTAAAACATGCAGCAAAATCAACTTTGGGTGTTTTCCCGAATGTGGTGTCCATTCCCATTTCTCATTCCCACTCTGGCGTTGTATAGCACAGCCCCTGACTTTGTGCCAGCACCACTCTTCATGTGGCAAGCTCAAATATAGATTAAGAAGCCGATCCAGCTTTAAAAAATGTAAGAAAAAATCTTTTTTTAACTTTCTAAAGCTTCACAGCACAGCCTCCAAAGTGGTGAGCCAGCACAGACGGGGAGATGCACGGGGCAGGAGTGAGTGTAAAGGAGGGGGGGAAGAGGCAGAAATACTGTGGAGAGCATTTCCACCCGGCATTGGTTACAGTGAAACCAATCCATCGCTACAACATGGCTTGTGTACGCTAAGTACAAGGATGTTAGCATTATCAGGGAGCTTCCTATTGTGTGACTGGGCGTGATGGCCACAAGCTGTACAGTGGGGTGGCAAATCTAGCATGCATGAAAAGGGAAAAGAAGCTCACGAGCTGTCGGTACCTCCATCACCCACTCCTTAGCCCAGCGTTCAAAGATGACACCGGACTGCCCCCGGCGCCTGTGGTCCCACTGGGCCATCTAGATGCACCCTGGCAGAGTGGAGCCATTTATTATGTTGGAGAGCAGGATAGGGATCAATTCCAGGACAAGATGCTCAGAGCAGGAGACTGCCCAGAGACTTGGAACTGACTTTCAGTCTTTTTTTCTGCAGTTCAAATTTACCAGGCAATAGCCAGAAAAGGGACTTAAAGCATAAAACTGTGTCAAGCTCAAGATCAGGGTCCACAAAGAATAGCACACAGCAGCAAATGGGTCTAACGTTTGCGCAGTGATCTGAGCACAGTGTTAGAAGGGCGACATGGAATTAGTTATCAGAGCAATGGATACCCCAGATACTGTCAACAAAAGGATTCAGCCTGAAAGCCAATGGGACCATTATTCATGTGAAGCTATTTCACAAATCGTGGTGTTCCCAGAAAACCTGGTACAGAGCAAAGCAGATAAGAAGGTGAAGAAGGTTTTCAGAGGTGATCCTAGAAAGCATGTGAAAAATGTCTGTGTGAAAAAAAAGCACACGGGAAAAGGAACAGTTTGTAACAGTGCTGGGGGGAGAAAATACAATAGCAAGATGATTTTTTGAGCTGCAAGCTTCAATTTTGCAAGCTACATATGAGCTAAGAGGAGATGTGCTGGCTGCAGACACACTCCCTCGAGCATCTGACAGCTGTCTGCCAAAGCACCTCCTAAACATGATGATCTGACGGACGAAGTCCTGTCAGCTCACAGACAAAATGGAGCGGGACTGCTCGTGTGACTGCTGGGGATGAGATGCTGTAGAAAGTGTCTGTGAGCCAAGGGAGGCCAAGGCAGCATATTCCCAAGCTCTGCTGGGAAGCTCAGACAGAGCCTCAGTGCTAGGTGGGGTTTTGTTCAAAGGCATGGTGACTACATTGGCCATAGAGAGCAATACTTTGCAAAGGTTACAAGGAAGCCAGTTAGTGATTAAAATACATCAAAAAAGAGCTATCACTGAGAAACTTTTATACTGAGCAGTAGAATTAGGGAAGACAATAAACCTTACTGCAGATGCCAAAAAAGTATGGGCCAGGTCAGGCCCATGCAAGTGACACGAGGAAATTATTCCTCTGCAGCAAAGTAGGAGCGGATATGTTTAATTGAAAAGAAAACTAAATGCTCACCTCGGGCAATGCTCCTTGCTCTCCTGAGCTGTCCATGATAACGGATGCTACATAAACAGAGGATTATGGATATCCTACCTTTCTTCACTTTAGTATATGCCAGAGAAACAAACACAAGTTAGTGGAGTGGATCCAGACCATTTCTGATAAGACAGTTTTATTCCAGAGGAAGAGCACCCACAGGAGGATTGCCAGAAATGGCTATGTCACCTTAAATTCCCAACCAAAATGAACCAAACACATAAATAAGGCCTTTTCTGGTACCTTCCAAAAGAAGGTCTCAACATTTCTTACAAGCACTGCTCCATCTCACAGTCTCTCTGTGATGTATTGTATGTGTGGGAGATGAAGCTCCAAAAGGGTAAATGAGTTGCATAAAGCCTGTGGCAATATTGATAAAAGAGACAAAATACGATTTTTGGGTCCTACTTAATAAAAATAAAGTCATCTGTCTTCTTTATTTGGAGATGTCCAGATTCCTTCTCCAATCTATATGTCAATAGGTGTTTATCCTCTCTAGTGATTTCAGATTTTACTTATTGTGGCAAGTTAAAGGTACAGTTTGTATTTTATGACTGTTTTTATAGAATGCTTAAGCATACCACATAATTTACTTCATAAACATCACAATATCACAATGCAAACTTCATTAAGCTTTAGTAGAAATAACTCATTGTCAACTAAATACATGATTAAGAAAATGGCAACCAACTTACTTCTGGCTCTCATACCTTAGAATTCGATTACTATAAATACACACAATTGCATGCACTGCCAAATACTGTACTTCAATGTTTGTCCATAAAATGTAATTTGAAATGCATGTAGGATGGTACAGCTTTTGTAAAAGGAAGTTATTATCTGTGATAAAAGCAATTGTTGACATTAGAAATACAAACTAGAGGATTCAGACGGGAAATTTAATAAAAACAAAACAAATGTAGAAAGGAAAAGGGAGGTTAACAATATGGCAAAGCAAAGCCAGATGTAGCAGTAAATATCTGCCCAGAGGCGAACCTGGACTGCTACCTATCAGAGTGGCAGCACAGATGGTTTATTTTTTACACTGGACATGGTCAGTAGACAGACAACAGGCAAGTATGCACTTAAGCTGAGAAAAAGCAAGGCTAACCATACATTTCACTCTGACGTGTGTTATCTTAAAAGAGGGAAGGGCCATTTGGTCAGGGGAGCTTTTTGGGTTTTGTTTTGTGTTTTAAACAAATGCTATTAGCCACATTTCCTCTTAGCAATTGTCTGAGTTGCATACGTGAGTAAGAAAGCAAGGAAGCCAGGAGCACTGAGTCAATGTGAGCTTTTCTCCAGTGCGTAGTGGGCCACAGGAGATGCACCAAAGTCGTGTGACTCCTGCCCATGGACCACATCCACCTGTGCAGGGCTGGGGTGCTACCCCCAAATGAAATGTCCTTTTCTCCCACTTCAACTCCTCTTCCAGCACGCAGCACATGCGTGACAAAAAAATGCTTTGAAAACTGCAGAACAAGGCACTCTCTGTGCATCCAGCTCAAGCACACTTCCCCAGGATGAGCAGAGTTAGGGGCAAGGAGAATTTCCTTGGTGAAACTCACGCTGGGAGCCAATGACCCCACTTGGAATAATCAGAAACTTTGAATAACCTAATTGTACTGTGTAATTTTTTTTTCAGCTTGAAAATGTCAGGAAGAGGATGTTACAGCAGGACACAAACTAATACACAGAACAAGCTGGCTCACATTACTATCTTCTGGCTTTTTTTGTTTTCTTATTTTGGTCTTGTATCCTGCAGTTGTATCACTCCATAGTAACAACCTGCTGAGTGAGAAGGGGATTTACAGTGCTTGTCTCTAGTTCTTAAAGTATTTCTGTCACTTAGCTGCTATTTCAGAGTTAAAGGAGAACTAACTACACATTTTGGACTGACCTAGCTGTTTTCTCCCTTTTTTAAAGAAAGCTTTGCAGTGACAAATGTGGCAGAAAGTATGTTGCGTTGTGGGAGGGAAGCAGTGTTTGGTATCCAAGGGGTACATCTGCACTAAATTATCATGCTCTAAAGTTTGGACTGATTTTTCAGTTAACAAACTGTTTTACCATGTTCCTTTAACTATTGGAGAAATAAGTTGTGTGTCAGTGTTTCTCTACCAAGAGTTTAAACAGAACATCAGCCTCAGTGCAAAGCTCAGCAGGCACAGGCAGGCCAGGGTGGAGGGGAGGCAGAGCCTACAACTGGGAGCTGGTACCTGCACCTCTGAAGTCAAAGTGGGGAGAAATTAATGTTCAAAATTGATACCCACAATGAATAGATATGCTGACCTCCACAGAGGATTTTATCCCTGCGTACACAACTGTATACTGCCACTGGAGCTCTCTCTGCGACGGGAGTTGGGCAGGTTCAATATTTAAGCCACATTTCCAGCMGATGCATGTGGAAATCCACAGCCTGATTGCAAAGGCATAACTCGTGGGTGCACTAGGAAGACATGGCCAGGCAGAGCCCTGACATGGGGCAGGGGGCTGTGCTGCAGCATGTATGTGCCCCTGCCACAGGGGTTGCACACCCGGGGAGGACCTGGCAGGGGCAGGAGTGAAAGGTGGGAGTGGAAAGCGCTGAAAAGACCTAAGCTAGCTGCAGGGGAAGGGAGCCAGGCACATTCGCGATGTTAACTTGGGAGGGACTGCCCTTTTCAGCATTATTTTCATCCTGTGTAATTGGTGTGATGAGGAAGGCACCAGCTGCCAGAGTGGGTGGGTGGGGAGGGGCGATGTAAGGGCACTGACGGGGCAGATGTGGCACCTTCCCTTATGCTAACCAAATGCTCAGTGACAAGCAGAGGAGAGGAAAAGCAGCAGTGAAGTGGAGATGTGTGTGATCGTGGCACTGGCACCCATGAGCTCACACTGAGGGGATGGACAAGGAGGTGTTTGTCGGCACCTTGCACAGCTTGACTGCAGCAAACCGCTTCCAGGCTGAGCCCTGAAACCCCATTCTAGAAATGTTTTGAGTCAGAACCAAGAGGCTTTTCCAGCTCTGCTAAGAGTTCAGTTTCTCAACGTGATGAGATCCTTCCTGGCTCCCTGAGCTTTCATGTGGCAGCGGGGCTGGGCTTCCGAGCCATGGCCAAAACATCTGAGTGCACAGAAAAGGAGAGGCAGCTGGAAAGTAAAGGTGGAAATAAACCTGGGGTGATATTTTCCCTCATAAGCAATTGGGACAATCTATTTTCTCCATAAATCTTTGTTACTTAAACTGTTGAGCAACTCAACTTATACTGAGGAAAAAACAAATAGACAAAACGATGGAACAAGAAACTTCAGACTGCTGCAACTAGCCCTTCCAGAGGGGATTGCCCCCAGCATAGACAGGTAGCCCTCTCGCCTTTTCTGCTCTGGTCACTGTATGCAGTTAGTTTTATGCATTATCTTCCCAGATCTAATCCCAGACTTGAGATCTAGAGAATCTGGGGATGCTAGAAACTCATCTACCAGAGACATACTGTAAGTTTTTGAGCAGTTTGCCATTGTATCTATCACTGGGAGCTGAAATGAAGCTCCATGCGAACAGAGAGACCTGCCAGCCCGGACCCAGCGCTCGCCCTCCTCCTCGAGGAGCGGAGGGTGGACAGAGCGAAGTGACAGGGGTTGGCTGACAAGGTCATTCACTGAAGGAGCTGAGAAGTTATCATCTCATGTCTTGTGAATGCTGATCCTGTGCCCTTTACGCAACTCGATGAGACCTTAAATTATACGCTGTGGAGAGTCAAGATCATAAATAAAAAGGAGGGCTCCTCAGATAATGGCATTCCAGTAGGCTTACAAATATGCCTCATTTGGGAACATATTACATTACAGTTTTGGACTTGCCAAATGATCTTCTGTTCTATTTATTACCAGCAGCCTTATATCAGACTCGTATTTTAAGTTCTTAATTTGTGCAACTTTTGTTCTACCTCAAAAAAAATATTTTCTTTTGCCCCTTGATCCCAATGCTTTTACCACCGAGGAAGCAGAACTGACCAAGGACATCAGGAAAAACCCTGACATACCCTGGCATTTTCTCCCAGGTGCCCAGCTGAGGTACCACTAATACTACAGCATCAAGATCAACCCCATGGGAAGAGAGTCACCTTCGTTGGCACTGACCAACATCAAGCTCATGCTTCAGAGGTCAACTTTTTGGCCCCAGGAAAGCACTGGCCAAACAAACGAGTGGCTTTACATACAGAATTACATCAGGGACACCAAGTAAAGTGAAACAGATTCATTCTGACGGCACATGTAGAAAGGTTTGAATTATCCAGCGCATATTGGCCAACCCAGTTCCATCAAAGTGCTCTGCGGTCCTGCTCAGGATTTCAGACATATGTTACAAGGAGCAGCTGCTGCTCCAGGACGCATGTTTCAGTCCGGGCAGGATCAAGCCCTGAGAGTTTCTGGTGCATGTTTCAGAGAAATCAGCCTCAGCCTTAGGTATCCAAGTTGGCTGTTGTAAATATTTATTCATTAAAGAAAGTCCTTGTTTGCTCCTGGTGCAGTTTCATAGCCTTCTAAAGACTCACGAACAAGGGAAATGTATGGGCAGGGAAGGGGGGAGGAGGAATTTCCTCCCTTTCCTTATAAGTTAAAAAAAAAAATATTACAAAACCAGCTTGCCTTGTGGAAAATAAACTTGTCCAGTTTTGTATACATGTGTTTACTGTACAAACTTTCAGTGACTCAGATGTGAAATGTGCCTCAGGTTTGTTATGTGTTTTGTTTACTTTTCTAACTCTCCCTGAGAAAACATGGGCCACAGTTCAGGCTGATGTCTATCCCATCTAGTAGATTGCAGGGGATGCACAATAAAACCCCAATCCTGTGAGTGTTTATGCATGCATGAATAGACCTGCATTCACTGGGCTTTTTCATGCATGTAATCGTCCGCAGGATCAGGGCCTCAGGCACAGCGCAGAACTTGGGTTTGTACATTTACTTGGGGCTGGAATTCGTTGCATTATTTTGACATAAACGTTCATCTCATTTCAGAACTCACTGCTGCATTCATGCCAGCATTCCCAACTGGACAGGACTGATTTTAAGAGACTACTGATCTCCTTTTCCTTTCTTGTCAGCATCGATCTCCATCAGACCCAATGTGCCTCCTTTTTAAACATCTTGCTTCTCCCGCAGCTCTCTGATTAGGTCACATTTCAATTTGTGCCCACAGAGTTACTCCATGTTAGTGGTTGGCAACGTTACAAACAATTTCTTGGCGTTCATGACTGAACCAAGTCAAAGACCCCCAAGTAACTACAGAATGTTGGAAACTATTTCATGGGTTTGAGCTATTTCTGCTTCCTTGTGATGCATAAAGAAGAGCTACAGTGTGGTTGATAAGGTGCATTTGATTTGTTTGGATCCTCACCCGGGAACTACTTGTCTCTCATTTTCCTTGCCTGGAAGAATTTATTGTGACTTCAGATGCCTTAACTGAGGGCCTGACAGTGTTGACCTTCAGCAGTGGTCCCATCTATTCCCCACATCCATCAGTGATTGAGGTTAAATAGTATGCAGTATTAAAAAAAAACAAAAACATAATCTCAGCATTTATCAGTCCCTTGGATCATGTAGTTAATTTCATTCATTCAGTAGCTAGCAGGGGGTAGGGAGAAAGAAGCCCCCTGAACCCACCTGCTGTCCATCTGGGGCGCTGGGATGGATCCCAGAAGCCACAGGTGAGCAGCACGAGGCAGCCTGGGGGTTAAGCCTTGACTCAGATTGTATTCACATTTTGGGGATTCTGACCCTTTGTTTCTGAGTTTGTGATGAGAACACCCCTTGGTGAAATAAACCTTCACCTCATGTTAGCTCATGGTCATCTGAGTGAGGCTGTCAGAGACGGGGCAGTTGTCTGGAGATGGCAAAGCCAAATGGAGCAGGGAGGACATGCCCCAGCAGAAGTGTTTTGAACCTCCAAAGGTCAGAGGGAGATTCTTGCCATCCTAATAGGGCCAGCAGGGGAGTTACTAATGCCAAACCCTGGGATGTGGGGAGGAGCTCTCTGACAGGTACAAGGTCATGTTAGGACCCCCATTCCCAGGAAGCCCAGAGACACCCAACACCTCCGGGCAAACTCCTGAGTGATGCTTCTACTGCACACAAACATTTCAGTTACTTGTCTGTTCGGGAACAGAAATACATGAAAACTACAATCCAGTTTCATAGGSTCTTGGTAGCATGCTGTTTATTGTTCCCAGAGGAACAATAAGGATTCTTAAAAGCAGATGGACTCAGACGCTCTGATGATTTGCTGTAGAAGCAAAACAATGGGCCAGATTTTTTAAAAATAGAAAATACATCCATTGCACAAGTAAACCCCACTCTCCTTTATGCACAAAGTGGGACAAGATGGACAATGTTTTGCAGCACTTTTTGCAGATACAACTGAGTAAAGGGTTTTCCTGATGCAGTAATCATGGAAAAATTTAACATGACTTAAATATGAACAAGGACTTAAAAAATTAATATAATCATAGAATCACAGAATGGTTGAGGTTGGAAGGCACCTCTGAAGGTCATCTGGTCCATACCCTCTGCTCAAGCAGGRATACCTACAGCCAGTTGCCCAGGACCATGTCCAGATGGCTTTTGAATATCTCCAGGGATGGAGACTCCACCACCTCCCTGGGCATCCTGTGCCAGTGCTCACTCTCCCTCACAGTGAAAAAGTGTTTCAGAGGGAACATCTTGTGTTTCAGTTAGTGCCTGTTGCCTCTGGTCCTGTCACTGGGCACCACTGAAAAGAGCCTGGCTCTATCTTCTTCTTTACACCCTTCCTTCAATTTATATACATTAATAAGATYTTCCCCTCAGACTTATCTTCTCCAGGTTAAACAGTCCCAGCTCTCTCAGCCTTTCCTCATAGGAGAGATGCTCCAGTCCCTTAATCATCTTTGTGGCCTTTCATTGGACTCTCTCCAGTATGTCCATGTCTCTCTTGTACTGAGGAGCCCAGAACTGGACACAGCACTTCAGGTGTGGCCTCACCGGTGCTGAGCAGAGGGGAAGGATCACCTCCCTCTACCTGCTGGCAGTGCTTTGTCTAATGCAGCCCAGGGCACCACTGACCTTCTTTGCCGCAAGGGCACATTGCTGGCTCATGTTCAACTTGGTGTCCACCAGGACCCCCAGGGCCTCTTCTGCCAAGCTGCTCTCCAGCTGGGTGGCCCCCAGCATATACTGGTGCATGAGGTTTTTTCTCCCCAGGTGAAGGGTTTGGCATTTCCCTTTGTTGAATTTCATGAGGTTCCTGTCAACACATTTCTCCAACCTGTTGAGATCCCTCTGGATGGCAGCACCACCCTCTGGCATATCAGCCACTCCTCCCAGTTTTGTGTCATCAGCAAACTTGCTGAGGGTGCACTCTGCTCCATCATCCAGGTAATTAAGGAAGATGTTAAACAGGACCGCATCCAGTATTGACTCCTGGGGTATACTACCAGTTATTGGCCTCCGACTAGATTTCATGCCACTGATCACCAGCCTCTGGGCCCGGCCATTCAGCCAGTTTTCAATCCAACTCTCTGTCTGCTCATTCAGCCCATATATCAACAGTGTCAAAGGCTCTACTGAAGTCCAGGTAGACAGCATCCACTGCTCTCCTCTCATTTACCAAGCCAGTCATTTCATTGTAGCAGTTTATCAAGTTGGTCAAACATGACTTCCCCTTGGTGAAGCCATGCTGACTACTTCTGATTATTTTCTTCTCCTATATGTGCCTGGAAATAGTTTCCAGGATTAGCTCCTCCACCACCTTCCCAGGGATCGAGGGGAGGCTGGCCGGCCTATAGTTCCCTGGGTCCTCCTTCTTGCCCTTCTTGAAGATAGGCGTGAAATTCGCTTTCCTCCAGTCTCCCAGTTACCATGATCAAAGATTACCAGGAGTGGCCTTGCAATGCCATCTGCCAGCTCCCTCAGCACTCATGGGTGTATCTCATCAGGGCCCATAGACATATGTATGTCCAGTTTGCTTAAATATTCTCTGACCTGATCCTCTTCAATTAAGTGTACATCTTCCTTGCTCCAGCCTTTCCCCCTGGTCTCTGGGACCTGGTATTCCTGAAGGCTGGTCTTTCTAGTAAAGACTGAGGCAAAGAAGGCATTCAGTACTTCAGCCTTTTCCATGTCCTGTGTAACCAGGTCCCCCATCTCATTCAGCAATGGGCCCACATTTTCCCTGGACTTCCTTTTGTCACCTATGTGCCTATAGAAGCCCTTCTTGTTGTCTTTAGCATCCCTGGCCAGATTCAATTCTGTTTGGGCTTTGGCTTTCCTAACTTCACCCCTGGATGTTCAAACAATGTCTCTGTATTCCTCCCAGGTTACCTGTCCTTGCTTTCACCTTCTGTATGCTTCCTTTGTAATGCAGCAAAGGGAAGGTGCAACAAAGGATATTTGCTTCACTCCATTGAATAGTCAGTGTCAAAAATGAACCTGAATAAACTCAAGCCATTACTAAGATGATTGAGAAAATATAAAATCCAAGAAGAATTGTTATAAGCAGAGTATCCACGTTACTTCTCCACATTTCTAGAGAAGGCTAAAAGAGAACGTTGGATGGCCCAGCCCGACCTCCTGTAGGTCAGCATTACACCTGGATTGAAACCAATGTATATACATATACACACATCAAACACATGTATATACACATCAAACTGTATAACTAAAACCAAACTATATAATATAAATATCAGGTATTATATAGCATGTGTAATAAAGGCTTCTCTTTAAAGGCTAGTGGGCCCTTTGCTTTGATGAGTTAACATATTTCAGAGGGTGTGTATCTGATTCATGATTAAAGCTTATATATTTCTAGCACCAGAAGAAATTAAACCAATTTGCTGATCCTGTAGGGAGCCTGATGTTAGAAAGAACAGTTGTTTCTTTTTACATGGTAAACTCAGTAATCATAGGTGGAGGGGAATTAACCCACATCAAAAAACAGAACCAGTTTTCCTAAATGAAATTTTGTAATGTGAAAGAAGTACTTTAAAGAAACTAAAGAAGCCTAAATATTGCGTCATAATTTGTCCTATTAATGTTGGTATCATCACTTTAAAATTCAGGTTACTATAGATACTGTATTTTTCAGACAACCAAAGTAGGGCAAAAGGAGAGTGCCATAAAAACCAGGCAGGTTTATGTCAGGGTGTAATTTCAGCTGCAGCATTTTCTTGTGTAAACTCCAGGTTGCAGCATATAGTGCAACTTCTGTGTTTGAAGCTGTCCAACATTTTCAAGAACACTAATATATCCACTTTGATTTTCATGAAATTCAGAACATAAAAGATCAAATACACTCAATGATGCTAAATGTCAATGACATACCAGCAGAAAGGAATTTTCTTCCACATGAATATGGTATGAATGGAATGTGTTGGGAATAATGTCATTGCCCGCAACAAAAAGCCTTTCTCTCAAGAGCACATCTCTTCTAACAAATGCTGAATGCGGGCAGTACAAGGGGCCCCTCTCCCCATTTCCATGCTTTGCTGTGCAATCTGTACAGGTACCATCTCTGGGGCATTTGGGTTTTATTTTAGGGCTCTAACACCACGACGCTTCCCTAAAAACATGTACTAAGTGGTAGGGTTCAGTTTAGAGGGTGCGTAGATCCCAGCAAGACTCGGAGGGAGATCCTAAGTAGCTCCAAAATATGTAAATGTGCCATTCCCATCTACCCATGAACCTGGGACCCAGGTCTTGCCCTCCTTCCCCCTCCAGACCAGGCAGCCTACATCCAGGAGACCTTATCCCACAACACCCCACCCCAACTCCCAACCCTGTGCCACCATGACCTCCACCATCCTTGTATTCCATGTCCCCCAGGGCCCCTCTGGTGCACTTCACCCTCCTCCTGGACATTGTGTCCTTCCCACACCAAGGGTAAGGGGTCCTGCGTGAGGAACTGCAGGACAAGTCAGGCACCATGTCTTGGTTGGATGGATGCAGCATTAGACGGATGCAGCTTTTCTAACTTTTTAGAAGTGTAGACCACGTTGGACTCCAGCTTGTCCTTCAGACTGATCTTGGTATCCAGGCACAGCTACCTACAACTTCTCAAATGTATGAAAAAGGCCATTGTCTGCCATCCCCTTCTCATCCACTCCTGGCAATAACTCTTGACAAAGGTTTTCCAAAGGGCTGCACCAACATGCTGCCTGCCCTTGCTCTGTGCCAGTGCAGGCCACCCTCACTGTGTGTGTGGATAAAGGGTCGAGAGAAGGTAGAAGAAAGCTCCCTGTTGAACACCACAAGTTAGTTTCCACTCAGTAACATGTCTAAGCTAGAAAGAAGTCTATCATAGATGACAAATTTGCTGAATGTAATGGGTACGTGCTTGCATTAATGRTTAATAACTTATGCCAAGGTTTTCAAATGCAGTTGGTGATTTTGCATGTTGCTGTTCTTATTTGCTGTGCACGACATGCTGCTGCTTTGGAGGCCTGGTTTTTGCCTCTCTGAAAAATCAGGTTGACACCAAAACAAGTGGCTCCCAACATCCTTTTTGGAAACTTTTGCCTGGCTTTCGTAATCCTCACAGGTATCCTGGGCACCTGTGAAAAAATCTGGAACTGCCTCTTCATAGCCAGGATGTATCTTAGCATCATTCAGGCTTGCCAATACTCATGTTTGGAGCAGCAGAAACATGTCAGTGAAGTGTGTGCATTGAGCACTGATACACCAGTGAGGTTTCTAAAAGCATCAGCAGGCGAAACCTGCAGTCTCCTACAAATGCATGAATAACGTTACAGGACTGGGAAAGAGTGGCTGGAAAGCTGCCCGGCGGAAAAGGACCTGGGGGTGCCAGTCGACAGCCAGCTGAACATGAGCCGGCAGTGTGCCCAGGTGGCCAAGAAGGCCAACAGCATCCTGGCTTGTATCAGGAATAGTGTGGCCAGTAGGCAGGGGAGGTGATCGTGCCCCTGTACTCGGCATCGGTGAGGCCGCACCTCAAATACTGTGTTCAGTTTTGGGCCCCTCATTACAAGAAGGACATTGAGGTGCTGGAGCGTGTCCAGAGAAGGGCGACGAAGCTGGTGGAGGGTCTGGAGAACAAGTTTATGAGGAGCAGCTGAGGGAGCTGGGGTTGTTTAGCCTGGAGAAAAGGAGACTGAGGGAAGACCTTATCACTCTCTACAACTACCTGAAAGGAGGCTGTAGTGAGGTGGGTGTTGGTCTCTTCTCCCAAGTAACAAGTGATAGGACAAGAGGAAATGGCTTCAAGTTGCACCAGGGAAGGTTTAGATTGGACATTAGGAAAAATTCCTTCACCGAAAGGATTGTCAAGCATTGGAACAGGCTGCCCAGGGAAGTGGTGGAGTCACCATCACTGGAGGCGTTCAAAAAACATGTAGATGTGGCGCTTCAGGACATGGTTTAGCGGGCATGGTGGTGTTGGGTTGACGGTTGGACTTGATGATCTTAGAGGTCTTTTCCAACCTTAATGATTCTAGGATTCTATGATTCTATGATTTTATAAAACCAAAAGCCCAACATCACTCACCTCCCGCAGGAATTTCACCTATTTACACAGTCATTTGGGTCATCTCGCTTACAAAAGTACACATCTGACAACGGGCAACAAAATAAGCAGCCAATTTTCAAAAGGAAYAATTGCAAGTAAAACTTGTTAGCCAGGGCGATGATTTCTCATCCACTCAGAGTATTTTTGACAAGAGGAAAAGGCCCATCTTCCCAGACTGCTGCCTCCTTAGTAATCTGCCCTGGCAGTTACAACCTGCCTCTCAAACACTCCCATGTTTTGAATCCAAGCAAAAGCTTTGGCAGCTGTAAACCTAGCACAGGCTCGTTTTAAATGATGAGAGGAAACAGGCCGACAGTGAGATGATTAGAAAGCTCTTAGAGCCCCCTGGACTGAGTGGGAGAAAAGGACAACTTTCTTCACGTGCTGCCAGAGAGGGGACACGGGAGCACCCAGAGCCCAGCTTGCTGTCCTCAGTGAGATCATGAGGATGTGGGAAAAGATCATTTGAGGGAGGCTGAGCTGCCCTCGCCAGCCTGCCCCTTCCTGACAGCCTCTGCTCTGAAGATAACAAGGGAGGAAATAACGAAACACTATGGTAAAGACGAGATTAATTTGAAGAGACAACTGCAAGCTGTTTCCTGGCCCCAGCCTTATCTGCAGTCCCAGAAAATAACCCTTTTTCTATGGTCAATAAATAACCCGTTATGATTGGGGTGAAATATCTGGTTTGATTTCTGCCTCTGAGGGCTGGGTAGCAGGACGTGCTTTCCACAAAGAGCAGGGCCAACTGTATTTTTAGTCATGCATTGGAGCAGAGAGGAAAGGCTCTGCAGAATCCTCTTGCCAGGAGTGTGCACGTTAAGTCAATGCTATTTAAGAGCATTGTAGAAAATGAAGATGCAGAGCTAAGATGGGAAGAAAGGGTTAAAAGGATGGACTCGAAAAGCCATGTAGAGGTTATTGAATGGACAAGCAGCAAGCATCAAAAATGATTCAGCCAAAAAATAAAAATAAATACAGGAGGAAGTTACTTCATCGCAGCCCACACTGCGTTATCAGTACCAAAGCTCTGGGAGCTGCTTTTCTTTCCAAAATGGCAGCTGATAGCTGATCTAAACAAAAGGTCGTCAGGGCAGCAAGGGGACAGGAAGAAGGCTCAGGGAGGAGACGAAGAGAAGATGCGCCAGACCAGCAAGTGTTTAAGGCCACAGGCAACTCCCTGGCCACAGGCACTGATCAGCAGCACCGACCGCAAGGACAGGCAGCCCCCTTCAATACTCTCTGCAACGAGCCCCTAAAATCCCTCTGAGCTGAAGAAGATGCGTCCTAGCTCAGGTGCCTTTTCTGACCTGTTGCCCAGCGGTGCCTCTACTTATCACACTTCAAACTTCAGGGCCCAAACCGCACATTTCACCAGAAAGCCATCACTTGCTGCTCTGCAGCGACGGCCCAGCCGCAGTCCGAGGGCAGCAGTTCCCCATGGCAGCACATCTAAAGGCTGTGTTTGCACAAGCAGGTCAGCAGAGTGGCTTGGTTCCCACTGAAAATTTCTCACAATTTGGGTTGGTTTTTCATTTTCACTACAATTTTTATCCAGCTGTAAGGATACAGTGAAACTTGTGTGAGAGTCTACCATGTTATGTTCCTAACTGTCTTAAAGGACCACCTTTAGGGTATCGTCAAATTTACTAGCTGCAGCTCTACTCTATCCCTGCAAGAAAAAGACCTCTGTGAAGCAATCAACTTTTTGCTGGTCCCCTGAGCGGTCAAGAAGGCAATTTACACTGCAGTTCATTTCTGCTACCTTCATAAAGCAAAAAAAGAGAAGAAAAAAACCCCTGCTCACTCCCAACTACAAAAACAGTGAGGTAAAATGCAGTTCAGCTGTACGGTGGTACCTATAAAACCAACCATCTTAGATGTAAGTTTGGTTTGGGCTTGGGAATTTCTTTTCCTGTATAGTGAAATAACTGGGAGTAATAGTCATAAAATCTTTCATTAAGTTTCCTGGGGTCTGAAAGACATCTGGGAGGATTACGGGAGGAATACCATGTGCGGTAGCTGTGCTTGGAGCAGCCTCGATTTATGGCTCCATCTGTAACTGCTGCAGTTCACCCAAAGCAGATACTGAAACAGTCCCTGAAGTTGAGCGATGCCGATGTCGTGGCTCAGCAGCCAAACTCCATGCTGGAACAGGCCGTGGTCTGCTTTACCTGTTCCTCCCCTTGATCAAGCTCACCTTGGCATTTCCCAAACCTTTTTATTTTTCTCGATGTCCCAGTTAAAGTCTGCATCAGATGGAGACAGCTGTTTCCACACCGGCCCTGAAGCAGAGGGAGGCGGATAAGGAAGGAGCTGGGCTGGGTGCGGCCCCACCAGGATGCCAGCCTCCAAGCCCCCCTGTCACCTCCGTGGGACGCTGCCAGTGGCTTGGTTACCCTCGGGAGCAAAGGAGACAGCACCGAGGTGCCCTGCTACCAGGGTGGTGGGCTGCCCTTTCCAAGACAAGAAGAAGCACCACCAGTCCCTTTTGCAAAGTGTCACAGAGAGGGTCAGCAAGGAGGACACAGAGATACAGCTGTGTCTTACAGCAGTGATGTGCTTTCTTATCCCTTCTCCTAATTTGGCTCTTTCCATATCACGGCCTTATGACACTATCGGAGAAACCTTATCATAGTTTTGTTGAAACACAGCCCTATATTAAGCAGGGATCCTGGAAAAAGTCAAAGAGGGGGAGCAGGATTTGTCAGTGCAGGCAGAAACATTTTTGCGGAGGCAGCTGACCAGTTCTCCAAAAAGCATCCAGAGCTTTCTCGGTATTCCCAATCAGCCTTCATGCCTCCAGCTGACTTCCCATAAAAATGCTGAAGGGTCTTTGATCTCAGGGTACACGTCCTTATGAGAAGGGGAGGGGTAAAATCACAGAGGTCAGGCAAACACTTGACAGTAGTTCCTGCAGCTCCTCAGACCCCAGCCAGCCTTTGAGGTCCTGTGCCAGAGATCGCAGATTTGGTTTGATCAGTCATGAGTTGAAAACGCAGAGCAGAGCTGCTCAGGTCAAATCAGATGCTTAACTCTACTTGCCTTTTGTGATGGGTGGGGAAGTTCAGTAAAAATTAGGATGATAAGAAAGAACAACAACAAAAAAAAAAAGACTAATGAGAAATTACATATTGAAAGCATCAGCCTCACTGTTACATATCATCTGAGTTTGGATATCAGTTAATGTCTCAGCCAGTTTCCCAACTCAGCCTCATCAAATTCCCTAGAAGTGGCAAAAAATTTAGAAGTTAAGTGTTTCATTGGAACACACTATATCCCCAACTTTCCAGCCAACACACATAACACAGCTTTTGCATTATAGAATCTATTATTTTTGCTGATGCCAGAACACAGCTCTGACCCTGGAGGGGATAAAACTAGTCCAAATGATAACAGCTTAAATGGCACTAAAAATAAACAAATGTTCAGATAGATATTCTGTACTTATGTCTCTGACAGAAATTCCTCCGTGAGAAAAGAATTTCAGGCTGTAACAGAGGAGTTAGATCGTTACTCGTTCCTGCCTTCCCATTGACTCAGTGCATACGGAGCATTCATGTAATGGTTTTTCCCCCTAGAAACCAAACTTATCCTAACATGCCATGGAATCAAAGGGATGGATTCCCCTCCTGCTTACCTCTGCCAGAACACCCCTCATGTTAACACTCTCTGCAGACATATATAAGCAAAAGTAGAACAAACTGTCCACTGTCAAACCATCCTGACTGTATGAAAGAGAAAGAGCCTTTCTGTGCATTGGGTCTTGCTATTATCTAAAGCACTGGAGTTATTCTGGAAAAAGAAATCAGCCATCGAGAATCTAAGCTGAGGCCTATATAWATAATTTGAGGCTGATATGAAGTCAGGGCATGTAAACTGAGAAATGTATAGCTGAAAAGCGGTGGTTTGGTTCCCCTCCATCAGCCCACCTCTCAGGAAGGGATACATGCCAAAATGCTGACACCAGGTACTTAGGAACAAAAGGAGAATGCTGCAGATGGAACCCTGTAGGCAGCAGATAGTACACAGTAGACTTTATTGTCTATTAGCTAGGAGCCAGAAGAATGAAATGTATAAATAGAAGCAATAACCTGGTGATGGGCAACACCCCAAAAGTTCAGTCCAGAGAAAATATCCCAGGTTATTTGAAAAAGCTTCCCTGGAGCTGGGGTGGTAATCTCTCCCGAGCAAACATTTCTAGTAAACACAGGCCTTCCTGGGCGGGCTCTGCAGGAGCCCTGCAAAGGACACCTCTTCTGGGCATCTCAGCGCATCTCCTTCCACGGTCAGTGCAGTCCAGGGTGTGATGCTCAGCTCTCCATGGAGCCCACCTTGTGGGGAGGCGATTCACCATGTGATTATCTGGTAGCTCAGATGAATATGGAAGACAGGGAGAAGTCTCAGAAAACAGCTTAATTTGCAGAAAGGACAGGTAACTATTAAACCCTTTGCTTGAAAGAAGAAATGGAGCGGTAAGCTGGAGTTGCTGGGGCCTGTGATGGAGAGGGTGCAACAGAAAATTGCTGAAGATTTTATTCCCAGACATGTCTGCCTTATGTGTCCCCATGTTGTGAGGCGTGGAAATCCTGGGACCATTTGCATGACAGGAGGAAGAAGAGGCAGATGGAAAAGCTGCCATGTTTACTAGGAGATGTATTTCAAGACCGGTTTGTCAAATATGCTTTGCATATACATTTAACCACAGACAAAAGGAAGTAATTCATTCACCAATTTCTGTGGTGAAAATTACTTCAAGATTTATTCCATGCCCATGTGCCAAGCACACTCCTGATATAAACCCCACAGTTACACACCAACGCACACGCATGGGCACGCACAGCCCTACATGCAGAGACATCCCATTGGTGGCACTAAATCACTTATGAAAATGGCTAGTTATGTTTTATCTGGAACTAAAACTAAATCTGGAGGTGAAAAGACAATCAAAAAGCCATAATGCTGAGACTCCTGAAATAGGAAACATCTGTCTGGGGAGGAGGCACCGCCTGCCCTGACAGTGAGCGCGGTGCGAGGAGGTGCGTGCCTGAGCYGTGGATCTTTGCAGAGGGCTGGGGACACAAGTTACCCCACTTGACTTCATATTTTCTCTTCCTTATTGCCCTGGAATACTATACATGCATGACTGTATGTATAGTGCTCTACATACTCCACCAGGACTATACATGCCCAACAGAAACAGAAAGATGGCTGAAAATGAGAAGGCGCAAGGTAGTTATTCAGAAGTCCCATCAACAAAATCATTATTCAGCATGGGAAAGTGGTTTTGGTGTTTGGTTGTGGTGACACATCGGAGCTGGGGGGAGCTGGGGCTTCCAGGTAGGCTCCAAAGAAATCCAGTCAGCAATGAATGGACCTTCAGTTTATCATAGGCAACAGGAGAAATGGTTCAGCTGAAATCCATAAGGTTTGGAAGGCCCTCGGCTGAAACTGAGGCTTTTCAAAGTCAATTTTCCAGAGGTCCAAAGTATATAAAAGCAAAAAAAATCATGCAGAATAGGCAAAGGAACAAGAAGAACATGATAAAGAGCAGAGAGGGGAAAGCTTGCGCAGAAGGAAATGGGCAAGTTTTATTTTTGGCTGTGTGTTTCATTGTAGAAAGCAAACACTACATAATGGACACACTAGTGCTCCAAAACCCACATCTCAGAGATACCATTAGCTCAGAACGTTCACAGCATATATAAGCTGAAAAAGACAAATATATACTTTGTGTAATCATGGTCCGAGTAAAGACTGCAGAGACCATTACCACACCAAAAGGATAACCCAGCCAACCACAGTCTCGTAGGTTATAAAAAACTGCATTCAAGAAAGTCTATTAGGCTCCACAGAGCTCTTGAAATGACAGAAATGACAGGAAAGTGAAAGCATTTCTGAACTGAAGGGCCAAATCCTGCCCCGCCAGTCACACAACACAGTGTGAGCTATACATAATTATCTGAGGACAGAAACATAAAGAACAAGAAAATAATGCTGTTTAAAGCCAGTAATTGTTTCCTATGGTTTCACATAGCTGCGCTGAATGAAATGCATTTGTTATACTATGACAGTGGGTCACAGAAACCATAGTGAGGGAGGAAAATGCAGGAAGATTATATGTTGCAAGAAGACATAGCTGCAGTAAAGACGAACATAAAAAGCAAAACTGAACAGAGATCTAGAATTTCTAAATTACCCTTGGCCCAAATGTCTGGCTTACCACTGAAATAGTATAATTATAAAGCTGGCATAAAACAGGACATGGATCTAGTTACTAATTTCTTACTAGCAATAGCAGCAAAACAGTTTCTGCCAGTAGCGGGTCTCTTGACAAAAACCTTGTGTCTTCTACATGATGTGACCTATAGGGAAAACTGTTTTTAATCAGGCAGATCTATAAATGGTATGCAGTTGTGGTCACTCCTCTCAGATGTCAAAAGGAACAGAGGAGAAAGTGGGGGAAAGGGAGGAGGGATCTTCACCATAATTTCTGGTTTAACGCTTCGCTTTGTCTGAAATGCACAGTGGAATTTGTAGATTTAGGAGATTGCCTTTGTCATGCAGGCCAGTGGTGGCAGCGGCGTCACCTTACAAGCCAGGTGAAAAAAAAATAATAGTAAAATAAAAACTCTTCCTAGTAGTATTGTTTTAGCCCCTGTGCTCCACTTAAGTTTTGACTGCAAATACAGGGGTCTTTTCATGGCTGCAGTTCTGAAGGCAGTCACTCTAATCTCTGTTTTCCAGCACACACTTAAGCCTAAGAACATGAGCTACACCACTAAAGTCAATGGCACAGTTCCTGTGCCAAGATGTTAAGCATGTGTTCAGGTGTCTCAGTGGGTCTGTCCAAAGAGCTGGGACAGAAAATAATCCTAAATAGTTTTCTTTCTCTGTGGTAGGCATCTATGAAACAGCAATCAGTGGAATGGTGTCAGTGAATTAACATTTAAATGTCTTACACCATATCGTAGTCTATACACAGTTTAAGGTTGTGTGGAGATTTTTGTCTAGCCTTTTTACCAGTGAAAAATTGTCTTCAACAAATTTTTGCCATGTCTCTGCTTTCTACTGAAATGTTTGAGCTTTTGACAAAAATCTGAACCCCTGAAAACCTAATAACTTGACTGCACTGAGAAGTGTACAGATTATGGTTCAAAAAAGCTTCTAATCATCTGATGAAAAGACAAAATTTTGTGCAGAGCCAAATCCCAGTTATTCAACTATTGAACTGAACACATTTCCTTGGGCAAMAGGCGGCAATCAGATTAGTATTAGAAAGGCATAGCCCCTTTCTCATCGACCAACCCAGTTTTAACCACAGTTTTGCAAACCTGTGATCTATGCTTATATTTAAAAAGTTATTTATTTATGTGTGTGTATGCATATTGTGTATATATATTTCCCCGTTATTCTGCCTTGGGCAAGTTGAGGGCCCTCCACATGCCCAAGAGCTGCCAGGGTACTTAAGCATTTATGATCTGTGATTCAGAGTGGGTCTGAAGGTCATTAAAGGCTGGGTGAGGAAGCRGTTCACGCGACAGCCAGTTTACCATGATTGATTGTTGTGCTGTAAAATATTATGAAACCTCCCCATTAACTCTTTTTCTCTGCACAGGGTCTACAAGCGCTGGTGAAAGCCATGAGGAGCCGCTGTGTCGGAGCACGGGCACAGGCAGCACTTGTCCCTCCAGCTTTTCCAAATGGTTTTCTGAGTAACGTCACAACACTGCTGCAATGTTGGAAAAAGGTCACCAAGGCTGACAGCTAATGATTTTCAAAAGCAAACAAAACCCAGGAGTTGAAGAAACGCTTTTGCTCTTAAAAAAAGTCCACATGCACCTCCACAGC
Organism: Oceanodroma leucorhoa; assembly: GCA_030449065.1. Taxonomy (NCBI): domain Eukaryota; kingdom Metazoa; phylum Chordata; class Aves; order Procellariiformes; genus Oceanodroma; species Oceanodroma leucorhoa. The sequence continues at coordinate 6,536,620 of JASVER010000018.1, read as the reverse complement.
CATGCAATAAAAGAGTTCATTGAACTGTGCTTCACTAGATGATGGTATCTTGCCAGGCTCGTGGACAAAGGTGATCCATGACCACCTCCTCCCTCCTGCAGTGAACAAAACAGACAGAGGGCATTGCAGAGGTCCAGCAATGATCACCCCGTGCTGCCTGCATGTCCCATCCCACTCTGGGTAGAGTTATAATTTTGTCAGAACAGATTAATTAATTCCTTCTAGATATTATTGGCAGAGCCTTGCCCCAGTGGTGCCCATCTGCCTGCAGCCTGGGACTGTCCATTTACACTGCACCAAGCCCACAGCCCACTCCATATCATCCTTTCTTCCAAAAACCCCTGAGCCTGTAACAGACATGCATCCATAAAACAACAACAACAAAATAATAGGTATCTCCCAGCACTCGACACAGGTGAGAGAGAGGAATTTGCTTCCATGTGTYGTCATGTGGCTAGACATAGCATGTCCAGCAATAAGACCTCACACATGTGACACGTGCATATTCTCACCATGAGAGCCAGAAGTGCACTGCAATGTGATCAAGGACGTTTGGGTTTTGGTGACACAATAAATRCAGCTGTTTGCATGACCAAGAAAAGGAGGAAGAAGGAAAAAAGGCTCTGGCATAAGTCTCAAGTACTTCCAAAAGAGAAAGCCCTGCTTGGCTGTTCCTCTCTCATATCTACCCCGAAATAGAGAAATAGGCAACTCCACAATAACTCCTGAACTGGAGCACAAACAGCAGATCAAGGGCTTGTTTCCTTTATACAGCACTGATCCCTTAATTCTTACTACAATGCTCTATCACCAAATCCTGCCACACACCTATGGAGCAGCAGCCTAACCCTTGACTGGTCTCACTGCAAGTTACTGTCCACCGTCAGGCATAGTACCAAAGGAATGAGTGGGATTACCCAACTAACAAGACCATTTGTGAGTAAAAGCAGCAGAATCAAATCTTCAATACAGATCCCCCAGATGGCATCTGCTCCCTCTCATGAGCTCAGTTCTCAAGTTTGCAGCCTGTATAAAAAAGGCGTCTTTTCACTCTCTCATTTGTTTGCCCAGAGATGTCWTTCACATCATCGCAAAGACCAGGCTGGGAGTCTTCAAAGGAAAAGGCTTGTTTAAGCAAAAAGACATCTTTTTTTGTCTGATACTTTCAGGTAAAGTGGTTGACATTTTTGGCTTCTGCTTAAAGTGGAACTTCAAATCAGGGAAAAAAGATTATAGGAAACAAACTCCAAACAGTCTGTTTCTAAAAGGTCTGCTTTTTATTTATTAAACAAAAGTAACTTTTTACTTTTACACATACGTAGTATGGAGTCATTCTGTGTACCAGTAAAACCAATCAGACAAAAAAAACCCTTCTGCCAGACTGGAAAGTAAATTCAGTTCACCAAGAAAAGTTTGTTTCCACAGGCTTTGAGCCTTTTATAAGTTACATTCAACTTTCCCTCTCCAATTATTATAGACATAAATTACAAGGTGAGCTAAAATATGTAGTCCTTTTTTTAGAGCAAAATGCTGYGGTTGGTTCTCTTGGTTGCTGCTGAAGAATAAATTGTATCATTATAGCCTTCTTCTGGGTCTTGTTATTCTGACTTTTTGACTCTCGCTAGCTGCAGTCTATACAATGCACAACTGTATTTGTTCACAAGGAATGCTTTAGTTCCTTTTGACTTTTTCCTTTCCACTTCCTAATGGTTTACATGTAGAAGCAGAGTTTTTGAAAAATTACCTAACACATGCTATGTTTAATGAGTACATTTAAACATACTTTAGCTACAAATCTTATCAGCTGATTACTTAACCTTTGTGGATAGGCTAAATATTTTCTTCGACACTTAAATAAATATGATACATGATTCCCGTGGAAAGCCTAATGAGAAGGAAGTTGTTTTTAAACTTAAGTCAAGACTTTTCCTTTAATTTATTTTATCAGTATTTTTTTCCAAGTGATCAAAGCAAGCAGTTTGTATGGCAAACTTAAATTGCTAAAAGAAAAATTAAGTACTAAAATATTAATTCTGCTGTACTTTATTTGGGGGATGGGAGTTGCGTGCCATCTGGAAGGACAGTCAAGAATTTGCCGCACACTATGATGCACATGGTATGAGGCGAGAACTCAAAATCCTGCTGTCTCTCAAGGTGGATTTAAATAATGAAAATCAAGATGTGTGTGTGTCTTTCAGATTTCAATAAAACATGTATATAAAATGTTTAGCGGTTGTCCTGGCTCCCCTGAACGCCTTATGAACAAAGCCTCACTCAAGAGCATCAGCCTCCATGCATCAGCTTGAGTGGCTGGGAGTGGGCCACCAGTCTGTCGGGGTCATGTAAAAGGTACGTGTGCACCTGTGGTCGCCCAACAGACACAGGCTGCAGCGCTTTCAGACACTTCAGATGCAGCGCGGGACCACAGCATCCCTCCTGGTCCGCYGCCCCAGCCTGGAGCAGGACACTGGTGCTCCACCGCCACATGAGATGCAGGTGCTGCACGGTGAGGGGCTGGCTCAGAGCATCTCCCGCCCCACATCTGAGACTTAGGTATGTATGACAAATGTGCTCACACGCATACAACACCACATATATCCAGATAGTGGATATCCACATAACATTCGCAGGGGCAGGAGAGGGGTGGCCCAGAGCTAGCTAGAGCAGGAGGCTCCTTTGGGGCACAGGTCCTTCGAAGGGGGTTCCCAGCCCTGCTCCCCAGTGCAGCAGCACAAACTATCAAAACCATCCATGTCATGGATCTTCTTTTCTTCTTTAAACCAAAACACAACACACACAGAAAAATCACCCAGAAAGCCTGCAGGAGAAAACTTGGGCTTTTTTCAGGGACAGAATGAAGGAGAATGTGAAAATGTACTGACGTCATGAAAGAAAGAAGTTGAATAGGTCAAGAAGCAGAGATGTGAGCTTAAGGAAATAGCAAGGCACACAAGAAAAGATAAGGGAGATTGTACAAATAAATAAGCACACAGAAAGGAGCTGAGAGCACTGTGAACAAAGTCTTACTCTTGAGCTTGAGTTCACAGTCCCTTTTCAGCCTGAGAGCCCCTAGAAGGTTTCAGAGGTGGAGTGGACCCTTTTAGAAATTTCACATAGGGACATCGCTGTATAACACCTGCAAACTTGTTTTCCTTTGTCGCTTTTTGCAGATCAAGCAGAGGGGACCTGCAGGCATCCCTGCTCTCTCCCCAGGTGCACAGACCCTCAGCTGGAAGGAGTCCTACTTTCATAATTAAAAATTAAAAGAAGCAAAACAGCAAAAAGGAAAATAAATAGTACAAGCGAGGCTGGCTTAGCACGCCTTTTGTAGCCTGATCTGTTTGGAGAAGAGAAAACAGAGAGGTAACTGAAGTAGTATTAGTTTAGTTGTTACTGGCAGTGCATGTCACCTCAGCTCAGAAGTTGAAAATTAATGAGTGTACTTACAGAGTTTTAATTACTGTTCTTAACTCCTGAGTGTAAACTTCATCTACCCACAGGGAATCTTCTCTTCACTGCTGGAGATAGCTGTTAGAAGCATGTAATAATCACGAAATAGGTTTGTATCTTTTCCACTGTGGTTGCTTTAATTTGCAGTGACATTTGTTAGATCATGTATTCAGAACCACAATAATTTTTACATCCTGTGTGCCAAAAGCAGATACATACATCATACCTGAAGCTAGGATGGTAGTGCAGGCAGACATATCCCAGCCAGCACCAAACCCGTATACTCACTGTGCTTTATCATTACACTGACTTGATCCAAGGAAGTGAATTRGAAGCCAACACATGTTTGTTTATACTGGTCAACTGACTGGTCAACTGAAAGATGTGGCAGCAGAAAAGTCAGCACAGGCTCTACAAAGTCACCAGTGTCAGGCTGTGTTGGTGGTTTGCTGGCCCATGTGTGTGCTTCCATATCTCCTACTCCTTGCATTAGTTAAAGTCTGTCCTCCCCATGGACAGTCCAAGGGAAAATACAAGTATAACAGTCTAACTTGCACTACCTGACTTAGAAAGTATAATGAGGTGCAGAAGTGATTAGTGGGTGGTATTCTGGGCCTCGCATCACTAGTTCTTTCACCCGCAGGGCAACAGCCCTTCATGTGCCCCTGGGAAGAACTGTCAAGCTGCAAACACATACCAAAATTCATTCCGCAATGAGYCTGCAGGCTCAATGCATAGCTTGCAGGCTATATTTCAGGTATATGGAAATCAACATCATGGCCTTAGTAGTGCTGGGGTGGGACTTGGGCAGCAGATTTTCATTGCCTCTAATTCGAGACAATCTGGGGTGAAAAGCTGTCCTCTTGCAGGCTACAAAAAAGGTTATGTGTGCTATAAATGTCTTCCAGGCTCCATGGAGTAAATCCCTGGTTTGGAAGTATTTTGAGGGAAGGAAAAACTGAAAACATAGAAACAAACTAAAACTGGAACAAAATGCAACATAACCCTAACAAAGGCAGCTTCTGCCTGTCTACCAGAAAACTCTTATCTGTTTTTACAGACAAAGGAAGTATGGGAAGATGCCATTTATCTGGCCTAGAATAAAGCATTTGATACCCTGCCAGATGGAAACTATTAGCTCAAGTAGAGAAAGCGGGGATTAAGATAAGAATTGCAAAGTAGTTAAGGAATTGGCTAAAGGGGTGGTGACAATGGGTTGAGCTGAAAGGAATAAAATCACTAGCAGAGTTTTGCAAGAGTCAGTATCAATCCTATTTGTTTCTTTAGCAATTTTGGCACAAAAGAGTGTCTAATGAAACTTTCTGATGACTGAGGTTGGGGAGCCTTGTCCATACTGACAAGCAGCAGAGTTTTACCTAAGAAGAGTCAAATAGTCTTCAGAAACAATAGACATGGAGGGAAATTTTACTATATAAGGTAAAAGGGTGTGCACTTAAGAAATCACGAGTAGGAGCTTGTGCTAACCATGTACGTGATGACAAGCCAGCCATGTGGCCTGACCACTGGAAAAGGTAAATGTCACCTAGAATGAAGTAAAATATTTCCACTACAGGAAAGAAATTATTACGGAAATCAGTAAGTGCCAAGCACTGGCAGGACCTCATCAGGAAGACCATGCCCAGTTTTGGTCACCAAGGTTACACGTGTGCTACTGAAAGAAAACATGTCAGGGACTGTTCTCTGGCTTGGAGGCCAAGCAGCATGGCACAGAGCATGTCTAAACTTCTAAACCTTTCCACCTTCTCAAAAGAGTCAAGCCCAAACTGCCTTCTAGGAATGGTCCCTGGCCTTTGCTAGCTCCAAAACCAAGGCTAAGTATTGCCTGGGAGAGTGATAATTAATAAGGGCAAAAACCATGTGGACAGTAAATCATGTGCAGGTGTCTTTGGCCTAATCCCTTGCTCTGTTTAGTCTTCTGGGGTGGATCTACCCCAGTGTGCCCAGGATTTGTGCTGGATTAATGCATGCTGAAGAGGAAGGCTACTAGGATGAGGGGAAAACTGGAGAGCATCTTACAAGGGGAGATGAGAAGCACTTGTATCATCTAGCAACACAGAGGCTGAGAAAGTACATGATTGGCATAAATAAGAACTAGGGGAGAAATATTTAAACCAAAAGACAACTCTTGCCATGAGTAGATTAAGAGAGGTATAACAAGCTTATCCTTTCATCCAGCAGAGAATATTGCTGGAGCAGCCTTCCAGAGGTGATAGATAGATTTTAATTTTAAGAAGGAACTTATAAGGTTTTCTGTGGTGGATATCCACAGCAATCCAAAGGAATATAAAGGTGAAGCATGCTGTGCCATGATATATTACATGCTCCATGGTTTGAACTCTCATTGCCTCCCTCTAATTTTCATACGTGCTCAAAACAAGTCACCAGTTAGAAACCCTGGTAGGTCTCTCAGAGGTTGCTGAGACAAGTGAAGGTAAACAAATCCATATTCATTCTGCCCACTTCTGAGTTTGCACCCTTGTACCCATCCCATGCCACTTCTTTACCTAAACACACATCACTGCAAGCAGAAATACTAGAAAACAGGTCTTAACAAGGAGATCCACAAAAGCTTTAGTTGTGCCTTGTTGGCTTTGTTCAGCTAGTCCAATTTCACTACAGAGCAATTAAACAGAAAGGGGGCCTAAGGAAGCTTATCTTCTTCAGGAAGCATAGCACGCATTTTTTATGAATCTCTCAATGGTAAGTCTAAAACCAGACAAAGATAAACAGGAGTGGGGGAAGCTGTACCTAATGGCTCACACATTAATTCCAGCTTTGTCTTGTTTCACTATAGGTAGATACAGCTGCATAATCTATTCATCAGCTAAACTGAGCCTCTCCTTACATTTCTAGAGGTCATAACCATTAGTTATTCCCATATCATAATTTAAAGTATCTGTAAGCCTCTTCGGGGCTGAAATTTGTAGATCATCCCCTGCTAAGCTAGCAAACCGACTGTGGGCTTCCAAGTGGTACTCAACCATTCCATGTATGAAAATACATGGAAAAATATAAGGGCTACATAATCACTCTGACTGGAAAGTCATGGTCGAAGACCACGTGGAAAGCTGGGCAGGGAGCTCTTCACCTGCCTGGTGGCATGTTTTAAGTCTCAGCAGTGTTGTCGTTCCTCAGAAAAACAAAACTTTTGTCATTTCGGAGGAGGAGACTGGAGCACACTGCCTGGTCAGCCAGGCATACACACACAGAGGAAAACCTACGTCTCAGAGCAGCCACAGAGACTGAGAAAAACCCCAGGTGCAGCTCCTCGCCCTTCTTCCACCATATCCTGGATGTGTTCTCTCTCTTCAGACTTCTTCTGTGGCAAGAAACTATGTACATAAATCCAGCCTGGAGCTGAAACACCTTCTGCTTTTTCAGAAGTATCACTGAACACAGTAAATTCCCATTAAAACAAAATGGTTTCAACAACAACAAAAAGGATTCAACAAAAAAAATCCTCTAGCTGCCAGACTTTTTCCATTCACCTATAAAACCCATCAGGGAAAAAAGTTGTTATTTGACATTTAAATAAGAACTCTTCCCCTGTGATGCACTGTGGTGCAGTTACAAGGGCGTAGTCAGACATTTGCAAAGTAGGCTGTAGTTATAATTTTTAATTTCCTAGAGGCAACATTCCCCTTCACCTCCCCTCAAACCCAAGTCTCCTATATGGCAGTGTCATGGGCTGTTGCCATGCCACCAGCCAGCCACTGATCTTTTTTGAGAACAAACGTGTACTTATTATGAAGATTAAACTGGTGACACCATTTATCCACATGCCAGACACCGAGGGTATAGCATCCCCACGCTGCTTTTGAATGACATTAATCTGACCTGGCCTGACCACACTCTTCACAACAGCACAGTTTCTCCTTAGCCAGAACTGGAGCTCGGATGAATTGCACTTTATTCACTATAGAGCCCTGAGCCTCCATCTCTCTGCACAGAACTTTCTGAATATTTCCTCTAAGTTTACCAAACGATTCCTTGTTCCCAAGCCACACAGAAGCTGGTGGGGAACAGCGGGGGTGAGGGAATCCCTGCGGCTGCAGCCTCCAGTGCTCTGTAAGGGTGACCTCTCACGTTCCATGAGCCTGACTGAAAACCTTGCCAGGCTGGAACGTCTCCCTCAAGACCAGTGGATTTTGGACCTGCACCTCACAATGTTAATTGTGGAAGAGGAAAGCATTGTTCGCCTAACAGAAACAAGTGAAGCAGATAGAAGTGCCCTAACATCAGAAAAACATCATCCATATGAGACCTCATGAGTAGTCTCTGTGATGGAGCAGAGCAATGGTTTTGAGCAGTTGGCACTCAGGATGAAGTTTCAGAGGGGCTGAAACCATCTTTGAAAGGGAGAAAGGACAACAAATCTTATGACTTTCAGTAGCCCTTCTTGTTCTTGTTCAGTCCTGGTGTCAGGTACGCCAACTCCCTGCTCCTGGAGGGGAAGCACAAAACCAGAGGTGGTGCTCCACTCTCTCCCCCGCCTTCCTGCTGGCTCCTGTCCTCCCCCTCCCCAGCATCCAGCGTGTTTCTCCTCAGTGGCACAGGTTTTGCTGACACCAGAACACCGCCTGCGCCTGGCTGCAGTGGCCTCTTTCTCCTTTGTTAGAAGGGCTCCCGGTTCATGGCATCTCTTTCTCATCAGCTTTTACTGCAACCCGTGGGAGATGGGGCAGAAGGAAAAGGGAAGAGGCGACAAGCCAAGTTTCGTAATGCTCAGATGCAGTTTCACATCCAGGAAATGTGAGATCCTCCAGCCACAGGGCTGACAACATCGCAACAGAAGCCACGCGTCCTAATACAAATGTTAGACAACGTGTTTCTATGACCTAACTTTCCTTCAGTCTTCCCACAAAACCACAAAGAGTAGGGGGAGAAGAATTAACACATCCTCTTCTAGGTTTCCTTTAACAAATGTGACAATGCGTCACTGACTGAGAGGCAATTAAAAGTGTGATGGATTGGTTCAAGAAAGCCAAGCCCTGTATCTGTCCTGTCTATCTAAGTCCCACAGACCCTCTCCCATGCTAAAACCTGTATGGAGAAGCATTAGCTTCCACAGACATCAATCAGGACCCTGCTGGGCGAACTGGACCTGAAGCAGCAACAGCGGTCCCCAAGTCTGACACTACGTGTCTGCACGAGAAATCACGGGCTGGTTCCTCCTGCCACCAGGGTGGAAAGGAAGAAGAGACATCTAGCAAAGCCCCGCAGAGAGGAACAATGCGCTGGCCTGGCTACCCTCCATTGCCCATGCCTTGTCAGAGGAGCACGCTCGCTGCCCTCCCCACCAGTCACAAGAGGGAAGGGACAAGCTGGTCCCCACGGTCCAGCCTTGCATGCAGTATCAATCCCAAGAATTATTTATAGTCCCTCGGGAAGTGACAGGGGACGTGGATGTGAATTGGAGGGAGATTCAGACCAGATGTCCGCGGGCCCTTTCCAAGCAAGCCTGCATAAATGTGCAGCACAGCTCACAACCGGAGCTGCGTTGTGTCAAACCACTGTGGTTACCCGAGGACCAATGTGATAGCGTCTAGCCAGCAACGGAGCAGGGGAAAGGATTCTTGCTCGCTAATTGAATAGGGGCCTCGACTGAAGAAGAACAATGTGCAGCGCTGGGGCGGCGGGGCTGCATTGTGAGAGCCGCTGCGAGGAGCGGCCGCCGCTGCCAGTCCCATTGTTTGGCGCTATCTCCATCTGCTCGCGGGCCAGAGCTCCTCGCCCTCACCCGGGCCAGCCATACACCTCTGCATCCCGTAGCTCTGCTGGCCACCTCTACCGAGGGTGGCAAGTCCTCACCAGCGATGCTGCTGGACCTGGGTGCTGATGGAGGTAGGTCACTTCTTCGAGCACAGGATGTGCTCCTTGTGTTTCCAACATCGCCAATGAATCCAAAGCTCTTACCACAGCCTTATTGTTGCTGTTACTATGAGACCAAGTCCACAATAACTGCATTTTTCCAACGCTGGTCAGAASAGATGCACTTTGCCAGCAAGGGATTTTGGTTTGTTTTTTTTTAAAAAAAACTTTGCATGTGTTAGATTTTGTTCAATGGAATTAGAGGCAGGTCCTCAGCTGTTGAAATCAGAGTTACGCCACTGAAGTCAACAGAGTGCATGCTCGTTTGTGCAGCTGAACCCTGGACTAGAGTTTTACCAATGGGCGGCTGATCAACATACCATTAAACCAATCCTAAACTTGAAACCAAGAGACCAGTTCCTTACTAACAACAACAAAAAGGAGCAGCAAAAAGTAACCCAGGGAAAGTGGAGGGAGCCAAAGGAGAGGAAAGGAGAAGCCTGCTRAAATAGGAGAGCCTGGAACCACTTTCCAAAAACCACCCACAAACAATGCCAAAGAAACTCCCCTGACATGCAGCTGTATCACTAAGCTCCTTTGCTTTTTCGGTAAATCCTTACCCCTGACCTGTCTCAGCTGATGAGCATCGGCTGGTTGGGGTTGCCTGGGCTGGCATGAGGTGAGACACAGGATGAAGAGCTACACTGGCTCAAGACAATGAAGGACTTTATGCACCAATCAGTTACACAAAGCCAGGATCCTGGAGTCTTTTCTAAAGACCTGGCATTTAGCCCATCTGTCACACAGTTTCAGGACCTATTGGAAAGCCCAGCACCATGATGAGAGATTCTTCAGACAAAATAAGACATTTAGAAAAATGGAACTGAAAATTCAATAGAATAGGAAATGTTGCAGAGGTTTGGAAAAGTTCCATTTGCTTCATGATCTTTTCTAAATTTTCATGCAGCTCTGCCCTGTCTTGTTAGTCAGATTCAGAAGCAGAAAAACCTTCCTAAAAAGGCTGGTTAATTACCAGGAATCTCACAAAGAAATCTGTCCTTTCCCAGCCAGTTTCCAGGTAGTAAAATTAAATTTCTGAATTTAGTTAGAAATTTATCTGAATTTATTGCAAGCTATGCCTAATTTTGCTTCCCCTTTGAACAAAATAATTTCCTTCCTTAGAGTGGCACTTGCCTGTACCCAGGACTAGGCAGATATGACAGTTCTGGCTGAGTCTTGGAATTAATTCAAAGTTGATGTGAAATACCAAAAATGTAGATAAACAGAGACTAAAAGAATTAAAAAGCTAATGCTCTTTGCAAGGAAGCAGCTCCACATTGCATCCAAAGACTCTGAGGTTCCTCCATCCCTACTGGTTATGCAATCTGGTTTGAAGAAACAGACCCAGGCTTGGAAGGACACGGTTTAAATAAAGCAGTTCTCCACTTACAGGTGTTAGTTCTTCCCGTTCATGTTTTGCATTCTCATTACTCAGAGGAAAAGATGAATTTTCCTGCGAAACCAAAAGCCCAGGTAGTGCCAAATCCTGTCCCAGCAGGATCTGGAGCAGGTGCCCCCCATGTGAATGCAGGATTCCTGGGTAGGGGTAACCAGGGGGAAGGAGCAGGAGACCCCACTGCCAGGTGATAGCAAGTCACTCCTTTCACCTCTCATACGCGGCTGCTCATATTCCTTATTCATTTCCGCCCTGACTGTCCAGATCCAAACACTTCTACGCTGGATAGTCTGAGTGTCCCCTGGAAAACCTAATCCTCCCGTGTACCCTGCTAGCTCAGCACCTCAGCAGTTCCTTTGAGCAGTGAGCTCCATGAGGCCAAGTATCATTTTTGTACTGACATGTTTCCCTTGTTCATTTTATGGCTGTTGCCCTTTAGTGTAAGTGCCATTGGTCTAATGCAAAGAAGCAAAATGGGAGTGAACTAAGGCGGGCTCCCAGATGGTCTTCTCTACAAATTCAATCTAGTCACCTTTTTCCCTTGTCCTCATTCTTTCACTTCATTTACAACCAGAAAAGGTGAAAGCCCACCTGCTCTTTCATCCTCTACTCATGTTTAGAAACAGCACTCATCATAATGCGCTGTGAAGTGACCATTCCCATAGTCCTCTTTTTATTTTTTTCCCCACAATTCCTTTCTCAGAGGTACACTATACATTCAGGGAATTCAATTACCTTTTTCCTGACTGCCTGTTACAGCAGTCATAAACCTAAGTTGTAAAGGGGCACTCTCCAGCCACCGAGTTTCAGCCTACTTTGGAGGTGTCATGGACCAAGATTGCCACTCCAGGCAGCTCATTCAGCTGCTCGGGGAACCGAGCTGAAGCGAGTGCGGGGCCAGGGCAGGACGGGCCCATCCGCACCAACTTGTCAGCTGGGGACAGCTGGCTGAGATGAACAAGCACTATACATTCAAAAAATGCTGTGAGAGGAACATTCCATCCCAGATTCCTGTTTACTTCAATCTTTTGCTAACATTACCTCTCTTTTACCTAGCAAATCAATTAATGAATGGATCTTTCTTGTGTGTAGCCCCATCAGCTCATTACACAGCATATACCCCAGTAATGTTTATCCAACTTTCCCTTCCGGTCCCATTTGTACTGATACTTTCCTTCTTGGAATAACAATTATTAAACCGCTTGGTGCCTTTCATGGTTAATTATTTCCTTTCTTTAACATAGTCTGCCTTCAAACTGTAGGCTAGGTCTTGAACACACCTCAGCATCCCCATTTTCATTTCCTATGAGAAATAATGTTGAAAAGTCCTTATTATTGAATTATAGAACTCTATCGCATACATTTCTTCTGCAAAGTTTCATCATCTAGCAATTTTTAATGACCACTATAAGAACATTTTCTGTCTTTTTGACCTGCCTTTCATGCATTTGATGAAAGTAAATTTCCTTGGTTTTGTTATGTTTCTCACAAGTTAGCGACTTTCCTGTCGTATGACTGAAGCAGGTAAGATAATCTTATTAAAGAAATAACTGATATGAAATGTGCAAAATTTGGGTGTGTTCTTTGGCCCATATTTCATTATTTCATTATGTTTACATACCAAGTACCATTAAAAACTAACATGTATTTACTGCCCCCTCCAAAAAGATTACTTTCAAAAACTCTTTACCATATACAGTTTTTCTCTACTTCAGCTCCAAATATTACAAAGAAAGAACCAAATCTTGTCTTAAATTATCTTTGTGTGATACAGGGCAACAGCACATTCCTCAATTTAATAGAATAATATTGATAAGTACTGAGATGCTGTACCTATTTTGCAAAGTTATGCCCAAGGCTTTGTTCCACTTTAGTTAGATAAAGTATGTTACAATAACATGCTTAAACCAACAGAGCCTGTTTACATTTCCAAGATGTAGGGAAGAAACTTTAGTAGTGCAGAGCACGTTTTTATAACTGCAGTCATATTAGTCTCACAGACACACACAGCACACTTGAACTAATGCAGAAACTTGTGTAGACATGACCCAAGTGATTGCTACTGCACAAATTTTGGCACCAGCGTTGCTTTATGTCATAGGAATAACAGGCCACTCTCTTACCCACTGACCAATSCATAGTCCACAATGGGAAAAGAAGATACACTTGTCAACCCATTATAGTGCAAAACTTTTACACAGAAAAGGAAAAATTGGGATGAGTTTTCCAGCATTTGGAAATAACTCTAGATTCTGCTCTAAGTTAGCAGGGATGATGTGCATATGTTTACTTGCAGCTCTTCATCGTGTTACCTCTTCCCTTACTGTGTGCTTACATTAGGCTTTCTTCTGTAGGAGTTTCATTTATCACATAAACCAAGAGGTAATAAGAGAGGGAAAAAAAAAATGTTCATATAGTCTGTAGCCTCTTCATCAAGACTTCAAGAGACACTATTCCTCATTACCTTTACAAAGAAGAACTTAATGGTATGCTATATCCTTCCCAGGGGATAATCCCATGCCAAGGGCAAAAGCTGAAGGCTGCAGAACATCACACCGACCTCTGTTTCTCCTGAACAGCAACCATGTGTACTAGCACTTTTCAAAAGGGGGCTGCCTGACATGCATTTCTCACCATTGCATTTCTTCAGCTTCTTCTGATCAGAATTTCAAAATAGGAATTTCAGCTAAAGAGTCTCCCAATAGCTACTTCACCTGGCTCCAGGCATTCACTTAGAAGGTACTTAGCACCTTTAGGTCACAGAATCCTTCTGACAATGGATTTTTTTCACTTTTATTTCACAGACCATTTCATCAAAACCAGTGGGAAGAAAAAAAATAAGTACTGCACAAAGGACAATGGGACAGGTCAACACACCAGCAGAAAACTCAGCTTTCTTTTCTGAGACCAGTCAGCTCAAAGAGGTGCCACGTACTGGAGAGGTCATTGCAAAGGAAGGATAAATCTGRCAGCCAGTGCTTGCAGTCATTCTCCACAGGCAAGGGGATGTCTGCCCTTCAAAGGAGGGAGTTGTTTGTAAAGAATCCTGCTAATGACACCTAGGATAATCAGTGCAAACAGGTCTTTCTACTTCTGGGCTCCATGCCATCCGTGCATTCAGAGGTCGGATAGCTGAACGTAGGGCACTCAAGGGCTTTGCTGCTTTGGGAGGTTCAGGTGGGAATATACCTCGGGGATGGGAGGGTTTATGCTTAGGGAGAGTGATCCAACCTCTCATTTGAAAGCATGAATTTAGCAAACCTGGACTCTTTATGGTACTGTATGTTAAGTAATGACTGGCTCCAACCCTGAATTTCTTAGGAAGTTTCCCCTCAGACCTCTGACAATGAGAGCTTGCCTGTGTGATAATGAGGTGAAAACTGGATGATGGTCCGCTTCTGCTGCTGAGCTTGTAAAGGCCCAGTGCAATAGGGTCCTGACCTGCTTGACTGGTGTTTCCACAATATACGTTCCTAAAAACAGCCTCCCCTGTCCATGTCCAGTGAGCTACGTGCTGCACAGATTAGTCACCGTGCTCTCAGCTGTGCTGCATGCTCGTGTGTCTCCAGGGACACTATTGCCTACTGATGTTCAGGGCCACAGACTGCTCTCTCCTGTCACTTCATTGCCACCCATCTGGCACCATTTCCTGCTAAATGGTGTGTCCGTGCTGCAGAGTCCGAGTGCTGTTGGTGGCCTCACATCAAGAACTGTATTTGGGCACCTGAATAAAGGCTCAGAAGACTGGGGGTGCTGGTTGTGAGACTCTTGAGCCTTTGATTTCAGGCTCTTAAGGCTGAGGAACTTTTTTTTCAGAGTCAGTAAAGCATTTTGGAGCAAACAGGGCATAGAGCAAATTCCCAATAAAGGAATATAAAGCATCCAAGATATAGTGATATCCAGAAACACAAAAGAATGTCTTTGTTACGATTGGGGTTTTAAGCCTGAATATCAAAATCCTTTGGGGGGAAAAAAAAAAAAGAAAAAAAAAGGCAGCATAGCTGCTCTTTGGACCTTCTGGAAGTGTTTTACTGGTGAGAGCAATTCCAGACTCCGGGCTACATCAGAAAATCCTGGCCCTTCAACTAAGCTAATTGACTTAGTATTTTGGCAATGTGTTTACTCCCCCCTTCCCCTCTTTTACTACCTTTTCTATTTCAATGCTGTAAAACTCAACTAACTTCTAAAAAACAAATTCACTTTTTTTTCCAGTGTTTGTTAGACCTTCTCCACCTAGTTAATGACTGGCTGGAACAGCAGCAAGGCCAGGAATGCTTCATGCTCTGGGCACTCACTAATTGGGCTGTTAGCAGACTAGAAAGACAGGAGGAGATGGGGAAAAGCACTGCTATTATAAGCCAGAGAGTGTAAAGAAAAAGAAAGTGAAATAAATATAGAATTGTTATGTTAGGGAAATTACGGTTCTTAACGCCCTATTTTTCCAAAAAAATAGCTCCCTCGGGACATCTTGCAAGCACTAAAAACAAAATAGACCAGAAATATAACTGGCTTTATTTTTTATAGCAAACTCAGAAAAAAAGATACGTTTCCTTTTATAAAACAAATCGTCAGCCCCAACCCTCCTGCCACTTGGCGATGGCCAAGGCTGAGGCYGTGAAGAACCACTTACAGTGTGCGGGCTCGGTTTGGGTTAACCGGGAACGCTGACCAGCGGAGCCCTTACAGACACAGGGTCAACATCAGGTTGTCTGTACACCCTCGCCTGTAGTTCTTACAGGCTAAAAGTGACATGATGCAGAGTCCAGCCTGTTATTTTTGTGCTCGTAAGACTCAGCAGCTTCTTGGAGATGAAGGAGCCATGCTCCTGCATGCCAGCCGGGGCCACAGCAGCATCTGTGCATGCAATTGCAGGAGAAGAGGTTTAAGCTCTTTGGACAAGGGGCCACAAGAGCCAGCAGAGCAGCAAGAGCTGGCGGTGCAGGGGACGGGTGAGATGGGTGCAGATCTGCCGTATTTTCAAGATCCTTCACAGTCGCTGTGAAAGCCCGTCGGCCGCAAGCAGGTGCCATGGGCTCTCCGCTGGCACCGCCGGGGAAACGCCAGACAGGACACGGGTAAAACTTCAGGATTAAGACGGGGTGACAGATTGGTTCATGCCACAAGAAGCGCACAGCACCACGGCGCTGCAAGGCCAGCGGTCGGAGCCACCAAACCCCCTTGCCCGCTGCACCCACCAAGCCGGGGTCCTTCGCCCCGATGGAGCCAGCCCTGGGACAAGCCATGCATGGCCACCAAAGCAAAGGCTTCATCCTCTCCCTCTCCTCCTCGTCACCCGGTGCCAGGAGGGCAGCGGGGATGGGGACTCATCCAGTCCCATCCGCTCGCCACAGCCTTCCTGGAGGAGCTGCGCGATGGGCTTTGTGCGCGTGTGTCTGTAGGCGCGTGTGTCTGTAGGCTCGTGTGTCTATAGGCTCGTGTGTCTATAGACACATGTGTCTATAGGCACGTGTCTGTATAGGCGTGCGTGTTTATTGCCAGCCCTCCCCGGCCCCTCTACGAGGTGTGAATTTCACCTCAGGTGAATTATTTCTCCGGGGATTACATAACAAAGTGATTGTGAAAATACCATCGTCTGTGTTATAGAAACTTAACAGAGCCCCTGGAGTCTTTAAATTAAAACATTGCACTCAAGTGCTTTTTGCCATGTATCTCCTCCTACACACGGCTCATTCTAGTCTGAAAAATAAAAAGGCAGGACAGCTTCCTACAGGCTTTCAAAGAGAAGATCCTACCCTAATTAACTATAATCTTGTTCAGACGGCATTTTCCTTCAAGATTCAAAGACTAGCAGGGGGCTGGGGCTAGGCAGAAAAGGAGATTATTAAAACTTTAATAACACGAGCCTTTGAACCTTCCCAAATTCTTTACAATTTTCTCACATCTCTAACCCAGATGTCTGCATTTAAAAACTGTGCCAACAAACATGAACTTTTTGTTTACGCTTTTATATCTTTCAATGAACAGTCTCTTTTAAAATGATAGGAAACATCATGCTTGCAACTCGCAAAGCAGGATGACAAGGCTAAAGATTAAAAAAAAAAAAAGAAAAAAAAAAGAAAAAAAGAAGACAAAGAGGGTTTCGCAGGCGCTGTTTCCAGAAGGTGAAGCTGTTCTGGGAGGCACGGGCAATGCCTCCACAGAGCTCCAGGCACAGTTGGAACCGGGTAAGAAATGGTTTTCCTGTGCAGTAAACAATTTTAAGAGTTCAAAAATGTTCTCATGCAGCATCAGAGCATAGCTGAGACGTTGGGAAATTTTTTTGAAAGAAAAAGAAAAAAAAAAACAAACATCTACACACRTCTGTAAAAAAGTGCTCGTAGAAGTTAGCGCAGCGCAACAAGGGCTCCTGCGACTGAGACGTTTCACCAGAGTCATGGTAAGCCCTGAGATGTGATATGGGGAAGTTTCCTTCTCCGTGAGACTTTTATTGCTTATTGGGGGAGGAACAGCTTCAACAGCAGAGCCATAGAGAAGTATCTCCAGCGGCCCCTGCACGAAGGACCAGGGCCACAGCTCCATCCCACCAGGGAGCACTCAGACCCACCCCATCAGCAGCGTTTCTGCAGAATTACTTTTGTCTGGGCTCGATCTGAGATATTTCCCTGAGTAGAATTTAGTCAAACTTGGCACGCTGCCATCCAGAAGCTTCTGATACAAGGAATAAAAAAGCCCTTCTGTCTGAATGCTCCCCACCAGCTCTGATTRCGGTTCAAAGGAAGGACCAGACTCTCACTCCAGCTGTAAGGTCCCAAACCTGACCTAATGCTGCAAGATCTCACCAAACTTTGTAAGAGAAGAATAAAAATGGCAGCTATCCTGGCAGGCACTGCAATCCCAGCTTTTCCAGAAGTCTAGGAGGGAAAAAACCCCCTCCTTTCTAGAAGGATTGCCCTGGGATCCACTAGCCAACAAGTTCAAGTCATCATAATCACTCTAGCTTTTAAAAACGAGTGGTTGTTCAAACACATGTATTTGTTATGACTTGCTTCCCGATCCCACAGTAAGAGCAAGGGAATGAGCTATTCAACAACCAAAAATTCAAGGAAGTCTCTTAACACCATCAGAGCCCTCCTGTTGGTACTACCTGCTGGTCTGGCCAGGGTCTGCAGGGCTTTGCTGAGAACATAGCCAACACCTTCAAACCTGGAAAGTGCCTTTTCTTTGGGCCAGGGATGGGAAGTAGGAGCGAGGACCCTGAAATGGGCTCTAAGGACACATCAGGCTGTA
Source organism: Oceanodroma leucorhoa (assembly GCA_030449065.1). NCBI lineage: Eukaryota > Metazoa > Chordata > Aves > Procellariiformes > Oceanodroma > Oceanodroma leucorhoa. The sequence continues at coordinate 6,518,634 of JASVER010000018.1, read as the reverse complement.
AATCCTTCCCGCTTCCCCATGCCCGCAGTGGGATGAGCACGGAAAGGCACCCTCCAAACTCCCGACTGGTCACCATGCTGCTTCTGTCAGAAATATTTATTGCTTCACCTTTCACTTCTGTTTCTGGTTGTTTGAGGGACAATGTTTTTAAAACCCAAAAGGTCCCTAACGAAAGGACTCCTTGGCAGAGCACATGCCCTGCAGTCACAGCTTAATGCCAGTTTTGGCCCAGGGAGAGCTGGAAATGGCAGAACTCACCAACCCTCCCAAGAAAAAAACTTCAAATGGGCTTCAAAAAGACCATGCCCACATCCAAACAAACTGTGCTTTCATATATCTACAGATTGATGGTATTTAATCTTTCCTCCCTAATGATCATTTCCCAGTTGTCTCTCTAAACTTAAACAAAGAAGGGAAATTGATTCTTTTAACTGTTTCCTTCACAATATGATTGGTAAAATATATCTGCCGGTTACGTGTAAAAATACCCTTTTGTGGTTTCTATGCCAGATAAATCAAACACACTCAGGCTAATCAATGCACCCGAGTGAGACTGAAGTGGGAAAAAAAGGCCACAAGTGCTAACTATGTCCTTTCTGATTTCTCTAAGCAGGTATTATTGAATTGCACATGTACCAGCACCCAGCACTGCAGCAGGGTTTGAAAAAAAAGTTGTGACTCACATCTTTATGTTTGGACCCTTCTGAGTTCAAATCCCAACATGCAACGCAGTAACTCATGGGTGTCAGCTCTAATGTGGAAACACACTTGGTAACAGTGTCATTGCACCCACCCAGCTACACCCAGGATCCCCAAACCCTGCAGCTCAACTCCTGGCTTCGCTGTGCTGTCCCCAAATTCCCCTCCTCAAAGGAGGAATAACAGCACTTGTCTCCTTACGACAGGTCTGCGAGGATAAAGAAGTTCAAGATCCTGGTGAAGTGTTCGGTTGCCACAGTGATGGGGTTGTATACATCCCCAAGAGATCATTCTTTCTTTCATGTGCAAGACAAAATATGTTGAGAACCGCAGAACCACCCAGGAGGTCACAGCTGATGAAATGGTGCTTTATTTATCCACTTACCGCAGGGCTGCCCGCGGTGCGAAGCCAGGTAGCTGGTGCACACGAGGCACAGGGTCCTTGCCGCTYGCGGCGGTGGCTGCCGAGGTGTGGCAGAGGCAGCATGAAGGTGACCCGAATGATGTTTCAGCTGGAGCCAGCCTGTGAATTAGAGGCGGCCCTTGAGCGCAGCAGGGACGTCAGCACTAGCTCCTGCCATAGCTTCTCCCTTTCCTTTTCATCCCCTGCAGCTCCTCTGAATCAAAAGGAGGGAGAAGATGATACCTCTGTGCCCATGACGGGGATGCCAGGCCCTGCTGTTGGCAAGGGAGGTGAAGGGCTGGGAAAGTCACAGCAGGAGGACTCGACTGAGAGCAGGAGCAGAGCGTTGCAGCAGGCCCTTGCGCAGCCCCTCCGGAGGCACGTGGCCGCCCCAGTAGCCYGGGAGCCTGCAAGTCCCCCGGGGGCTGGGCAACACCCTGCGGAGGGTGGGAGCTAAAGCACCTTTCCATGCACCCACCCAGACAACAGGAGCACTGACAGGCCTTAAAGCACGTGGATTTTGTTTTGGGTTTACTGAAGGTAAGCAACTGCCCAAGAAGCATTGCTAGAAAGATGTCACTTGGCTCCCGTGGCTCTGAGGACATTATATCTGCTTAAATGAATTCATGGCTGGCGGAGAAAGAAAGATTTTTCTTTTTTTTCTTTCTTTTCTTTATGTTGCTACTGGATATTACACAACTTGGTGCTGAATTCCTTACCTCTGGCTTTCACTTTAAGTGACTCTTCCAGGCAACCTCCCAGAAAAGGAAAGCTCATTTCTCAGATAAAATGCATGACCCGCTCACGCCAGCCTACTCCATTGCGTACCGTATCCCCCTTAGTGCGAGACATTAAGGCAGGGACAGGCAATCCCATCCAAGATTTATTCTGCTCTAATCAGCCCAGGCTTTGAGAATCTCCTTGTGGATTTGAGCCTGTGTTCAGTAGCTCATTGACTGCTGTTTTAATACCAAAGTCTTTCCAACCCAGCTGCAGTAATTACCCCCATGGAGCATGAGGAATCTCAGTTATAAACTAGCTGGCAATCTTGCAAGAATATGTCTCCTAGAGGACTTTGGGATATTTCTTTCTGAATTTAACCCTGTTAAATCATTCCTAAGCTGTCTTCAAATAAAGAATGAACCTTCAGAGTAACCCTTGCTTTGGTTTTAAATACTTTCTTTTCCCTGTAAAAGTCAGCTGATCTTGGAGCCTTCAAATCTCTCAAAGCTATTTCAGTTAAATAATCTCTAATGTTCTCCTGAAATGATGCAAACATTCAACAGGAAAGCTTAGGAGAGACATTAAGAGCTGTTAGACTCTAAGTCAAAGCTTAACACAGCTTGTGCAGAGAATATGTCCTGTTATACTCAGCCAGGCAGGATACTTTCACTCGGTTTATATCAGAGAAGCTTTATTGCACAGTAAACTTTACATCAAAGCCTCGGCCAGCAGATCCAAATTCAGCTCTTGGCATTCATGTTAGGCCAAAGTTGGTGCAGGTCTGGGTAGAAATGGCACTGAGCTGTGGACCCTCTCTGCAATAGCTGCGTAAGCCCAGTCTGGCTCAGAAGTGACTGTGACCCATTTGATGACAACCTAGAAGTAGCTGTAGAAAGRTGTGATGCCTGAAGGGCAAGCAGCCAAGTGACAAACGCCATGATGCAGCTGATACCCTTGCTGTCACTCAAAGGGGAGAAGGGATGGGTAGGGAACACAAACCTGTATGATAATCAGAGTCCTGCAGTCCTGGAGGCAAATCCCTCCAGGCAAGCACTGAAACCCCACAGGCAAGCAACAGATGATGCCGCCAAATCTGTGTTGTTCTTTCTCTGCAGAAACAGAGTTCTTGGAGTCAAATGCTACTTAGAAAAGTGYACCAAAGGCCAGCCTGCTGGGGAGATTCGGCATGTAAAAGGCAACCAGCACAGAACTTCCTTCAGCGGCAATTCATACTGATAAGGACTTTTTTAAAGTTCTTTTTGCTTTGAACAAGTAACTAAAAGTTAAACAGTGTGTCACCTAATCCCATTGCTGAGTCTAGTCCCTGCATGTATAAACTTGACTAGACTGGGAAAGACCCCTGAGCACTCTGGGCTGCCTTCAGGCACCTGGCAGGAGGCAGTGGGGGCTCCAGGGGTGCCCATGGAGGGAGAAGCTGCACAGCAGAAGGTTTCACTACCACAGACACTCTTAAGAATGAGCTGGAGATAAAATGGCTTCTTCCTAGTCAGGCTGCTTTTAAATCCAATCATGGTGAGTTTGGCTATTTATGTTTTCAGATTGTCATGCAAAGAAATGGAAGCAATTAAAAATTGCTATTTTCATGTTTCTCCAGGTGAAAAAAAATCTGTATTCTTCAAAGCACACCAGTTAGTCACCATTATAGCAAGTTCACTAATATCAAGGCCAGGTGATGTTACTGTCTAATGGGGAGGGAATGTTATTGTCTTTCCCAGTACACTTTCTTAAGCTTGGTCCCACAGCATCCTCCATGAGCACAGCTGCCCTCACGAAGTTTGGGCAGACTCTATATGGACCTATGCATTTTTCACATTGGTGGACTCTACAAAAATCACAAGTTTCTGTGGTTCTTATTGACCAAATTCAGGAAGTCTGCAGATTTTTCCAAAGCAACAGGAGCTATCCAACTGCAGATAAGAGGGATGTAACACTGAAGTCTGAGTGCTTACAGACCAGCTTCTTTTCATTTAGGTCCATACAGTTCACATCCGTTGACTGTGGGCTAATAGCACTGAAGGACTAAGAACCATGGGCAAAACCTGGCAGCCACTGTTGCTTTTTCTACCATATTTAAAAATTAGCATTAGATCACATAGAAAATTGAATCAAAATAATAATAAAACTATTCCTAAACTGGCAAAAGCTAGGAAGAGCGCTGCAAGATTCATATTCCATCCCAAATGCCGTACCTTGTGTTAAGAGACTATTGATGTTGCATCTACAAGTGGTATTAAGCCTAATAAACCAGAACCAGAAATAGTATAATTGCATTTGTCCAAAAGTAGCTGGGCTAACCAAGTCAGAGTTCCTCCTGCCACCCCAGGAAGGCACCAGATTTTCCCCCGCACCGAGCCCTGTGAGGCCAGGACAGCTTTTATCGACCCTGGAGGATGAAGCCAAGGTAGCCCTGAGGCTCCTCACACCTTGGCTGCCCCACAAGTGGTGCCAGCACTTGTGCTGCTTGCTCATCCCATCCTCGGCTCTCTGCAGGGACGGATTAGCTCTTTTGCTCAGTGGAAGAGCCTTGGCCACTGCCACAGAGACCTCAGGACAAGGAGCGAGCTGTCACAGTGCAGCTCTGCTCATGCTAGAGCCCCCTTCCACCCCACCTGGCAATCTGACTTTGAATCTGGTTTTGAAGTCCATTGGGCTTTTTTGTTGTGTCACATCAAGTTTGAGCCCAGCCTGTTTACCTGGTTGAGCCCTGGCCTCAGCCCCATGTTCACAGGCAGAAAAGGCAGATAACGGGCAAGCTCAGCTGGAGCAGAAGCAGAGGTCTGCTCTACCTGCTCTTGGTTTGGTTACGTACAAAATCTGTATATGACCAAACCTGTCCTCTCCCAGGGGTTAAACAGGCAACAGGGACTCTCAGCAAGGGCTGTGGATATGGAGATGGGCCCTGCAGGGTCAGACCATAGTTCCAGCTAGCATGGTTATCATCCCCTGCCATCACCAGGAGGGGATGCAGGAGTGGAGCACACAGAGCTCCTGCTCCAGGACAGCCTCCCAGCCCCCAGCAATCTGCCACTCACACGTGTCCTGAGCTGCAGGCAGTGTCCCTTTATTTCAAGTGATTTCTCTTCCACTAGCGTGTCTAATCACCGCTTGAGCACAGGTAATCACTACTGTCCTTACAGCAAGGAGCTCCACAGCTTGACTACTTAACTCATGGAGAACCACCTCCTTGGACTGCCTTGAGCCTGCAGCCTGCTAAAGGCAGTACTGGGAGAGACGAGCAGCACCTGGCCCTGCTTGCTTCTCCCATGAAAATAAAAGAGAAATCCAGGAAAGCCAAAACCTGAGTGTATTGAAGAGCCTGAGTGTCAGATGAAGAATGCCAAGGGGAATACAAGCCAAAAAACAGTATCTGGGTTGCTGTTCTGTTGACCTCAGACTGTCAGTCCAGGTCCCAGTGCTGCTCATCTCTACTGGCTGAGGGAAAATACAGAGCTGTTCTTCACACGCCTTTCTCTCTCAGCGTGTAAGGAAAACAGTGCACGTATCGTAGACCACCACTGAGGGACAGGGCAGCACAGGAGTATTCGTCTGCAGGGTCAGGGCCACCAGCTCCTATTCACAGGGACATGTGAAGCGCTGCATGCTTCAGGAGAGATTTCAACATTTTAATAGAAAATGTCCTAATAAGCTCTCCTGGAACAGCAGACAGAAAAAATGAAGAACAAATAATAATGTATGGTTGATAGAGAAAGGTCCTGACAGGTGATTAAACTCTCTTTCTTTGTGGGGTGTCCAGCCACAGTTATCAAAGCTCTGTAGCAGGCACTGCTGCTGAGACTAAACTAGGGAGGTAAGTCACCAAATCAGCCCAGTTAATTATCTTGGCCCTGCAGTCGCTTTTCGTCAAAGTCAGGAAGGTTTAATTCAACATGCCAAAAACCCCCTTTTATGTCAAAGAACATCTATCCTGACCTGGAGGGATGGTAGGAAGGGGAAAGATATTTTTAAATTAAAAAAAAAAAAAAAANGGAACTGACGTCGGTTACCGATGGTCCGAGAGCGATCGTTTATCGACGATTCGCGGACGATAAATAAATAAATAAATAGATTTAAGGGGGGGGGGGAAAAAACACCACTCAAAAAAAAAAAAACATATACACAAAGGAAAATACCTTCTGAGTGAATTGAGCAGTTCCTAAGAGACATCTTGGAGCAGCAAGGGAGCTGGGTAATCTTTAATAAGGGAATTCTTCAGAGACTGGAGCTTTGCTTTGGTTGCCAGCTGCCTCCTAGGGAGAGAAAACACTACAGAAATGAAATATGACCTTGCAGAGCATTTCCAGTCCTTTCCCTTGCCCACGTGAGTAACTCTTCCTTGCGTAAGGAGCCYCATTTAACGGTTACCTGCATAGCAGGGCTTCGTCACAGGTGACATTGCTGCAGTCTTTTACTTAACACACGCAGACCTGGAAGCTCTAACAAAACTACTTACTTTTTTCCCCAAGACTTGAAGGATGTAACCAACCTATAGCATTTGCTCAGGGAATCAGAAGTTCTTGCAAGTCTGAGTTTTGAGGTGAGCCTCTGCTCTCTCTCCCCGCTCACCCGCGGCGTGTCCTCCCAGAGCCAGCACACAAGGGGAGAAGGGTGCCGGCCCCTGCCCGTGCCGCAGAGCTGACCCCGGCACTGCGGCACACCCCTGCCCGCCTCTTGCCAGGGCAGCACGGGAACCGTGGTACCCGGCCCCGGCATGGACAGGAACCCCCACCAGCACACCTCCCCATCCTTCCCCCCAGACGCAGTCATTTTCAGCAATCTGKTTTTTTGTGGGKTTTTTTTTTATCATCTTGTCTAAAGTAATTAAAGGGGAAAAACATTCCCCAAATAAAAATATCACAACATCTGAGCTTCCCCACTTTAATCTGCACCCCTCTGCCAGCCAAGACCCTCCTATTAGCACAGTGCCGGTGTGTGATTTCGTTAAATGAATAGCTGATTGCAGAGTAATTACAACCTTCCCTGGGCTGCTGCTTTTTTTTCTGTTTGTTTTAATTTCAGTTTCCACAAATGGTGGGAAGCCCCTTTTCTGTTCTGCCTTGCTCCGCCATGGTCTGTTCATTCCCAATCACAGATTTTGCCCCCGGTGAAGGGAGGGCTGGATAACACTTGGGTGTAATTCCTGCCCCAGTCACATGTAATTTGGTATAGAATGAGTAAATGTGCCTRTAATTTCACCTTCGTTGCCATGCAGCTGTCTACCGTCGGGATGGCGGCACTGTGATACCGTTACCTGTTTATCTCCTGAAGGTACAAGTACTGCTGGCAAGCCCCTGCCCATCGCTGTTTATGTGCAAGGAGCTAATATCATAGCATTACAGTGCCCCTTGGTAAAACTATAATTAGGCAACGGTTTTATTTTACTGCTTGTGAGCACTCCCTGACAGCACAGCCACTGGGTGCTTTCCAAACTGCTACAGTTTCAGGCCCCAACCTGAAACCCTCATTTAGAGGAGGACTTTTCCTGCTGCAAATCCCTCAAGTACCTCTCCGAGGCCCTGGCTTGCACGGGGGGTGCTGGGGCAGGGGGCTGAACTGGGCAGGGTTGGCAAATGCCGGGGTGAGCTTCTTTGCTCCATCGGCAGTGTGATGGCAGGACAAGGCACCGGAGGCGCACGGCGATGCTCGTGGGCTGAGCTGGCGGGGTGGGGGGGTGCAGCACCCCAGCAGCAGAGGTCCAAGCAGCCTGCTGGCCCCAGGAGCCGTGGGCRCAGAGACTCAGTGTCCAGCAGTGCCAGTGCCAACGCGTAAGGGCTGCAGGAAAAGAGGAGAGGCTGAACAGMAATGCCCTTTTTGTCAGGGGAGCTATTTTAAACCATCTTCTTTGTGGGTAGCCCTTTTGGCTCCCAAGTCTGTCTGAGGCAGAGGTGTAGAAAATGTTGGAGGGCAAAACATCAGAGCAGCACTCCAGGAGGACAAAGACAGTCTGTCTGTGCCGGAGCGCAGCCTTTCACAGGACTAAAAGGCACACTCACACTTTCTCATCTAAGACTAAGGGTACAAACATATCCAAGGCTTCTGTAGCTACCTCAGAGCTCCTGTTATTTAGGCATTTATTTGGGATTTTTMTTTTTCCTCCAACTCCAGAAAACCCTCCTCTTGCTCAATCTCCATGCAAGCCATGGAAATCTGCATGGCCCTGGAGGACACCAGCTCACAAGACCCTAATAAAACAGCACTGACTGCTCCAAACCACTGCTTCTAGGGCTACTCAGATGTTAGACAGATGGGCAGAGTATAAGCATCTARGGAGAAGAGTTATTGGCAAGAAGAGAGTCACTAAATCTGTTGTCTATAGTGATAGGGAGGAGGAAAGCCAAGAGCAAGGCAGGGACAGCCTGCATCCCCTGGGATCGCCATCAGCCCTGTAGTCTCAGGGGTTGCCTAGTCTTGGTGAAGCACCTCTGCCTCCTTACTGGGGCTCATGCCACCAGCTGGGCACTTAACAGGCCCTGGCCAGGGCTGAAGGTCTCTCCTGGCTGGAATCAAGGGCTGGGAAGTTGGAGGGAAAGGGCAGACCTGAGCCCTTGAGGGGCAGGAGGGCTGCAACCCCACAGCACTGCCTGGGGAGCCCCGTCCCCCTCTTCCAGGGGATGCGCACGCCGGTGGGACATYTGCTTCCCCATAGCCACACTGGGCACTGTATGCATTGACACAGGGCACAGGACCTTCACACGTGTTGTAGTCCACAGCCAACCTCGTGGCAAGTTAATTCCCAGCTTTCAAAAGCCTGCCAGACTGAGTTTCCTTTGAGCGTTCACTCGTAGCAGTGACGTACATTTCTGGCAATGGGCAACATGCCTGGCTGTCCTGATAAAATATGTCTATGCCTTCCCATCTTCAGCAGAGACCGAAGGCATTTTCAGCATAAGGCAGAGCTGCAGCAACTTCTGCCTAAACTAACATTTCATTTCCTTGCTACAGCTCACTTCTATTGTCATCACTTTCATGCCTCTAATTAACTTGCATCTGTTTCGTGTTTGAAGTTTATAACACTTGCCCACTTTGGCTACAGTAGTTTATAACCCAACGCTAAACATATGTTTATGTTTACTGCACACTAGCTCTGAATCCTTTGACTTAGCGTTGTATCAGTTCATTATGCCATTAATGGAGAGCCTCTGAGACAGGGCTGAAGCCTTTAGTGGCAATAAACTGGGGAATCGTTTGGAGATGGTTGAAGAGAGGTGGCCAGTGAGGACATGCCTGGCCTGACGTCTAGAGGTGTTGAACACTTGCCACGCACCCTGTAACCACTGGGATTTTTAGCACCTCCAAACATGAAACCACAACAGCTTTCAGCAAAACTGTCGTGTGGATCTCAAAGAAGAGACTTAAATCCTGTGCCATCTTGGCTCCGGAGGCCCTCAGCCCATCCTACCTACCTTTAAACTAAGTGCCCATTGACTTTGCATTAGGGCTAATGAGATCTTCAAAAGGGTTACAGATGGCCAGGAGGGAGGGGGGTTGTATAATGTACCGTATTACATATATAATGTATAGCATATTGCTAAGTAATACTTAACACCTGCCATAGCTGTAAGGTAACAGGCTGGTGTCCTGGCACCAGCTGAGGTCAATATTAAGGTCCAGTTGGCCATTCAGACCAGCTTTACATTCATTAGCATCAGTGGAGCTACTTCTGTTTTCCACCAGACATGATAAATCATGCCAACATCTGGGTGAAGTAAGCACACCGCCTCTTCGTAGCCTGAGCCATTAAGGTGATGCCTAGATAAATGTGTTTATTTTTCATACAGATAACAGGATGCTCCTTAGAGCTAATAAGTATTTACTTTCTCTTGCATTGCTATTATCTCCCTCATTGAGGACTGTAATTAGCATCATTGATCGTTGGTGTAGTCTGCCTTCTAATTTTTTTTTGTGCTATGGTTGACTGAAACTGCAGTGTGCATTATGTCAATACAGGAAAAGTTATGTTTGATCTCTGCATTTACATTGTTTGGACTGATCTACCTGGGAGCTGTGCATAAGCTGTTCCTGTGACACACCACAATACTTTACACCGTACATCCAATTTAAAAGGGACAACCATACGTTTTCCATCCAACAAAAATACCCTCCCTGCTAATATTATCACCAAACACTTGAATTAGCTGCTCCCACTTCCCTCATGGTTTCTTGATGGGGATAGACAGCCAAATCCTGACATTCTTGCTGGGGCAAGTTTCTATCACCAAACCAAAGGGCGAGTGGCATGCAGCTCCTGTCTGGGGATCCAGAGACGAAAGGACCTTCCCCTTGCTCTCCCTCTGCACAGGCACTGCTCTCAGGAGGTGGTTTCACATGGGACATTTTCTGCAAGCATGCGATCTCTTGCTGCCAATTAAATATGACACAGAGTCTTCCTGTTATTGCCTATGTACAGCGAGGATTAAATAAAACCACAGCCGGGACGCATAAGGAAATGCCCACTCATAGAGCCTGAGATGTGGAGATCTTCAGCAGATCTTGCTGAAGCCAATGCCACCAAGCTGGTTTGCAGCAACAGATATCTGACCAAGCATCTCCAGGACTGCTGTTCTTCCTGTTCGGGAGTTTACATCCATCTACAGTTATCCATTTTTTTCAGACAGCAAGAGCTACACAAATAATACATTTACAATAATAAAATCTGCACAGCAAATTGTCCTGGAAAGTAAAATCCTTTGCAGAGCTTTTGGGTTTTTTTATGGCTTCCATACACCCACATAGGTGTGAGCGCACACTGACAGAGGCACGTTGTAAAGAGCCTCTGCTTTCCAAACAGTCTCTGAGGGGAAAAGCCATCCCCAGCACGAGAGCCATTGCAGAAGGACCTCGGCACCCTCGGAGTGTGGCTGGAAGAGACGTCAGCTCCTTCAGCATCCCTTTGCAGAAAGGGCCATCACTAACACCAGACCAGGCCAGCCACAGCATCACCGTCCAGCCAAGAACGATCCAATCCAAAGCAATTAAGCTTTGCTTCCCCTCTGTACCTAGCTGTGTCTGCCTTACACCTGGACTGCTTTTTGTTAAGAAGCAAGCTGGAAGAGAGTCACCCCAGTTTTTGCTACATCCACCTGCATTACTTCCTAACCTATTAGAAATCTGAAATAGGGAAAGACTCCTTACTTCTTTTGTTTCGCTTTTCTCTCACCTTGTTGGATAGGAAATACCCAGACTTTCCCCTAATTTGGCAGAAATTCAACTCACCTAGTCTCAAACCTTCAGAGCAGAGAAGAATCCATTAAGCTCATTTCCATTTGTCCTAGCAATGAATTGGTATATGGAGACATGAAGAAAATAATTTTGAATTACTTTTTCCATTATCTAGTTCTCACTTGCTGCCATTTCCCGTTTGCCTAGCCCGGCTTCTTTATTCTCCTTGCGTCCAACCCATAGCAATTATCTCAATATCTGGGAAAAAGCATTAGGTTTTAAGATCTCAGGCTCCATTTTGACAAAGGCTTTGCAATCCAGAGACACTAAGGGGAGAGGATTAAACTTCCATCTGTTTGCCTTGAGGGGGCAAAGCAGAGAAATCAGAGAGAGGTTTCAAAAGATGCTCGCGTGATAACATTGCGCAATCCCTAGGCAGGAAAGTCACAGGTAAGACATATCTGCTTGGGAGTAATCCCAGTCACCAACTGGAACAGGTTCTTAAAAGTTCACTTTATATACAGCAGGCTGGATCCTTCAGATCCCTTCCTCCGGAGTGCCTGATTGCCTCTCTACACCTGTGCCATCTGCAGCTACAATTTTTCGGACAGGAGTGAGGACGTGGCCCGACCCTCCACGCAGCTGAAGCACTAACTGAAACACCAGCGCAGCATCGCCCAGAGGGAGCAGAGATCCCGCAGAGGAGCAATCCCATCCCTTCAGATGGGTGAGCATCCCATAGCACAGCTGGGGCAGGAGGGTGGTAGGACCACCACCTGCAGCACCCCAATCCTGGGGCCACTGTCCCCAAGGAGAAGGGGTGCAGGAGCCGCTGTGGTCTGGCCCCTGCATCGGGCGCTGGCTCTGACCTTCCCGGGGACAGAGCTGAGTGCGGCCATGACTCATCAGCCGCCAATCCCCCACCAGTGGCTGGTGACTAATTGTATTTACTCCCATTCTTTGTGTTTTGGGGAGAACAAACAAAAACAGGCTTAGCAGTAATTGTTGCTATGTCTCTACTGTTTCCTCCTTCAGCCAAGTAGGGGTTTTCCCACACACACATAGTTTCAGAGAAGCATTTTAAGTCTTTTTTCTTATTTTTAAGAAATAAAAATGGCTGGTGGGAAAAAAAGGAAGGAAACTCCAAGGAGTCATTTTTGATTTGGTGCAGACTCTGGGGAAAAGTTTCTTTAACCTGTCTACAGAAGAGGGCTGGTCTGCTCTGGGCAGCAAGCATTGCCACAATGCAAAGCAGATTGCTTGCCGGTGCCCCGGAGAAGTCCCCATCGGCTCCGGAAAGATCAGGGTGACATCTCTGAGGACATGGCCCAGAAACACAGCACCCTTGGAAACAGGTCTCCTGGCAGGAATAGCAAGCACCTCAAAGGCTGGTCTGGAGAACCAGCTGCTGTCACACGTCCTTGCCTGGGAAGCACTTATGTTTGTACGTACCCACATACCTATAGTCCCTTGCACACGCTTGTGCATATGCAGGTATCATTGCACATAGATATATTTAGTGGGAATCTGCAGCTCATGTCTGGAATGGACCTGAAAAGTCCTTGAGAGTTAGTCTTCTCCCTGCCTGGAGAACATATAGATTGGCCAGAGGAGAAGAGCAAAGGATGAATCTGTAGTCAACTGGACYGGGCACTCAGATAACTCAGGTTCTRTTGAATATGTTATTAATTATACAAAAGCATTACACAATAGTCAAATAAATTATATAGTACCAATATAGAAATTAATTACATAATTCCAGCCTCAGCCAGAAGACTCAGGCGATTTTATGTATAAGTTTTATAAACACATATTTTCATGTATTTTAGAATATGTATAACCCAAAGCTCAGCAAGTAGGATGCTTTCCTGAGAGACGGGAGACCTTTGGTCAAGCTTTCACTTACGCAAAACCCAGAGGACTGTTTACTGACAGAAATGGCAGTGACGGTGACAGTGCCCCAGCAAGGCAACCTGACCCAGGCTGGCCCTCAGCACAGGCTGCCAGCCTGCGCAGCCTGCAGTCAGGCATTCCATTCCAGGGTTAAGCTCATCTCTGTGCTCTGCCTGCAAGCTGGGCCTGTTTAAGGAGCTGAAATCTTGCTGTGAGAAACCTGCCCGCGGTGGGCACCCGGCGGCTCCCACCGCCGCGCAGCTGGCTCTGGCAATGGCTTTGCCCCTCTCCAGGAGCTGGGAGCTTCAGGGGGTGACGCCTGCTGCAGCGCCCGTGAAGCGCTAAGCGCCACGGGGCCCAAACTCACCYGATCCACAGACGTTACGTACGTGTAATACAGCATCACCAAAGAGCTGTATGTAATTGAGTTCAACCCCGTACGCTTCCTAACGCTGGCTGCAGCCATCTCGTTGGACCCTTTCCCAGTGCAGCCATCCGCAGGCTGCGACCAAAGCTGGTCCTTCAGCCTCCGCSCTGGCACTGAAGGCTGGAAGCCAACTCATCCATGCTGTATTTCAGTGCTGGGTTGGGTTCATTTGTTGCTTTTTCTCTTAATTTTGTATTAAGTCCTCATAATGCTATCGCCCTCTTCACATATCACATCATAAGGGGCTTGCTTATTACTACAGCTACAGTTGTGACTATTTTCGGGGAAGAAAATAGATTTTGCATGCTCTGATCTTCTTTTTGTGCTGAATCCATCCAGTTTGGCCCAGACAAAAACTCCCAGTGACTTTCTCTGGCGGGACTCCACTGCCCTGTTCTGAAACCTAACGTTTCATGCCAATTAATCTCCAATTACTGCTATTCAACTGTACCAGCTTTTTAGAAAGCTGTTGGGAAAAAAAATYCCAAAAATCAAGAAAAAATGGGTTTAGTATCTGTAAGTCCGGGTGGGCACGTTTTACTCAAAGGAGGAAAATGGCTGGTTGTGGAGGAAATCAGTGGGATAAGATACTTAAGTAAAGACTGGAAACTGTACCTGTATACTGTATTTCTGATTCATTTTCACTGAATAATATAGGTAGCAGATCCCTGTAATCTTGCTGTTGGATGTTTCTATCAAATGGTACTGGGACAAAAATCCACTGAAAGCATCCCCAGCTGTGATTAAGCAGACACCAGGYCATCTGTCCGGCAGCAGCGCCTTCCTCAAGAGCCAGCGACTCAGGAATCCCAATACTGGCAACTACTTACTTACAAATTTGTCATATGTAATGAAATACTCTGGAAACTATTTGCGAGCAAACAGTTCCCACGGTATTTCATTACTCACTACAAATTTGCAAATTGTTCATGAATGATCAAATATTAATATGTAGATAGGGCGCAGTATCAGAAGAGATCCACTGTTTCGATAAGAGATTATCCAAGTTCAATGGGCACCCGCTCGGTGCTGTACTGGGGACTGTTACGTCAGGCTCATCGATTGCCATTTAAAAACAGGAAACGTCATTACATATTTGGCCATGTGTTGAAGATTACCAGGCCATTATAATCTGCTTGCTAAGATGCTGGTAGGAGAAAGTCGAATGCCTCCCGCATGCAAGGAGACGCTCTGCAAGTACAAAGAGCTTCTGGAGCCCTCGGGGTGGCGAGTGCCCTGGCTCCAGCACGCATGCAGCCCCAAGGTGGAGCAGACTGTTTTTCTGATACCATGTACATAACACTCCACCCAAGCCTCCCTGTGTAAACAGAAAATAAAGTCAAATTATGCCAGTAAAAAGTGGATTACACTGGTCACTGGGAGTGCTCGTGTATGTTCAGCCATAATCTACGATAAGGTGCTTGCCATAAAATGCCTCCTGCAGGCAGCTCTCCTGGAAGTTGCAAGATGCCAGCAGAACCACCAGCACTTTGCTTCACCCAGTGGGGACAGGAAGGGGGGGACTGAGGAATGGGTAGGAGCCACTCAGGACCACAGAAGTCCCTGGGGCCGAGGGGGGTCCCTCTCTCTGGCAGGAGAAAGACAGAAGCGTTGATTGCCACCAGCAGATATAAGGGGACGAAGTTCGTTTCAAAGAGGTAAAGGGTGACAACCTTTCTACAGACAAAACTGTCCCACAGTCAGTAAAGCACAGAGTAATCGGGACACAGATAACAGAGCGTATAATGAAGGCAGAGATTACAGAACCCCACAACCTATCCATCCTGCAGCAAAAAGCTGCTCCAAAGCAGTTTTAACACTAGCCTAGAAACACAATTAGAAACGTAATGCTTTGGTATAGGATGTTTTTAGGAACAAAAACCTATGGCAAGTTTATTTGGCATTATGATAAATAAAAAAAAAGTTTGAGCAGGTCCCAAATTTGGTGCATTTCTTACAAACACATAGAAGAATTTATTTCTGTCATCCGCTGATGCAGAAAAAAGGTGTTGTCAGCTTCTGATATAAAAGCTACACAAAAAATCACTTCCAAGAGAGTTGGTTTTGTATTTTTTAGTTATGAAGAGGAAGACCCTGGCATTTGGACCTGTTCTGTCCCAAGATGAGGCTGCTCGTCGGTGGCGGCTGGCAGAGGCCGGCTCTGCTCACCCATCCGGGAGCCCATCGTGGGGGGACCACGCTCCCGTCCGCCCTCCCACCGGCGAGCAGGCAGGTGGAATTAGGTTGGAAGAAACATAGTTGTGGCTGTCCCTTACAGTCCCCCTAGGGAAAAAAAAATCAAATAAGGGAAAGGTTATTGCAGACTGATAACAGCTAGGGAGGCTGGGAATGGTACCTGTTGCCAGGGAGAGTTTGCTCCAGCGCAGGCAGGGCCCCCTGCGCCTCCGGCCCTGCGGGGAGAGGTCGGGGAAAGGCATCCAGGGGAGGGAGGGAGCCGGAGAGAAGCACCACTGCTAGATGAGGAGCTGAGGAGAGATTGCAGCCAGCCAGACCAGGGGCCCAGGTGGTCAGGGAGTGAGATTTGAGGAGGGGGTTTTGTGGGAAAACCATTGCATGCATTCATGTAATTAAAACCTTCGTCATCATGCATGTGCATGAAGGAGGTGAATTCCGGCTGAATGTGCAGATTTTGGCATTTGGTAGCCTTCAAGAGCTGGTCTTCTGCAGGCTTAGCAGTCACTTTGTGATTACTTGTGTGCAAAATAATAAAAGGCCATAGGTGATGGAAATTTTTTGCAGAGAGAAATGGAAAAGAGCAATCCTGCCAGCAGCAAGATTGCTACAGAAGCATCCACTCTTCTGCACTTGCTGCTTTACACTGCTCTCACTTGTGCCATGAGCACGCTCGGGAGAGAGCAGAGGGCTCCTGCCTGGAGGGGTGGGACGGTGGAAAGGCTGGAAATSAGTCACGTAAAGCTGTGGCTTGGCCTGGGGCTCACGTGCCAGTGAGGTGCCCATAAGCACAGGGCAGGGATGGTGGGGATTTGCCAGGGGGGCATTGCTTTGGCTTTGGAAAGCTAAACCAGGTATGACTTCAAAACCTTTAAAACGTGGCCCCTCCTGAGCACAGTCTTGCCGTGCAGCGGAGCCAGCCCAGCACCCCGTGAGCACAGCCCTCCTTTCCTTCGCGCTGTCGGGGTGCTCCTCCCCGCACCGCCTGCGGGAAGAACCGGCTGCAGCCCAGGACAAGGCTCTGGAGCCAGCTGAGAGGCTGTCCCTGACGAACACACATCCATGCTAATTTGCACCCCAAATCGTGTCCAGGGTGGGCCATCGCTCCCCCATCGCCACCCCCAGCCAGGGCAGCCGGGCCACCACTGTGGGGAGAACACCAACYCCATGGTCACCGGTAGTGTGACTGAAGCCCGGCTTTGCGGCATTAACTCTCAACCCCCCCCACCAGGCTTTAACAAAGCAAACGCCGTGGCAGGAGGGACCCCCCTGGAGCCTGCTGCAGCCCCCCAGCAATGGGCCCGCTGCGACCGCAGGTGCCCAGCGCGGAGCTCAGCAAAACCCCGCCAGCCGCCGTGACAAAACACCCCCCCTGGGACCGGAGTGAATTATGCACATCCTTAAGTATTTGCAGGATAGAGGCCTTAGTTCACTGGGTTAAAATACCAGAACAATATAAAACACCTCTGCCTCTGGAACCCACTGCACTTCATAAAAATGCTGGGGACCCTGCTGGAGCTAAGCCATTGTTGATAGCCATAAAAAATTGGTTAATAAATCTTCTTCCACTGATGAAATAGCTACTTCACAGCCAGAACTAAACAAATTGAGCATTTCAAAGCAACCTGCTTGACACAAGCCCTGATTTGCACACAAATACAAGCATCCCCACCGCCCAGCCTGGGCAGGACCCCGAGCCCGMACTGTTCGTCCCTCCCTGCTGTCACAGCCAAGTGCCAGGAGGAGATTTACTGCACCAATATTTCCTTCCTGAGTGACAGGCAGGGCATTTACCTCCGCAACCCGCAGGCCGTTAGGGTGAAACCATCCCAAAAGCAGAGACCAGCCTGGCGCACGGCGGCCACGCTGGCTACCCCCACGGCACTGCCGGGCTGAGGGGCCCCCGCCGTCCGGGGCTTCTGTCGCAGACAGGCGCTAAAAGTTCATCATGATGCCCCTTTTACCTTTTCTCGGTTGCCCTCCTTTTAAAAATGGAAATGTACTTAAAAGAAAGGCAAGCACTCATCCCCCTGCTGCTCCACAGACACTATCCTGAAAGTTTAATCTAATAGGTAAAAAAGCAATTAAAGAAGAGACTCCGTTCTTAACAAGCTGTCTCAAGTCAGTGTTTTTTAAATGCAGCTGATAGCCAAGGGGAGGGRAATAATACATTTCACTAGCTTTTCCCAACTGCACGGCCGATAATAGTGTGGTAACTAGAAAGAGAAAAAATACTTTAACAGTCCAGTTTTAATAAAAACTTCTTAAAAAAGAAAGTCTCACACTAAATTCATGCCAGTGTCTTTTTTTACAAAGTCAGGGCTGACTTGTTCTCTTCCCTCCTGCCCACAGGGGAGAGTGCAGGGCTGGGCTGTGGGGCAGGACCTGCTTCCAGGCAGAAATATTCAGTGAAAAGTCGCATCTAAATACTGATGTTTCAACAAAACTCACTATTTGCTTAAGTGGATGTTATATATTTGCCTAGAGAATCACACTGGGGAAGAAAAAGCACATTTTTAGGCCCTTTTAGCGACAACGGATGACTTGGAAACAGTGATGAGCAAATCCTAAATTTTTCAAAGCCATTTGATTTGGGGCTCAGATTTCCTGATAACTTGTTAGGATTTGGGTTTGCGAGACAGGTGTTTGGCATTTCTAACTCCCTGCTCCCTTTAGGAGACATCAAACCGAGCATTAAACTCCTACGGTCTTGAAAGTTCAAGTCAAGGTGGTTTTTGTTTTGTTTTTCCCCCTGAAGGTCAGTTCAGGATTGAATCCTTTTGTCAAGGTTGGCTGGAGAGCAGAAGGGTCTGTTAATCTGCAGGCACCGCGGCTCCCTCCTGGCTTCCTTCCCTTGCAGTTTGTTTTACTTCAGGATTCACCCCCTGGGATTGTAAAGGCTGCAGACAAGGGTTAGAGGTGAAACAAAGAAAATGAGGTTGGTTGTTTACTTAGAGGGAGCCAGAATTCATAATGTTGGAGACATTGGGCCCCTCCCAAGAGATAACCACAATTTCACAGCATCTCTCCACAACTTTCTTTTTCCGGAAATAAAATACAGTAATGGATACAAAATATCATTTCCCTGAGTAACTCCTAGAACCAAAACAAGAAAGAGTTTTTTGCTGCAAAGTGACCAGCCACTGGAACAAAACAAACATGCTTTCATTGATCGCCATGCGGGAAAGCATCTGAAAAAAGGAAGTAGAGACAACTTTGCCTCCTTCAGAGACCACCTTATTTTATTCACTCAACTTGTGCTGTATTATGGAGGTCTTTYTTTGACCATAGATCTTCTTTTCTTGGGAGATAATCTTCTTATCCGCCTCCTTTTCAATGAGAAGGCCAAATTTTGCTTTCATTTATTTGCTGTGGAACCCCGCTGACCAGTAGCTAACAAACAGGCACATCCCACCCCACATGGGCAGCCTGGCGATGTATTTTCCCTCTTCATACCTTGTTTTAACCATCAGCAGCAAGGGAAGGTGCAGATGCATCCATTACACCTGAGGAAAAACCTTGCTYTTTCCCCAGGCTTTGCTGGGTGTTTGCCCTCCAGGGCAGCGTCCACTTGCAATAAGATCACTGGATTTACAACAGAGCAAGTGGTTGTACAACAACAAAAACTGGATTCCAGGGTCCTGATAAGAGAAGGTAAGCTGTCCTGGGACCAGGGCCTGGCCAGTCACCCAACCACTAATCCGAGGTGAATCTGCTGGCGTCAGTGGCTTTACACTAAACACACACTGGGGTGAAAAATGAGAGTCACAGCTCAGCCCAGGCAGCCCAGCTCCAGCACTCTGCTACCAGAAGTGGCTGCTTACTTTCAAGCTCTCCGCACAGCCTGTAATCACCCAATATTGAAACCAGATTTACAAGCTCTTTAGAGGAGGAGAAGTTTGTGATTTCCAAAGCAGACGCATTTGGTATTTCAGAAAAAGGTCAAGCCCCCTGTGGAGTAAGGGGGTTTTAATAGAATCAGTTCAGCAGGAGTTAAGAGGAGACATACCAACCCAGCGGCTCTCAAAGCTGGGAGAAGCAGAGACATAAGAAAAGCCACAACCATTATTGTTTTGAGGAAAGAATCAGGGAAAGAGAGAGGCACGGGGGACGCAAAATTACATCTTGGACATTTGATTTCATTTATTCTGATCCGAGAGACTTTTTCAGTTAGAGAGGGTTGTCCTCCTTACACTCCAGGGCTTGCAGTGGTTTCGAAGAAAGGAGTGTTTGTTACCGTCTGCAGGGGAAATCTGAGAGTGCGTAGCACAATGACAAATCCTGCCTCCTAAGTCAAATGCATTTTCAAGGACAGCCATCACTTACTGTCTCACCTCATCGGCCTCCAGCCTCTGGCCAGGCCAGCTCCAGCTGTTAATGGTTGTTCCCTGCCCCACGAGGTCACATGCAGTGGGTGCCTAGGACTGCCTTGTTCCACGTCAGTACAGCACCCAGCAGCCGGGAAGCCCGTGGAACATCACTAAGTTCCCTCGTTGTCACAGAAATACAGGTTTTCTAAAAAGTGTAATGGACAGCTGGTGTTGCTGAGGTCTGCAGGTAATATAAGCAGCCACTGCAGAAATACTAGTAATGCAGATGGCTACTGCTTGCTCCAACATCCTTCGGACTCTGCAGTCAGTAGTTTCAGTGAAAAGATCTGGGGCTCGTTCCGTAAGTCGCATAGCTGCTCCCACAGACACCAGAGCTCATAACAGAGTTTCCTGAATATATGGGCTTTAAAATAAGTTGGAAACCCAGATTTCATCCTTAGAAGACTCACAGCACAGAAATTTCTAGGCCGTATCAGCTACCACACCTAAATTATACGTACCGCACCAGGTAACAGAACAGCCCCCAGGAGATGGCAGCTGCTAACCAGAGTGCCGTCCCCAGCGACTCCGCAGCCCTGCTCCCAGGACTGCAGGGGAAGGCAAACAATCTCTTTTCTGCTTTGAAACGTCTCCACAGCAAGGGGCCAATTAGGGTATCCTGGTCTTACTAGCCTTTTAACGGCAAGCATAAATAGGCCCTTATGTATTCAAGTCAGCAGCAAATGAGTGGTTAAGGTCGCAGGATGCTTAAATGACTATACAACATGCTCCCTCAGATTTCTGGAGAAAGCACTTGAAAGGTTTAGCTGTCAGATCTTTTAACTTGTCTAGTCATCGTAACTACTGGTGCAGCTATGCCTGACAGACAGTATTTCAGGTTTTTCTCTTTCAGCACCAGGTTCCCAGCCAGTCATTCCCAAAAATACTACACTTGGCAGAGCAGACAACTGCCCTAGACTTTCAGATCAGTGCAAAGGAAGGGCAGAGCTCTTATAGGAAAGCAGCACTTTGAAAGGTCAGCCAGAAGACCACAGGCCAGATTCCAATAGCAGTTGCAGCCACATAGTTTCTTAAAACTTCAGCAGCAGAAAAAGGTAGAAATCAGAGAACATAGTTCTCTGCATTAAAAGCAACTCACCAGGCACTTCGAGGAAGTAAGAAGAGCAGCTTCAGGTACATAGATGAAACTTATCTTTCTAAACTACGCTTTAACGTTGCAAACATGGGCACGGTGGGACCTTGGCATTCCCAAGGCTCTCACTGCACTGGGCTGGTATGAGTGTTTAACTGTATGGGTAAGTTTGCGATATCAATACCTCTGTTTGCGCAGCCAAGTGACCAACTTATCTCCAACAAGCCTAGCGCATAGTTTAAGTGTACTTTCAGGAACACCAACTTGTGACTTAGAGGGGCAGGTTTCCCTTGCTTGCATCCCTCTGCATTTCAGGCCGCATATCCCAAAGCAATATACCATAGTAAGCAGTACACAAGATCAGAGCATTGCTGCAAGGTGGTTGTAACCCCGTTTTTGCCATCCCCTTTTCACTGGTGGCAACAGTAAGGGCTCAACTTTACAACAAGAACAGAAGGAGGCAGAAGCATTTCTAAAGCTATTTAAAACATCAATGAATACTAGACTTTTGCCAAGTTTTATCTCCTCCAGCAGCATTTTGGACCCTTCTTTCACCATGATGTGGCATCTGCCTTTTAAGTAAGTCTACTTTAATTACAGCAAAGTCTAATAAAGCAAGAAAAATAAATACAATAAGCTCCTTGGATAATCCAGAGGTTTTGTTTGTTTTTAGCAACTAGGCATTGAATAAATTAAATGATCAAGTGAAGCCAGCTAGCTGAAGGAGTAAGAAACAACTAAGTGCACAAATACTGGCAGGGAAGAAAAGCCACCTATGCAAGAATAGCATAAAGGAGGAGCCAGAGATTAAAGCAAGTACACTGTTGATTCTTCAGTCCCACACAAAAGTAGCAGCATGTGATACTGGGTTACACCATAGAAGAGCAAGGCAGATGTTTTCCACTGTGCCCAGAGGGGTTATCAGCAGAAAAAAAAAATATATATATATACACAGCAAAATAGGCTTTAGGATTTTGGGGTTTCCCTCCCCTTCTCCCCCCAAAAAAATTTGAGAGTAAGAGGTACAAAAAGAAAAAAGATCACAGAAAACAAGAATTGTGAGACGAGGGAGGAAAGCTAGCTATAAATAACTAGGAGCGGCTTTCTGACATGTTTTGCACAGAGAGAGGAAGCACTTTTCATTAACAAGAGAGGGAGAAATAGTTATCACACAAAGCTGCAGAAGAATTCACCCAGGTTATAAGCAAAATGCAACAGCCAAGAATTGAGGATGTGGGTTCACTGCTACTTGAAGTATTAAACAATAAAGCTGCCACCCTCATTCTGGAATAACCACCTCCTTTCCCTCACAGAGTAGGAAATAGATTCTTGTTTTCAGAATCTAACTGTTATGCACAACATTATCACACATACCACTCTGATTTGTTCCCCCCCCCCAAAAAAATTTTTTTCCAAAACAAAAAGTCACAAGCAAGTTTCAGACAAAATATATATATTTAAAAAAATCTTTACAATAAGTCAGGAAACATAGGAGCTTGCATACAGTTTATTATAATAACTCAGTTCTCAGCTCCCTACAGTTCAGATAACCCTGGTGACAGTGTTTACAACTTCTAATTTTTGCTTTCATAACTTTAAAGCAAACAATACATTTGAGTGTATTTTACTCTGTGCAAATAAGACAACTTTTGGAATCCTTCAGAAGAAATATCCAAGATTCTGTTTGCAGAGGTCCTTTGTTTCTCAAAGATGATTTATGAGAGTTTTTGTTTTAAGATAAAGTGCTCCTGTCCAGCAGAACCCAAAGGCCTTCAAGAGTTCAGAGAGTAAGTTTAGCTCAGATTAAAAAATAATTGGTCATACAAATTCCAGCTTCCCATGTCCGCTGTACATTCCCCAGTGGACTAGCGAAAGAATTTTATCATTGTTGAGGTCTGAATGTCTCATTTTATCACAGGTCATGCAGCAGTTCTCGTGACCAGTCACAGGCACCATGCATTCCAAGTCCAATTTTGCCACCTGCCCTTTTTTCGAATGATGTCCATGAAAACTATAGTGCAAACGGGAGAGCATTTGCTGTCGTTGATCTTGCAGTCTCTTATTTTCACTCCTGAGCATCCGCAAGGCCAGCATGATAAGGAGCACCAAGATTAGCCCACCAGCTATAGGAACGGCAATTACAGCTGCCCTGAACCATAACTCTTTTGAAGAGGTCAATTCCTGCACTTTGGTGATGAGATTCCTGCTGCTGTCATGTTGGTATCTGCTCCCTTGTCCTGCAAAGAGGAAAGATGTGAAGCTTATTTCAGTATCAACAACTGGTTTATATATAAGTAACTCCCTTAAATGCCACACTGACATGTTTAAGGAGCCACAGCTACACACTCTGCAGTATCTACAGAAAATACTCCTATAAAGAAAAAGATGAGTTCTAAGGCTGTTTATAGCATGGAATTTCTTACCCTGATAGCTGATTTAACTAGGAACACCACGACCAATGCTTCTTAGAAGCAATGTCAAGTTGGCAAGACAGACCTCTCATATTAATGCAGACAAAAAAGCTACTCAGCCAAGATGCTTCCCTGCATCCAGCCACCCGCTTCTCCCTCTGGTATCTCTACTTACATTAACAACTACATCAATAGCAGATATACAAGGTTTTGATTGTCACCAGCCTGATGGCCAGAAGAGAGATTTCACTGAAGCTTCCTTGCCCTACCTGAAGTATCACCCCTGGAAGGAGACAAAACATCATGTAGTCCTCTGTAATTGCACATATCTTCATGACAGCATTCCAATGTGGACATGGTGGTGGTGCCGGAGTGGTTTTGTGCTTGTTTGGCTTGGCAGATATCAGCTGTGCTTGCAATAGAGTCCAAGCAGCCATGAGTAAGTGGGGAATGTGTATTCTGAGGATCAAGCAGTCTGGAGAAGCAGGCGCTAAGCTCAGATTTGCACATATAGCCGGTTGCAACACAGTGTGCAGCATCACAGTAGCATCTGATTTCACCTAAAAAATAAAAATTGTGCAAGAAAGGTAAGAATTTGGTCCTTCAAGGACACCTCACTAGGTACTCTTATTAGCTACAAGCATTGCACAACCAAACTCGGTGTCAGTTTTGGGGTACTCCTCTAGACTGTAAATCCACGAGAGCAGAGGTTGTTTCCTTCCCATCGCTGTACAGTGCCTACCTCGTTGTAACCTTAATCCCTGCAAATGCCTTGGGGCGCTTGTTTTAATTACTAGTACTATAGTCCTTTGAATTAAACCAAGAACATTTCACTAAAACAGGGATTGGGGGAGGCCAGGGGGTAGGCAAGGAAGGTCACAGTGGCTTTTTTCCCAAGGTAAATAACTAACAAGACCATTTTATAGCTACTTCCACTCGCTGTCAGCAGTTGCATTAAACCACATTTAAAATGAAATCCCAGTTTTAAAAGCAATACAAACCTTCAGTCCTATAAGGAAGTCACATCTATGTTTTAAACCATTACTACAGGAACAGCATTCTATTTTTATAAAGGTAACACTTCTTTTAACTGGGCGTAAGCACACAACAAAAATACTAGGTTTAAATATTTGTGTGACAAATGAAAAAAAAAATATCGGAACTGCTGAATTGTTTATTACCTCTCAATACTGTGCCAAAATTTAAAAGGTTTAACTAACACCTTATAAAGCTATTAGCTAGAACCATTACCATCTAAGTCTCCCAGCCAGGAAGGTTTTTACTGTGTGAAACTGGGCAACTATTTGTAATTTCTCCAGAAAGACAGAAATTCTTTAAGTAGCCATTCATGCAAAAAGGCTTTTTTATCAGTATTATAAAACAGAAACAGTGCAGTTTACAATTAATCTGTTTGCCGGAGTCAATGTCTCTCAACTCAAATGTGAAGTTATTAAACGGGGTGAAATTGTGAGGCTAAAGCTCCCCCTTGCCCCTCCCCAATTGTGCACGCAATCCAACATGCGGTCAAAAGGGGAAAACACTTAGACTGAAAATCCTCTACCGGCTCTATGAAAAATCTCTCAGGAAACCTCAAAAATTTCTGAAAGAAGCGATAAAAAAGTTCCCTTCATAAAACTCTTAATTTTGTGCTCTCCAAACTGCTATGGTACAAATTATACGTGTCCTGTGCTGTAGGGAAAACTTACTCCTAGGCAAGTCGCAACTCAAACAATTCAATGTGCCATCGATCCGAGGTTTAGGAAGAAGCCAGATTTTGAAGCCATCCTTAGAAGAGTGGACTTAAAACTACTTCTAATGTGCCCGGCGTACTTGCCATCATAGGGGCACCAAGGCTTTCCAAGTCAACTGAATAGTCAGATGTCTTCCTTCTACAGTCTGCACTTCAAAAATCAATCTACAGGCTTCTCTGCTGCTTCCCCTTCTTCTTATGATGCTTCCTACCAACCCATACCTCAAAAGTGTTCTGAAAGACATTAAAAATCATCCCAGCCAAGTTAGCTTCCCCTCTTCAGCCTACCTTAATACTTTCCCCAAAATGCTACTGCGGGCTCCAGGCCTTGAAGTTCCCACTGCTCTATAA
Source organism: Oceanodroma leucorhoa (assembly GCA_030449065.1). Lineage (NCBI taxonomy): Eukaryota > Metazoa > Chordata > Aves > Procellariiformes > Oceanodroma > Oceanodroma leucorhoa. Next base: position 6,493,144 of record JASVER010000018.1, on the reverse strand, counting down.
TAACTCTGCTTAATAGAAGCCAAATGATGGAGTGTCTCACTGTCTCCAGTCCAATTCCCTTGGGCTTTTAGACCAAGTAACCTAATTTTTCATGAATTCACACACACTGTCACCCAGCATGCTATGGAAAAAAAAAAAAAAAAGACTCAATCATTTTCTAAGCATTCTATGTGAGGTCTTCCCCCTACCCTCTCTGAAAAAAATAATTTTTGTCATTTTCTCACTGTACAAGAGTTAAAAATAAGATGCAAACAAGGAACAGCACCAGAGCTGACAGTTCTTTCATGAGCCTCAGCACAGCACGGGGAGAAAGCAAAACAACACACATACTTCCATTTTAATTGTTTATACAATCACGCTTAAAAATCTACATTTTATTGACCTAAGACAATCTTATAAACAAAATCTGACAAGCTAGTCATCAGGTTAATTCAACTGCTTTTTAATTAAAGCCACGTTTTCGGTGAAACAGAATGGACTTTGTATTACTGTATTAAAACTGTATTTCTGTCAATTCATAAAGTTTCTTCCTGTGCTATGCAAAAGGCCAGAAAGGGTATTTAGTATTTTGAAACAGTGAACAATGCCCTTCTGTTCCCTCCTCTTTCTTGTTACTGTATGTAGCTATTAAGGAAAAATGTCTGCTTTTAGTCAAGATGGCTACAGGAGAGACTGCAGGCTTCTCTTAAAGCTTTTGAAGTCAACAGCAGCCAGAAGTCTGCGATCCCCTAATTATATCATTATCAGGCACATAGTTTCAGTATCTRCGACTTCACATCACTCAGTCACTCCCTGTTCTGCCCGCTTTGATGGGGCCAGCAGGCTCCCCCCTGCACGCTGCAAGGGCTGTTATTTAGGGTTAATTACAGCCTGCCTTCCAAAATAAATAAATACCGTCGCACATCATCACCGCGCTAACTTATCCTTTAACCTCCTCCCCGGAGCACGGCGATTACCGGCAGCCAGAGGGTCGCCGCTGCCCCGGGAGGGCGCTCCCCGGGCGGCCAGCCCCCAGCCCCGCGGCGGGCGGCTGACAGGGCAGGGCGCGGCCGCCCCTCGGCGCCGCGGGCTCGCCCGGGGCCGGGCCGCCGCTCCCGCTTTGACAGACGCGGGCCCCCACGCTCCGACTGACCGACACCGGCGCCCAGGTTGGAGGGGCGGGACGGGAGGGCGCAGCCCCGGCGGCTCCCCGCCACCGCCCGCCGACAAAGGGGCGGCGAGGGGCTCCCGAGACAGCGCGGGCCCCGCCGCGACCCGCTCCCGCCGGCCTCGCCTGGGGGGCGTCGCGGCACCGGCCCCGCCGCGCTGACACCGCCGCCGCCTGAACGGCTTCCCCGGGCCCGGCTCCCCTCAGGCCCCCCGCAGGCACCAGGCCCCCTCGGGCGTCCCGTTTCCCCAGGCACCGGCTCCCCTCAGGCGCCGGCTCCTCCCAGACCCCGAGTCCCCTCAGGCTCCCCCGGCCCCAGGTCCTCCGCCGCGGCCTCACCTCTGGTGAGCAGGACGGCCATGGCGCACAGCTCCAGTTGCAGCCAGATGAAGATGTAGCTGGAATGGCGATCCATTTACCCGCCCGCCCGACCCGCGGCGCGCCGCCGCTCGCCACAGCCCGCAGCGCAGGCACGGCCGAGCCGCCGCCGCCCGCCCCTGCCCCGCCGGAGCACCGAAGAGCCGCTCGCCGGCGGGCAGAGCCGTTGCGCGGCCACCGCTGCGGCGGGCAGGGGGGGACGGCCGCAGCTCCCTGCCTTCCTCTCCCTCCTCCGCCGCGGCGGAGGCCCCGTCCCCGGGAGCGAGCGGCAGCAGGCGCGGCGTCTGAGACGCTGCCGCCCGGCGGGCGCTGCCTCACTGACACGGCGGCGGCGCCTCCCGCCCCGTAAATACCGCCGGCGCCGGGC